>BLKR01001890.1:0-147255 GCA_011170035.1 Teleogryllus occipitalis | reverse complement strand
ATTAGACTTAGCAGAAGACATCAAGTGATTATAACAAGACTCCGTATAGGACATTTTAAACTCAGTCACAGCTACCTAATTAAAAAGGCTACTCCTAATCCTTGCCCAAATTGCGGACTCCCAGTTTCTACGAAGCATATTATAGTTGATTGCCACGTAATGGCGACTGTGAGAACAAACCTTAACATCAATGATAATATCTACTGTATATTAAATTCTTATCCCGGTCGAAAGAAAATTATACAACTCCTCACCAAATTGAATATGCTAAATAGTATTTAGCTAATGACTATACATTGTCTGCCCTATGTATAACATCTAGATTTAGGATTTGTGTATGTGTATCCCATGAAAATGTGTAACTAGTTTGTGAATTTGTAAATACTGTATTTTTTGTAACTGTGGTCGCCAATGACCTAGCTGTTTATAAGGCGACCTTAAAGAAATATTTTTTTTAAAAAAAGTTGAATTCATTGACATTTAACAATGCTTATGATTTTCTTATTGATGTAGTTTCTTTACTCAAAAACAAAATATCACGTAAGAACACCAACCAAAAAATATCGATGTTAAAAATATCTGCTTCAAACATCATAGAAAAACATCAATCTTTAACAAACATCGTCATTAATGTCGCATTCCTAGTCTGCGCACAGTCTTCCGAAGTTGGGAGAGAACATTTTTTAAAAAAATGAAAATGGATAACAATGCACATATTTAGTACAATAAGCTTAAAGTAAAAATATGAGTGTACATAGTACATACAACATAGGGAGGAGTTGAGTATACTTACATATACGTAACATAATATTTTTTATGCTAAAATAATAAACTAACCATTATTTTCTAGAATTATTTTTTAAATCATTGTGTAATTTTCCAGGAATTATAGTTTCAAAGAAACGTACAAAATCTCACCCCTACATATTAAAGTTAGCGTAGGAAGAAAAAATGTGTTTATGTAGGCACATTAGTCAGAAATGATGTATGGAATTGCTTTCAAATGTTTTGTATTTTGTTTTACAAGATAAAAAAGGTAAAATTCAGGTTTTAGATCTATTCGTTGGATTCGTAAAACCGAGGTGTCGTTCGCAAGGTAAAATGTCATAGATTCCTTTATTCTCAGTAG
The DNA here is from genome assembly GCA_011170035.1 of Teleogryllus occipitalis. NCBI lineage: Eukaryota > Metazoa > Arthropoda > Insecta > Orthoptera > Gryllidae > Teleogryllus > Teleogryllus occipitalis. Next base: position 146,126 of record BLKR01001890.1, on the reverse strand, counting down.
TTTTTGTCATTTAAACATTCTAAAAACATTTTTAAGATTAATTATTAATGTTAAAGATGTTTAGAAAACCATGTGTCGCTTAAAAATGAATAGGCAAACTTACTGCAAATTGGTTACATTGACGCAGATATGTCACATAGGGCTATAATGACTACACTGCGAACAACTACGCTTGGGGCTATTGTGGCTATACTGCTATACATACTACAATGCGAACAACAAACTCTGGTGGCATCGCGTAGAATTGCAGATCGTTGAACGAAAGTAGCAAAGCCAGCGAGATCTATGAGCTCCGTGATCGACTATTTTGCAATCCAATTCCATTCTTAATGGGATTGGAATGGCAAAATCAATTAAGGAATTTTTGGATGAAGTGGAGAGTTCAGAAGTATATTGGACTCAGGATGAATTATACTCCTAGGAACTACTTATTTCTACAGTTCCATTTAGAAAAATCAAAAGCTGAACCCCATATCTTGTAAAATATACTTTTTTTCTTGTAAACTGTAAGTTATAAAAAGCATACAGTATCTTCTAGCATATCTACTTCATAGCATATCTACTATCCCATCTCTCATACACCTCTTCGAAAACTATGATACAGTATCTTCAGCGATAAATCATTAGAGATGTTAAAGTTGTGATTTCTCTCATATCATGAAATATGACTACTCAGTTCAACTTCAGAGGTGTACAAATACACAGTACAGTCGCCGAAATCCGAGCGTGGCTAAAACAAGAATCCGTGCAATCCGAGGTGGTCTGATGTGCGCCAAGTGTCCTAACAAGCAACCACGCGGCGATAATCAAGAGCTGGCTCTTGAGGGGTTGGCAACACTACATCGGTCACGTTTGCGGCGGTCAGTGCCAGTGTCAGTCTGTCTCCTAAATTGTTAGGACCGGTTCACGCTCATTTATGAATGTATGTATCTATAATTTTTTATAGTGCATGCACATTAAATTTGACTCCGTTATACATTGTTGTTGAAAATTCCGTTATGTATTTTCATTTACTTCGTGTAATCCGAGGTAGTATCAGACCTAATTACCTCGAATTATCGCGACTCTACTCTAGATTTAACTTTTACCCGCACACGTCACGTTAACACACTGTAATTCAACAACAGTGGAATAAGAGATCGAGTGGGCGTTCTGAATGTCAAGAACTGTGCGAGATCTGTAATACGAATACACTCTTAACGCAGATGAGCCTGGGAAGTAAGCTTCAAAGGGTAGAGAAGCACATAGACAAAAGGGCAATAACTCCCCCTCCCAAAAAGATGTGGAAGAGATTACACAAGCTCTTTTTGTGTGAATTATAGAAATACAATGATTATGTAACGAATATTTAATAAATCATGGGCTGAATGTATAAATCCAGAAAATATAAATTTGAAACACTAAATTATAATGGTTTGGAATACTTTAACTATAAATATGCAGTATTAATATCAATTATGGTCAGTACAATATTCTCCGTGCTTCCTGATTGTCCCAAAAGTGACCATGTTTCCGGAGACTATTCCACTCATGAAATTTCAGCCAATAGCGTGCAAGAACTGGGACCTCCTAGGAGGTGATAAATTTTGGGCGTTGTTTTTTCTACGGATAGAGATTATGTAATCGTCACTCAAGACATATCTCCAAATGAATGAGGAACACCATTATTCAATTATTAATAAATTAAGACATAGTAGTGCTTGAAATTCAACATCTTCCTTAAAAATAAGCGAACAAAACACGTTTCCTTCGAATTTAAACTTTAAAGATTGTGTATTCAATAACTGTGTTTTCAAGTAATTTCGCTTAGTTTGTCTTATGTTTATTTTGTTCTTTATAATTGCCCTTATGTATATATTTCTGTTCGATGTAAAAATATTTGAATAAATCAATGTTAATTATTAATAGTACATTATATTTATGAAATTGCATTCGTGAAATAGTCTTAGTAAATTTCACTCGTGGTTTGGAAATTGTATATAAATCCCCTCCTCGCTTCGCGAGTGTGGGATTTATCGAGAATTTCCTAACCACTCATGGAATTACCGTTGATAAATACAGGTACACTGCTGGTATGTGGTGCCTTACGGTGCTGTCGAGCGAACGGGAAATCCAGCCATAAGAGCTCTTTAGGGTGTGCAATTTTAAAGTGTACAATGTGTAGCGAGTAATATTAGAAGCAGTGGATAGTTTTTGCATTGCGTCAACTTACATATTGTAAACCGCTGATATTTTGTCAAGATACACCTTGAACATTTAACGATTCTTGTACTGAGAACGTATTGTACGCTAAGGCCTTAAGATACAGAGTTCTACCATTACAAATTTTAAATCAAACTTGAAATTTCGCACTTTCTATTTCGTTTTGGAAGTGCCTGTTCATGGCACTAGTAATAGTTCGCTGCTACAATTAAGTACAACATCCATTAACATCACTGCTTCCCACCTTTCTGTTTTTGTGCTACGAGACCAGAAAACAACATGGAATATCGAACTCTAAAGAATATTTTGTTTCAATGATTTATGTAATCTGAACATCTTCGACCGTGATTGTCTTTTGAATATATATTTTAGTTATTTATCACAATTTCTTCGTAGTTCCACTTACACCTTAATTATGACCCTTCCCTTTCATGGCCCTTCGGCCTTTGCGCTCAGAGAATCTGCCGCCTTGGAGGCAACGTGGAGTTACAAATCACCGCTAGTTCACCCCAACGATCGCCCGCGCCGAATCCCCTTCGCAATCAGGCAACCGAGGAGCGGTTTTGCGGGCGTTTTGGGGCGCACCGCCTCATCAACTCTTCCGTCTTCCTCAGCGCCCGCCTCACTCTGCCCTGCTCCACCGCACCCAGCCCGCTCAGTCCCGCCCAGTCCCGCCCTACTCAGCCTCACTCCGTCCCGTCCCGCCGCCCGGTCTCGCCCGCTCCCGCTCTGTCCCGTCCCGTTCCGTCTCATCTCGCCCTACTCAGCGTCACTCCGTCCCGTCCCGCCGCCCGGTCTCGTCCGCTCCCGCTCTGTCCCGTCCCGTCCTGTCCCGCCCCACACTCCGCTCCGTTCCGCCTCCTCCACTCAGTGCTCCTGTGCTCCACCTCAGACCGCCCCGCCACGCTCCGATTCCCTCCGTCGAGCTCCGCTCCACTACGATCTCAGTTCTGCCACGCCCCCCACTCCTCTCCGTTCCGCTCCGATCCTCTCCAGTGGGCTCCACTCCGAACTCCGCTGCCTTCCGCCCTGCTGCACCCAACGGAACTTGTTTTCCCCTGTCCTCTCCACGTCCCTCGGCACCTCCCCGCTCTGCTCCACGTCGGATCGCCCCGCTCCGCTCCCCTCGGCTCCGATCCGCTGCACTCCGCTCTGCACCTTAGCCCGCCCCGCTCCGATCTCGTCCGCCACACTCCGCTCCACTCCGCCCCGCCCCGCTCTGTTCCTCCTCGACCCGCCCCGCTCCGATCCCCTCCGCCGCGCTCCTCTCCACTCCGATCTCCGCTTCTCGCCGCCCCTTCCCGCTCGTGCCTTCTTCAGTCTGCTCCATCCTGGGCCCCCAGCCCGCTCCACGTAGCATCACCGCTCCATCCCCCCTCCCCGACCTTTCCGCCTTACCTCGGGCTCGCCTCGTCTCGTATCCCCCAAGGCCTACGTCGCCGCGACAAGCGCCAGGCTTTCACGGCCCTCTGAACGACCGCCGAGCGTTTAGAGATGTTAATTAAATCCTTCGGAGGGGGGTTATGGGTGTCGTCTGTTTTAATCAAAGACTTCTCTGCAACCCCTCCCGCTTCATCGCGGTGAGAGAAGGGAGGTGATCGGGTGATGGCGGCGTGTGGGAGGGGATGGGGGCAACGCTGAAGTCTTGCAGCCGCTGTGCGAATAGTTACTGCAGAACACCACAACGGACGCTCAATAGAGGTGCAGTACTGATGCAGGAACGAGATCTGCATCGTTCAAATTAGCGTTATGACACGGGTACTATCGATCATGTTCATAGGAAAAGAGCTTGATAGCTTACTATTAGTAGTAGTAATGTACAGATCGCATGCGATCCTTGACAATCCTCTTAAGAGGATATTCAAAGCAGTTGCATTTCAGCCTCATTTTCGACCCAGACTTCCTTAGAAGTCTACCTCTGACACGGGTCTGGGAACCTTTCGAGCAGGCGCGCCTCGCGGACACCCCTGACACCCCTGCGGTGTGACTCTCACTTTCTCCGTCAGATGTTGGTCTCAGTTAACAGTTTACTATTACTAGGGCCCTAAAACACAGTGTAAACACCTCTTTATAGTGCCTTAACTATATATTCTTGTGGTGACGAGCTTAGTGAAAGCTCTGAGTTGCGAAGTAATTCTTCAAATAAATTAAATGATTAAATATTTGTTTACATTTAAAATATCTTCAAAATCGATCTAGAGAAAGCGTCGTTTCGAAAAACTCACATGTAATGAAAATATGTTATACATCATTGAGAATATCTCTATAACCCATGTCTTATTTCCATGTAGTTTTTTTAGATAAAGGAATCCACTACTTGATTACATATGTGTTTTGTGCTAAAATAGCAACGTTGGCGCTTATCACATGACGCAATAGAAGCCCGCGCGAAAACAAAAGATGGATATAGAACGATTTTCCTAAGAATGAACCAAAGTGACAGCTAGAAGAGAACATAACTGAAGGTTCTGTGGTCGTTGTGCCCTCAAGCTCATTAGATTCCCTACCTGCATTCGTTCGTTTGCAGTTGGCTAACTTGTAAATGGCTTCGACGCTTCCTTTTGTGAAGTCCTCGTTCGACGAAAATATACTGCGCTTTGAGAAATAATTGAAATTAAGAAGTGCAGTGTTATGTTCTCTTCTGTAAAAATTCTTTGTTTTCTATTAACATTACATTGAATTCACTTTTTGTGTGATAAATATTATGTTTATTTTAAAACAGAGATGCGTACTGGTGCACATGTTTCCGTCTATTTTGCTGTTGTATGGCGAGCTGTGATTGAGAGCTTTCTATTTACATTCGTGGCAGTTTTCTTTTACTGATTGTGAGAGCAGGTAAAAAGATTTTCCACATACGTAATTAAATTTAAATATGTCCCGGACTCGCGTACATGCATATACCTCAGCGAAACTTTTAGACTTCTGCATAGGGATGTTTTCACAGGAGCCATAACCTAACACTTTACGAAGAGGCGTGGTTGAACAGCTGTCGCGGCGGAGAGATACTTCTTTGAATCACATGTGATGTTCACTTGATACGCAAACTGTCACTATGGCTCATTCTTAGAAAAATCCTTCTATAGCTGAATAGTGCTATTGAAAAGCAGGGACAATTTAAACAATTTAAATAAGGAATGGTGTTTGAGAGAATTAACTCTGCCGTTCTTCATAGAATTTATCACTCATAAACAGATGTCATTATTTCAAAAAAATGGGGACCACACAAATCAAAGATTGTTTAATGGTAACACTCACTTAGGAAATCGAACTTTGTATTTAAGGAAGTCAACGAAAAATACTCCAAAGCTATGACTAATTTTAAACCAGGAAAAATAAAATAATCCAAGTATTATCAAAAATTCAAGTCTGTATAGACTAAGAGCTGTCTCAAACTGTGTAGGAGCGCCCACTTAGAAAATCAAAATTTACACCAATGAATGTCAACGAAAAATGCCACAAAATTAAAGGTTAATTTTTCTTAGCCTAAATTTTGGATTTAATAATGCTTTCAATTTCTGACAGCAGTGCACACGATTTTGGAAAAAGTAGACACAAATTCGTGAGTACCCCACATAAACCTTAAGTTTTTTCATGTGGTTTGCCAGGGTTATATTGTTCAGGTGCTGATAGCTTTAGGTTGCTCCAAGCATACGGCGCGAATCTGCTTCTTAACCTCACGACTAAACGAACCGGTTAATGGGAAGAATAGCGGCCCTTTCCCTAATATGTAAGTACAATACCGTTACAAGGCCGCCTCCAAAGGCCTAAGAAGACCAACTAGTATAAATACGTAAAACACTAGACTGATATTATCATTATCCGGTCAAATGTCGTTTTCAAGTGAACACAATTTTATAACCAACGCATTTTGACACAAAATGACGTACTAATGCCCATCACTATGCGATGGATCCAACATGCTACCTTCGCAAGGGACTTCCGGGTAAGACACACACCGGAAACTTCAAGAAAACGAGTTTAAAACATGCGATGGCCGGGAATCGAACCCGGATCAACTGCTTGGAAGGCAACTATGCTGACCATTACACCACCATCGCCAGCAGCATGCCGGGCACATAATGGAATATATCTTAGTATGCAGACGCCAGAGATGAATCGCTATCTTGCAGTGATATAAAACACTACTTCTGGAGGAGGAGAATTCGCTCGAATACCAATGCGGTTAACAGAAGAGTTGCCTGAATGTAGTCCAACATGACCAACATTTTAGAGTTCACTGTTTTCAGAGTCTAGAAATTAAGTATCCAGGAACTGTTACTTACTTTCACTCATGACGTCACGCTTGAAAAATGCTCTGCCGAGAAAAACGAAGATCTGTCGCTCGGTACTAGTGTTTTCACCAGATGAGTTGCGGAGTCAGTGGAGCGTGAAGTCCATCCGTGGACTGTGCACTCGAGGGGAGAAGGGAAGAATACGAGCTTAACTCAGATGCCCACCCTGGGGAAACGGATGTTTCATCATCACTGTTTTAGAATGTATTACATATAAACTTGAACAATTCATCTGCGTTCGTGCTACCCCAAAACGAACTCTCCACATGGTTGCTCATTTCACTTTCTCGCTACCGCATACGCAGTAGAGAGAAAGTTATGTAATGCTGCGCGAAAAAACGTCGAATTTTTGGGCAGAAAAGCTCTTATTAAAGGCCCTTGTAAAAAAATGGATAAATCCAGTAGCTAAATTTAGAAAGAAATCCTCTAACACGTAGTGTAGAGAATCAATGCTTTGTGGGTCATTGATGCCGAAAAATCGAATAACCAAAACGTCTGTCAGTCCGTCCATCCCTCTGTTCGTCTTTGAGGTAGCGGCTAAACCGTGGAGCCGATTTTTTCCAAAATTATTATTCCCCAATTGATCTAGCTGATGTGGCGCCTTGAATTTCCAACCGATAATTTTTGGGGGTACTTCACATGAAGTCCCTGGGACATTTCCCAAATTAAAAAAAAGCTCCATCGTTTTTTATTTAATTTTGTTGTTGGATTGTACAGTGATCATTTTAGGAAAAGGTCTCATTTTCGTTGAAAGCTCTAATTTTTTGAAAATTGCACAAATTCAAATTTTTTCACCTTTCTACAACTGCAATTATCAAGATACACATTTTTCTCCCTTAAAGAAATATGTTCATTAAGTGAAATTCTGCAATTAGGACATGTAAGATTTTGCGAATATTTTAGTACTTTTCGATTAATTTTGCACGAAAATACGGGCGAGAAAGTTCGTGCTGTTTTCTAGTTTCGCGAGTCTACAATTTTTGTCCATGATTTCCCCAAGATTTTCATTTTAAAAAACCTGTTTCCGCCCGGGATCGAACCGGGGACCTTCCGCGTGTTAGGCGGACGTGATAACCGCTACACCACGGAAACCACACGCAATTTAAGTGAACATGCAATAAGTGATATATTCCACAAGAAAACAATTCGTGTTTACATTTTTAAAATAAGTTTTCTGAATAACTACTATTTCATTTAATATCTGAGTGCAATAAAGAAGTCATATGTACATCGGTACGGATGTTCTAAGCGATAACCATCCATTTAGTAGAATACTGTGCAGGTGAAGGAGAATGTTAAACAGGGCTACTGAAGTAATTTGAGTTTGTTGTTCTCCGTGCACAGGCAAACAGCTACATTTCGCTTGTGTTAAAAAAATTGTTTCCGCCCGGGATCGAACCGGGGACCTTGCGCGTGTGAGGCGCACGTGATAACCGCTACACTACGGAAACTACTCATGCCTAGGCCCCTGATTTATTAAATTAGCGTGGGTAGCCGGTTATAAAAAAAAAACTTTTCCATGTAGTGGAATGCTTTCCGATGGACGATTCTGCCAATGATTATCCTTAATATTTGTTTAATATTTTCATTACTATTTTTGAAATATTATGATCTATTCATGGAAACAAACATGTGTTGTAACTGGAGATTGGGTTTATAACTACTAAAAAAGAAATAATAAAAATTATGGTAAGAAAGCATTTTTTCGGGAGTAATTATGGCGTAATGATTTTTGAAGAACAAAAATATGTGGAAAAGTCGCAGGAAAACAATTACACCTTTGAAAACCATAGGCCAAATTCACCGATAGAATACACAAAATGTCCAAATGTTACATTCGGAATTAAGTAAATTGTAGTATGTTAATATATTTCATTCACTACAACGTATATTTTACTCTGTTCCTCACCAGTACAACGAATGGCGTGTCTAATGACACCCCATGTTCTGTTAACTTATATATACGTTCAGTGAGATACATATAGGTATACATTTATGTACTCACATGTATACTTCTTTTGTACCTCACATTTACTTTTCATGTACCTCACATGTTTACACATAAGTTTACCTCAATTTTGGGTTTTAATTTCTATCTTTCCATTTATTTTCAGTTTTTAGTTATTTTTATGCACCTAAAACAAGTTTTTAGTGCCCTAGCAGTAGATGTTTAATGCTTCAACAAAAGTGGCAAAGTAGATTAGTGGCACATCCATGTGGAGCAGTCGTGGCCGAGTGGTTAAGGCGTCTGACTAGAAATCAGATTCCCTCTGGGAGCGTAGGTTCGAGTCCTACCGACTGCGGGATGTATTTTTTTTTGTCAACAGATAACTTCTCAAAGATTCACTTGAGAAAATATTCGTTATTGTAAAGTGATGTTTCTCAATAATTCTAGGAAGTGAACTTCACGTTCCGTTGATATCGCAGGGAGAAAGCCACCCAAATCATAAGAAGTATTAGGGGAAATAGGGAATTTAAAGAACAATCGAAGCATTATGTAATACGCAGATTAATAAATGGGTGAATGATGGAATGACAACCTATTCAATTAATTTCATATGAATAATTTTAAAATTTGGAGCAATAAAAAAGATTACCAGGTTCTTACTACTTTGCATATACGGCTCATTCAAATATTAACGCCTTTTGAAATCATCTACCGTTTTGTCAATCAAATTTTTGCAGTGTTTTTAAATGAATTTCGGCAACCGAACTGAATTAAATCTCCGCGGTTGTAAGTTTAAAAAAAATTTGCATCGGCCGGGAATCGAACCCGGGCCGCCCGCGTGGCAGGCGAGCATTCTACCACTGAACCACCGATGCCTACATAGGGATATCATTATCTCTATTACTTGAGATAAAATAATGATGGTAATATTGTTTTGTTATGTGGCTTAGTGCATTGTCAATTTATTATTTACACATAATGTAATGTTGGTGGATCATTAGTTTTCTATTGTATCTGTCGTATGATGAATATATTTACCTGAACAAATACGTTTTATACTACGTGTTACTATCACACAGGACATTAAAAATATATATTTTTGTCATCTTTAGAATTTTAAAAACTGGTAATTATGTTTCAGAATAGATACAAGTATTTTCATTGATTTTTATGTTTATGAATCATCAATTACGTTATGACATCTATAACTATTACTCCAGATCTACCTACTACCGTACCCGTGCATGAACTTGCGCATGTTATACTCAGCTTAAAACAGTAAGTGCCTTCAAGGTCACGAATTGACATATCAATTTCAAAACTTTTTTATGAATACAATAGAAGAAACAATATAAAAATAGGATAAGTTTTACAACGTGACAGTTTTGATAGTGTTGCAATATATAAAACTCCACAAAAATTTTATATGTGAGTACAAGTATTTCATTTTGTAGTTTAGATTTGTGTATTGCTTTTAGTTATAAAGTGAATGTTTAGAAGCTGGAACTTCAAATAAGAAAAATTTAATTATTTGTGGAAAAGTGAGCGAGGTAATCTGGAAATTTCCAAATGAGGGTCAAGAGAAGACAGCTATCGTGGCGTGGCCGAGCAGAGCATGGCAGGGAGTAGGGCGGAGAAGGGATACAATGGAAGATATAGAGATAGGTCCAGCCGCAGGGCATGGAAAGATTGAATTCCTCTTCCTGTATAATGATTTACTGTAATAAATGTCCGAGCAACGTCGGGTACTTCAGCTAGTTATCAATAAATAAAGAAATGGCTGAGGCAGGTCCAGGTCCTCCAAGAGAGGCACCGAAAACTCCTATCTAGTGTCCTTGCTGTTGCCTCTCCAGAGCGATGTACCAACACTAGTTCCATTTGCCGCCACCATGTAGCAGCACCAAAATAAGCAAAATTTACTTCTTTACTTTACTTACAAATACTTCTAAGCGAAATAGATTGTTTTTGTTATTTGTACGAGAATTTGTAAATGTGTGTTACATTAAACATCGAGCGGTATGAAACTAAACAATATGAAGTAAAATATTCATCCCATTTGAACATGAAGTTGGACATTTCAAAAATGGAAAGTTGAATTATGAAGATAGAATATTAGGAAACAAATGGGAGCACCTAGATCAGACTTGAGCATCAATTAAGAAATCAGTAGACATCGGATATTTAGGGAAATGCCTATTTTTTTCTAGGGAACTTATTTAAAGGCTGATAATATATGTCCACGAATCATGACAAATGATGACATATGACGAAGTTTTATAATGCTTATTTTTGCTTATTTTAGCATAAATGCCTATTTTTTGCATAAATACCTTTTTTAGGACTTTTTTGCCTTTTATTTATTATATTTATATACAATGCTAAGATATCGGAAAATCGGTGATGGTCCAACGTGACCATTCATTATGAAATCTTCGATTCACGTCTTGAAATTTAAAATTACGAGTGAATTCCCGAAAGTATGCCAACTGATTTTTCGCCATTTCCCTATTTCATGAATACCAGCCATGATCTGAAAACATGGACGATACACCGAGAGAACCGAAATATTAAGTGGAAATAAAGATAAATTCCCAGAAGGTTTCAGTGGTGCTAGTGTTGGATTGCTAAAATATATGCCAGTCTCATCGTTCAGATGTCCTTCTCCGCATTCAAACTGATTTTGTCTCCCAGTCGTCGCAAATTTGAAATTGTGATCCTTGAAAAGTTACTGATAATATGCAAATATTACTGGTTAATGGAAACTATTAAGAATAAAATGTAGAGTTGTAAATGTGTAAATCTAGTTTTACATTAAACTATAGGAACTGGTTTTGTGCATTTAAGTTTACAAAATAATATAGACAAAAAATACAATTTTTCCATTTTGTTGTGTATGACTTTTATGACAGTGCCTTTTTTCCTTATTCTTGACTTTTTCAGCGCCTTTTTAGGCGCCTAAAAGACGATTTTATAGTGCCTAAACATCCGATGTCTATACATTACATATTCGTCTGATACAATCCGATTTCATTTATTATCCGTATTACTAACTTGTGATATTTATAAAAGCAAAAGCTTTATATTATATATATAATTTTATATATATATATATATATATATATATATATATATATATAATTTTCAAATAAATCATTAAAATTATATATTTCGAACTATAAAATATTATACTTAGTGTCACCCCAAAATGGTGTCACTTCTAGCGCACTAACAAAATTCCTGATGTATTAGATTTCTTTATTGTAAAAGGAGTTAACCAAAGTTACATTCACACCTACTGGTCACAAGATCTATCGTCTGATCATTCACCGGTTCTACTAGTCATTAGCTCAATCATTATTGAAGACAATAAGCAAACCTCAATCCACAACAATAGAACAGATTGGAAATATTTCTCAGAATGGCTAACTAATAACAGCACAGCTAATCTACCATTGAAAACTGCTTTCGACATAAATGAAGCTATAGAATATGTAACCAGACAACTCCATCAAGCTGCGTGGCATTCTACACCAGAAATAAAGCAAAACAAAAAGCTATATATCCCACAAGTAATAAGAGAAAAGGTGAAATCAAAACGTAAATTAAAGAAACAATGGCAAATCACTAAAGACCCAGCAGTCAAAAGAAGACTAAATTCAGCTTCGCAAAACCTCAAAAGATTACTTCAAGAATATCGAAACCACGCCCTACAAGATAAACTCACAAAATTGATTCCGAATTCGAACTCAGAGTATTGTCTTTGGAAATCTACTAAATACTTGAAGAGATCGATGCAACCTATTCCTCCCATCAGAAAAATCGACAGCACATGGGCTAAAACCGACGAAGAAAAAACTGAATGCTTCGCGTCCCATTTCTCTAACATCTTTCAACCATTTCCTTCACAAATATCTGCTACAGAAGAGGAAGAAATTTACAACTTCTTAGATTCACCACTGCAACTAGCTCCCCAAATCAAACCCGTAAGTGCTCGAGAAGTTGAAACAACAATCAAGAATTTACCAACTAAAAAAGCTCCCGGATACGATATGATTTCAGCAACAATTCTACACCATCTACCAAGAAAACTAATAGCCTTACTTACTTCCATCTTCAATGCCATCCTAAGACTAGGACACTTCCCTGATCAATGGAAAATCGCTCAAGTAATAGTCATCCCTAAGCCCGGCAAACCAACACATGAAGTTGTATCATACAGACCTATTAGTCTACTGCCAATATTATCAAAAGTTTTTGAAAAACTGCTTCTGTCACGTTTAAATCCACTTCTACAAGAAAATGAAATAATACCTCATCATCAGTTTGGGTTCAGACAACAGCATTCGACTGTAGAACAAATTCATCGAGTAGTAAACGAAATTAGTGAATCGCTAGAAAATAAAGAATATTGTTCTGCTGTATTTCTAGACGTAAGCCAGGCTTTCGATAAGGTTTGGCACCCAGGTCTATTGTATAAAATTAAGAAAAATCTACCGTATCCTTACTATCACTTGTTAAAATCGTATCTTACAGAGAGATATTTTCAAATAAAATTTAACGGTGAAACTTCAAAACTTAATCATCCGAATATTCTAGCCATCAACTTACTAGACAATAGTGACTCCACCAGACGACTTCAACGCCATCATACTCTAGACCTTCCACATCGACTTTAAATTATTCATTTCAGAAATTATAATTAATAGTTAATTTGTATTAATAATGTATCATTGGTGGAGTACGGTCATGGGATTTTACTCCTCTCATGTATTTGTTTATGTAAATCTATGTATTTTTTGCCAAATGTTTGTTCACAAACAAATTGCAAAATAAAATATACCTAAAAAAAACTTCGAGCGCACCGCTCCCCCTGCCCCTCTAGCTGCACCACTGCCACCGTCCATAACCGCGAGGGTACTTCTCGGCGACCTCCTGCTCCCTCGGTCACTCCGCCCCGCCGACGCCTCGGAGTGACTCTCCGCCCCTCCCCTCACCCTTTCGCCATTGCACCGCCGCTCCGGCGCCGCGGACGTCGCGACGCCACTCACAAAGGGGCGGCGTCGGCGGGGAAACGTCGCGGCGCCGGATTCGGTTTCCGTGAGGGCCTCAATTGTTGGGTGGATATTACAACTGGATTCTTGTAGTGTTACTGCGTTGCTATGAGAAGTTGCTCTTTTAAAGAAAGGAATGTTACGAATATTTGCCGCAGCCTCGTGAGTAGACCCTGTCACACTACGGCGGTGAATTAATGATTAAGAAGGTATGGGTGACTGTGGACTAAGCTATTTTCAAATGAGATGCTGAGAATATACAAGATTGTATTGAAGGGAAATTGTAAATTTTCGCTTTTTTTAAAACTTGTATTTGTTGACTCACGTATTTGAGAAATTTGATAGGACATAAGTTAGAGGTGAGAGGAACCAAAAGAAAAAAATATTTTTATTTATTTTAATTTTATTTATTTTATTTATTTTACGTCAAAAAGAACAGTTAAAACTGCGTATGACGTGCTATGGGGAAAAGTGAATTGTGTGCACATTTTCAAAATTCTGTGATCCCTACACTAAGTCATATACTACTTAAATTTTGAAAACAGAAAAAAACTCCCATGTAATAAAATCTATTTTCAAAGATAAATAAGCAATAAATTTTGGCTCTTATTACTTCCTGCCGCGACAACATGGAAACGATAATTTGAATAATTGTATTTCCCACTGAATTCTAGAAGACGTGCACAGAAAATGAAGTTACATTTATGTCCAGAAGCAAAACAAGGGGGCCATCTCAGCATTTGCTCAATGGATCAGGGAAACTGGACGAAAAACCTGATCGAGATGGGGGTCATTGACCCGAAGGCTGTAGTACAATACTTGTTACAGGTTGTTTATACACATTTATACAGTCCAAATGGTAAATACTGCATTATGTATCATTGTTAAAATTAATGTTACTTTTCTGGTGATGCTCAGTATAGTCTCTAATTGTATAGAAACAGTTTTGCAGCAGAAATGATTTCACTTTGGATTTATTCTTTTCTATCGAATTTAATCGTTTAATGTCATCTGGCAAAGTGTTGTAAAATAATGTACATGTGATTGAAATTATGAGAGTGTGTATTGAAATTATGAGAGGAAATATATGAGAAGAAGTGGAAATGTTGAGGAGGAGAAGAAAGAGAAACACGAAAGCGAGCACAGGGAAGGCAGGGAGGTGAGGCGGATGGAGAATGTGTGAAAAAGAAGAGACATAATATGTGATATTTATTGAATATAGGTCTTTAGATACTTCCATGCACATAGTGAAAGCATACATTTTGCTGCATGCGTGCTCTATATTCAAACATCCTTTTAGTAAGTAACGTACGTCTATACGTCACCGACGTTTAGACCCCTTCTGGCCCACCAATTGAGACAAATGAGCTGTCATTTGCCGCGCCTCGGTCTGTTAGTGGGGAACTGATCACTTTTTTGCTGGCATATTCAGGAGATTCTGAAAATTTTCTTTAAAAACGTGTTTTTTTAAGGGACTAAATCAGGTTTTGGATGACTTATGGCACCTACAAAGTTGATCAAAAGCTCATTTCGTCCCGACAAGACAAATCGATTGACAAAATTCTTAGTTGGTTCCCTGTAGGATGTGTTGGAACAATTCAACAAAATCACATGTTTTTAATGATTTCAAACCACCTGCCAGAACATACTGTGAACTTCTTTACTTTCTTTCCCTTATTTATATAAATCGTTATTGATTCATAAGGTGGACAGTAATTAAACCGAATTTTGTCGTGAATGATCTAAAAAACGTGTTGGTGAGCGTTTAGCATCTAGAAAGCGTTTTTTGGCGGGAGGTTAATGTACAGTCAGTGGTCAAATTATAATGATCACTTTAATTTTTTTTTTGTTTTCTCGACATATTTTTATATATGCTCTTTATTATACTACAGAACAATCGATGAGTCAATTTCCTATAATTGTTTTGTCATCTGCTGCCAAGTGTGAGATATTTGTACATCTGTACCAGAAATTTTCACACCTCGTTTATCATTACTTACACAACAAATTATTTAGCAGCTGTTTCGTATTTGCGTTTTATAGAAAATTTCGTATACAAATTGTGCATAAATTTGAATGAAGTAATTGAGTTTTGGCTGAAGTGCCATAATGAGATTATGCTAAAAAGGGTCATGGAAGTGATCAAATTGAAAAGTGGCATCACAAAATCATAAAAACAAAAGCCCTCTGTGACCTGTGATTTTTAACATTGCCTTGCTTATTGCAGATGATAAATAATTTATAGTAATTGCATATTGATGTACCACATGTTGAAGTTTATAAAATGCGACCATGAGTAAACACAGTTGAAAGAAAATTGTATTATCTTCATAAATACAAGTGATCATAAAAATTTGGCCACATACTGTATGTACGGTGGTGATTACATCCGATTGCTCTCGACAAGACGAATCACAATTGACTATTTTTAGCCGAATCTTTCTAGAATACTGACGAACAGTTCTAGGAGAAAAAAAAAGGTTTGACATTTTTTAGGTTCGTTTTTACGATGAAAGAAACATTTTAATTGTTGAAACTGTCTGATTACACTGGTCAACATACATTGTTTTGCCAAACAAGTTAAAGCCATTTTAGGGTATGTTTGATGCACAGATTCCAAATATGGCACTGGTTTTGGTAGATTGGCTCTAGCTTTTGATATAATGAAAATCGCATCAAAAAATATTATTTTATTTAATTAAGTACAGGCTGTTCGAAAATTGCATCAAATGTGAACTAAATCAAACTAGATATGCCTATTTTTACAAAATAAAACATCTGAAATATGTAATATTAATATATTCAATATATTTATATTTACAGCCCGAAATCAATCATAATTATTTGTTTGAAAAACATTGCATCATTTCCTTTTGTGTAGCAAATCAGGATAACGACGTTGAAGGCTCCAGCAGTAGTCTGCCATCATGGGTCTATCACATCTGCCCCAATTATAATAACTCACCTTTTTTCTTGATGGAACTACTCGCCTTCTTCCTCACTCTTATTGCCAAGAATTTCTGGAAATTTGTCTAAGTAGCTACGGGCAGGAGAACTTTAATGTTCGTAGTTCCGACAATTTTTTTTAAAATTTTTTTTTAAGCAGTGTTATGGAACACTTGATGATGGGTCACATAGAGTCAAGAAATGTTGTGACATCGGTATGCCAATAACATAATTGTTAAAATGATTGTCTATGATTGTCTTTGATTACCACTTCTCATAAGAATATACAATATTTAGACAATCACTTTTGGTTTCGTCTTTAACTAAATTGACGATAGTTTTTCATTACATTGACGCTAGTTAAACTTATTACTAATAAACAACGACTTTTTAAAAGCATGTCTATTGATACTTTTTCACTGTTCCAACGGATAGGCGAGCCAGACAACTTTACTGTGTTTAATAGTTCTTTAAAATTAAATAATTTTAAATTAAAAAATTAAATTTCTTTAAACTTGCATAGCACTCTTAAATGTTGTGAACATGAAAGTGACCGTCGCCGGAGGCGCCAAGCTACGTTAGTTTCTAAGTGTATTATTTGTCTTTGAAAAAGTACCATCGCTAACCTGGATTGCTGAGGTCGCAAAAGCTGAGGAGCCGTAGCGGCCTTGTGCCAGAAGAGTGGCGAGTTCGAATCCCGTCCGAGGTATGGAAGTTTGTGTGTGTCCGAATAACGATAGTTACCCTCGGAGTTACTTACAGCGATCGCTAAATGACCTTAATGGTTGAAAAGCGACCTTAAATAAGTGAAGAAAGTAGACATCAATTATTAATTGAGCATGTTCATAAATCTTGAAAATAACTGTAAGATATTTTAATCTGGGAATGAAGCTAAATTTCTCAAATCTTAGATGATAAATTGCACAAAAAAAATTAAACCAGTTCATTAATTGATCTAATCCACATTATTTGTCACTTTATAAAACACTTTGTATAATTATAATTTCTATTTGGCGCCTTCCTGAAACATTGACTGATTGATTTATTCGTTTTTCCGGGCGCGTCAACGGCTCTGGTCATTAGTCCCGTTAGTGTAGTGCACGTTTCCCCCCGGGAGATGGCGGTGATCTTCCCCCGCTGAATGGCGAGATCCGGCGCCGACCTACCGTCGGCTAGTGGGGTTTCACCCTAACCAGGACTCTCCCACCAGCGGGGCACCGCTCCAGCCGGGACAAGCTCTAAGCTCCCGACCGGTCTCCCGGGATATGTGATAGTGTAGTGCATGTTAGTGTAAGTGTGTGTGTGTAAGGGGAGAGGATAGGACAAGGAATGACAGATCGCGCTCCGTGGCCCGTTTGTTAGGGTACTGCTCCGGCGTTCGCCTGGTGTTGGAGAAACCACGGTAAACTACCGCTCAGAGCAGCCGGCCGCTAGAATTCTCCTCCGGACAGCGACTGAATTCGGCCTAGCTGACAAGCTAGTGTTGAAAATCCTGCCGCCGCCAGGACTCGAACCTAGGACCTCCCGGTCAGAGGCGCTGCAGTGACATCAGTTGATGCACTGAGCTACCACTCACGGTCCTTCCTGAAACAGATGCAGCATAGTTTACAATAATATTTGTCAAATTTCTAAGAGGAGAACCGAATCATTCTCAAGATTGCAGAGTGGAGGAAAGATACTGTGTTGAAGATCGTGACGGCGCCAATGCAACTGGCGGCAATGCAGATGGTCGAAGTGTGTTTGTGGAGGACTTGAGATACGTCGCTTGACGCGCTCCCTTGAATTGAACAGCAACACCAACGTTACATAACTCAAAAGGCTTGTTTCTCGGAGAAATCGAATTCATCGTTCGAAAAGAGAAGGAAAGTGTGGCTGCTGGCAGTCATTGTTATTGAAGGGCAATTAAACTGAATTTTTGTAATGGGTTGATGTTAATTGAGGATGGAAACCGTTTCGAAAGTTTTACCTTAAGTTCATTTTAGTTTCTCAGTAAAAAATAATTATAGTCATTGTGTTATTACATAATAAACAGCTGAATACTTTCAGGTAAAAAAGTAATTTTAGTTTTAACTTTATTATTACTATTACATTTTATATTTACTATTACATTAATTTGGTGAAAGATTTTAATTTTACGCAAAAAGTACCCAATGTATGTTCAAGAATTATATCCCATAACTGTTACGATTAACTCCACTAGTTAACTAATGTAACTCCACTAGTTTTACTTGTGAGAAGGAACTAAGCAATGTTTAGGAATATTGCAGTATTATTTTTAATAATAATAATAATAATAATAATAATAATAATAATAATAATAATAATAATAATAATAATAATAATAAAATAATGTTGGATTTCGATCATTTTGTGTAGTTTGCCGCAGCTACCCCCATAGCTATTTGTTATGATAACTACAAATATTATTAACAGCTAATTAACGCTAATGACAGTGTTGATGGTCATAATTTCATGTAGAGCCTACGTAATGTACCTAATAAACGAATACTCTTAATTCAAGACCAGAAGTCTAATCTCACTTAATTTTTTATTAAAAACAAACAAACAAAAAAAACAAATAAATGTATTTTCACACTTTATTTGATTAGGATGGTTTGAGCTCCGTTTGATCGATCTCCATGAATGGGCATATCGTAGTGTTTTTTCAGGGAGGTTTTTAACATGCTGCATGAAGGCTGAATATATTATGGTAACTCCACGACATGGCGCTGCATCTAAGATAGCGCTACAGTTTCGTGTGATTCCCAATCCACTTGGGCTTCATTGTTGCTGGGCGTTGCCATGTGACGCGGGGCGAGGGCGAGGGCGAGGAGGACACGACGAGTAAGCGGCGCGGAGTATAGACGGGACGAACTAATGCTGAGCCAGGAGACGACAGCGATGGGGCGATTGCGACAAGAGAACGCCAGACGCTGACGGGGCGGGTGGACGATGGCGGGGCACATTTCTGCTTGTTAACTAAAATTTGCAATATTATTATTACCAGTACTACAGTAATAATAATAATAACTTATTATTATTATTATTATTATTATTATTATTATTATTATTATTATTATTATTATTATTATTATTATTATTATTATTATTATTATTAAATCTATTAACAGTAGTAGTTTTTTGTAGTAATAGCAGACTTTCTCTGAATTTACTACTGCACCTGGCGAACGATAAATAATATAAGCTCCATCCTCCCCAAATTATCATAATTATAATCAAATTGTTACCAATATTACGAGCAAGCGTATGCATTTGTAAGACCACTAGTATTTATTGTTGACTTAATCACATGTACGACAATTTTCATGATGGCAATACTGTTCCAGATGTAATGAGATGTTGTGTGGTAATTATTTCGAATATTTTTGAAAAAAAAAAACCCTACAAAAGGTTGTTGGCTTTGTGGCGTGGAGCGTGTCCTCCGTTCCCCTTCCCCAAAACAGCCGCTGTCCTGCACTTTCCGGCCTCGCGCGCCGGTTTTCTCTCCCTCCGCTGCCGCGTTCTATCTCCGCCCGAGCCGCATTATGCAGCCTATCGCCGTCCTCCACCGCCGCTGCCGCCGCCGCCGCCGCCGTTATCGCCCGTTGACCCCGCGCGTGTCCGTTTCTGCCCGCTATTCACCCGCGCCGCACAAGAGGCTGTTACCTGCGACTCGTCGCCACCGCCTCCGCCACCGCCGCCGCCGTTGCCGCCGCCTTAATCTTAATGCCCTGCAGTGGCGCCTGCCCGCCGTCTTCATCCACAGCGCTATCTGGCGCCGACCGCGCAGTGAGGCGCCACCCAGTCCAAAAGATGGAAACTGTTTCAATGTTGTTGTTTTTTTCAAATGATTTTCTGTTTGTCCGTTTCTCCTCTTGCTTTGTTCCATACATACAGAGGTGGCCCTAGGATTGATTGATTGATTGTTAGTGATTCCGGGCACGTCAACTACGGAGGCCGTAGTCCCGTAAGTGTAGTGCACATTTTTTCATCGGGAGGTTGCGGTGATCTTTCCCCCACTGGATGGCGAGATCCGGCGCCTACTTACCATGGACTAGCGGGATTTTCCCCAATCAGGTATCTCCCACCAGCGGGGCCCCACCCCAGCCGGGACTAGCTGTAAGTCCCCGACCGGTCTTCCGGCATGTCTGGTAGTGTAGTGCATGATAGTGTGTGTGTAAGGGATGGGGATAGGACAAGGAAGAGGAAAGAACGATCGCGCGCGGTCTGTGGCCTGTTTCGTAGGGTACTGCTCCGGCATTCGCCTGGTGTTGATCGGAGAAACCACGGTAATCTACTGATCAGAGCAGCCGGCCGCTACAATTCTTTTCCAGACCGCGACTGAATTCAACCTAGCTAAAAAGCTAGTGTCGAAAATCCTGCCGCCGTCAGGACTCGAATCTAGGACCTCCCGGCCAGAGGCACTGCAGTCACATCAGTCGATGCACTGAACCACCGCTCCCGTTTTTTCGGAAGGTTACTTGTATTAATGTAAAGCCGATTTGATTTTTTGTTATATATAATTTTTTCTTTATGCTGAATATAAAATGAATTTTAATTTATTGACTAATATTTAATATTTATAACATCATAAATTTATGTATAGAATGACTTTCATTAGTATAGAAATTTAGTATAACATGTTCTTGAATACGTTTCATTGACTTCTGGGCTAAGTCCTCCTAAGTAATAGTTTCTATAATAGGCATTGAGATCAATTTTTCCATTTAAAAGAAAAGTCACATATTTATTTAAACGGTTTTTTAAATTTTTTAGTGAATAACTTTTCGCAGATCTTTTGAAGTTAGCAATAATCGAGTCGTCACTATTTCTCTACGACATCATACTCTCTACTTGTTTTTATTCTCAGAGAGCCACAATTTATTGATATCGAATGCGTATACTGTTTAGGTTATTACTCCCGTTAGTATAGTGTATGTTATTTCACGGGAAGAGGCAATGTTCCTTGCTAGTTGGAACGTGAGATTCTGATCGACTTACTCGTCGGCTTGTGGGGTATTCCCCTCTCCGGTATCTCTCCCAGAAAAGGCACCCCCAGCCTGGACAAGCTCTAAGTTCCCGACTGATCTTCCGATATGTATGATGGTCTACTACTTAAGTATAAGTATATGTATGTAAAAGGTGAGGATAGGACAAGGAAGTGAAAGGAAATATCGCGGATGGTCCGTGACCTGTTTCTTATGGTACTACTCCGGCAATCGCCTGATATTGATCGGAGAAAGCACCTTAAATTCCGAGTAGAGCAGCCGATCGCTAGAATTCTCTTCTAGATTGTGGTTGAATTCAACCCAGATGTGATAAATCAGCCATTTGGACTCAAAAACTAGAAATTTTACGTCAACGATACTGCAGAGGCACGAGTGTTGCCGCTGAGCTATTGAACCCAGTGTACGAGTTTGAGCGCATCGACCGTCACCATCCCTGTTGCTACTTTCGCCACCTGCGGCGGCATCGCCACCGCCGCTACTTCCGGCGCGCAGCGCTCGCCTTTTTCGCCTATCTGGCGCGGCCCACTTCCTGGGCGATAGCCCCGCCTGCGCCCTCAATCTCACTCCGCCCCCCTCATTCTCCCCCTCCCCCACCTTCAACCTCCCCCCGCTCATGGTGGCTCCCTTGTCCCCGCAAACGCCTGCACCCCTCCCGCTCAGTCTCTTGACCTCACCCCTGCCGTCGCCGCCCTGGCCACTCTGCTCTACGCCGCCCCATAATAAGCCGCCACAGCGCTTCCCGTTGCGATGCGGACGACCGTTTGGGAGCTGACTGCGCGCAGACGATCTCCCGGGAGGAATTCTCCGTCGGCTCCTTGTTGGCTGAAGTTACGAACGGTATCACGTATGAGGGTGGTATTGGGAAATCAACGTAAGAGAAAGGGAATGGTAATGCTTGTGAATTAGTGTTATAAACTTTAAAGTTTTAGAAGGTGAGTGTAAGTTGGTCGATTTCATTAAGGCGGAATTAGTCAACTGAGTATATTCACTTTCGGAAGGAGTGAAGTCGAGAATTCGTTGTCGACACATTTCCACGCGATCATGTAAGAATGTAAGAGAATTTATTTATTTTTAATTTTTAAAATAAATAAATAAAAAAATAAATAAATTCTCGGGTCACATAGCGTAGTAATGTTGGCCCAACGGTTGTGATTCAGTCTTACTACATGACCTGCCCATTTCCATTTAAGTTGTTGAGCAGTGGATGCAGCGTCTCTCACTTGCGTCTGTTTTTTTTTTCTTCAAAATTTAAGTAGTATATGACTTAGTGTAGGGATCACAGAATTTTGAAAATGTGCACACAATTCACTTTTCCCCATTGCACGTCATACGCAGTTTTAACTGTTTTTTGACGTAAAATAAATAAATAAATAAATAAGCATCTTTGTAATATAGAGTTGAAGATGTATCTCCACCATTTCCGGAAGCATTAAATGTTCCAAGAAATATTTACCGTCTAAAGAGATGCTGGAGATACATCCTTGAACGAACATGTTCCACAAAAAATATGAGGGAATTCCATTTTACATTTATTGTAAACTTTTGTCACTTATAGTTTTCAAGATATTGTGTCTGAAATGCCCGATTGCCGAAAATTCTAGAGTATTACTAAAGTCGTACATGTTTGACATACGCATCATCCCATATAGATCTATGCATAAAGAATTGCATCATTAAAAAAATAGTGGTGCAATACATATACTTTCTAGCATTCCTTGTAACTGCTAGCGTTATTTCTAGCACATCGTACAAGCAAGCAAGGATAATTTCACGTCAAATTTTTTCATAATTTCAAACATCCAAAACTAATGGCCATCCAGTATATACATTCTTCCAGGCTTTCATAAAGTTAAATATACCACTTTATTGAGCGTAGAGAACATTGTACCTGAAACACTAACGTTGCGTAAAAAATCCGCCTTATCTTAACTCTTCCATCGTGCCGCTGTTGAACAAGGAACTTCTCAAACATCCATCGCTGCATTGTTGCCTTATACACAGTTGCCTTATACAAATAAGGTCATGAATTTTTTGAAATATGTATGATATTTTTTTCGAAAATATATAATACAAAATACGATGAATATTTTTAGCGTAACTTTAAACAGGCAAGTTTTAAATTTTAAACAATTGTTTTCTCTGATACTGTTCCAATTTTCCCATTTGTAACAAAAAGACTGTAAAGAAAGTGGTGCTAGTACAATATTCGGCGCACTCTGTATTTTCGAAAATTGGAGAAAAAGTCGAAATGGGAAATACGAATTACGTGCGTTTCGTTTGAGGCGGTCACCCAAAAAGACAAAGTAATTTGAGACGTGCTGATTGGCAGTCATTAGAATCTTGAAAAGAAAGATTACGTTTAACATTATTTAAGAATTAAATCTATTCTAACTTGCGTCATTTAATTTGAAAACGAATGGATCATTTCACTTTGCAAGATGCGGGAAGGAAGATTAATTCCTAAAGAAGCGAGTAGTGTTGATGAATTTTAAATTTAATTACAATATATTTCTATTCTCTTGCATTTTGTTCGTAGCAGTCTCAAGAATGCTGCTTTGCTACGGGTATATGCCATACGAATCCAGCGGCTATTGTTGCTTGTTGGAACAATAGGGGCAAACCCATAAGGTCAACGCCGCAGTGATAACAAGGCGATAAAGACGGTCAACATTAATGCGCGTTAATAAAAAGCGAATAATTTTATTCACGGCTAAAATACGCATCGTGCATCGTGTGTACATTTATGTAGAACGTGAACATACGGAATTCAAAGCCAGAATGCTGTTTTCATTTAAACGATTGAATTAAAAAATATACACTCACTCAAAAAAATATTCGGACACCTACGATTTTACCATATTTTCTTTTATTTAGAAGAGAATATTAAATTTGTCGTAATTTTGGTGATAAATAATGAAAGACGTGCATTTCATAGGTTAGAAAAATATGCAAGTTTAATTTTCACATTAAAAATTATTAAACTACAATTAATTTGAAGAAATCTTACTTCTTCGGAACGTCAAAAAAATATTCGGACACATAATATAAACCAATTAATAACACTAAATAAAACAAAAAAATAAATACATCAATAACTTGTAGGGAGTCCTTTCATTATCAAAACTTCATTCAACCTCTTTGGCATGCTGTCTACGAGTTTTCTGGTGTACTCTGCAGAAATTTTATGCCATTCTTCGCACAGTCTCACTTTTAATTGTTCTTTGTTGGCGATGGGCTCCTTTCTCACTTCACTGTCCAACTTTTGCCAAAGATTTTCAATGGGATTGATGTCTGGGGATTGTGGGGGAGGGTGAAGAACTTTAGGACAGTTGTATAAGAGCCACAGTTGAACCAATTGGGACATGTGTTTTGGATCATTGTCCTGATAAAAACTAAAATTGTGACCTATACCTAGCTTCTCAGCACTTTTTTTAAGGCTGTTCTTGAGCACTTGAAGATATTTGTATTTGTCCATTATATCTTCAATGAACACAAGCTCACCCACACCACTCGCCGCCATACAGCCCCACACCATTACGTTCCCACCGCCGTGTTTTACTGTTGGCTGCAGATTTCTCTCTTGCAACTGTGTGTTTGCCTTTCTCCACACCAATGTTCTTCCGTCAGGTCCAAACACATTGAATTTACTTTCGTCCGAAAAAATAACTCTATTCCACCATTCAATGTCCTTGTTTACATGTTCCTCAGCGAACTCCCGCCTCTTCCTCTTGTTTATCTTATTTATGAAAGGCTTTCTTCTAGCCACGCGACCATGAAATTCTGCTTTTCGTAGAATCACTCTAATAGTTTCTGGATGTACTTCCTTCCCCAGTTCTTTTCTCACCTCTGCAGCAATCTTTGGTGCACTTAATTTCGGATTCTTTTTAACTTTCCTGACGACAAAGATCTCTTCTCGACGGGAAAGTTTATGGGGACGTCCACTTTGGCGGTGAGACTCAATCCTATCTTCTTTTTTAAATCGCTTGATTATATCATACACTGTGCTTTTCTTCATATTTAGAATTTTTGCAATTTCACGGCAGCTCTTGCCTTTTGCACTATGAAATATCACTAACTGACGCAGTTCAAAAGAGCTGTTTTTCCCTTTGCGTGGCATTCTTTCAACGTTCTTCAAGGAGAGACACTAATAGACTGATTTTGGACAGCGCTTCGATTGACCGTTACGACCGTCCTTGAATCAACCGTGGGAAGAGTTTCTACGTCCGTTTTCGCCCAATAGTTTGTTGACAAAAATGATTAATGTACAACTGTCCGAATATTTATTTGGTGTGCAATTTCCGTTATTGGAAGTTCTAATGCAAATTTATCATTGATGTAAAAGCGGAAAAAATGCATTTTGCAGTGTACGAGTATTTAAAGCTTAAAGAATATTAAAATTATTACTGGCATAATATTTTATGGTTTTAACAGCCTCAGAGCGTGTGAAACGTGAGTAAGCTGAATACTGTCCGAATATTTTTTTGAGTGAGTGTATATGTATTTTTCGCGCTTTGTTTGTTTAAGAATTGCCAAAGTGTAAGAAGTAAATTTTCATTATAATATTACATCACCATTAAGAATATTGAGAGAAAGTATGTGCTGTTGTAGCACCACATGTTCTTTCATATTAAATCAAATCGAAGAGATAATTAGAATAATTTCAACTAATGTTTGCGGATTTCTTCAGAAAAAAATCCATTAATACACCGACAATACAAATTGTAGAATAGAATAAAAATAGAAATAATATTGGCATTATAAATTTCTTTTTTATCCATTCCTGTTCTATGAGGATTTTTTTCATGGCCTATATTCAGTGGGACGGCTGAATATATTTCATTAATATCAGGCTGAAATTACGTGAAAAAATGGCTTGTTTAAAATAAATGTACATAACTTTTTAATAAGCTATTGTAGTTTTTTTAACAGATTTTAACACAATCTCTGTCTCTGATTTTGTAAATTGTTTTTTCAATTTTTGTTTGCATTGTCAAGTTTTAACGATACAGAAAGTTCAACAGAAATGAGACTTGCACGATTCTTTTAAGCGGCCCTTCTTCTACAAGTGAAAAAAAATTAAGAATAAATTTTGAACAGTTTTTGATAAAATATTTTTTCCCGCAATTTCCTACCGCAATTTGCACTAAACTACTCCACATTTTCAATCAAACGTACATACCTTTTATAAAGTGCTGAGTTTGTTCAACGGACTTTGTCTCAGGCAAAATTCTCTATCTTTGAAGTTTTAAAATGTTATATTTTCGCAATTATCGAAAAAAATAGTAAGATAACAACAAATGGAAGTAGCAAATTTTTGAACTGAGATTGATCAACAGACTTTGCCTGATGTAACAATTCTCTATATATGTAGTTTTAAAATGTTACCTTATGGCAATTTTCCAAAAAAAAGTAAGACAACCACAAATGTAAATAGCAAATATTTTATCGTTCATTGTTAAATGTATAGATACATGGAGAAAATTTAAAGACAAAATTGGAAGTGGTCTTTGAGAAACAAATTGTTAATATTTACTAATTGCCTATGTTTCGCGAAAAATTACAGGAAATTATTCATATTTTCGAAGAATTGAACATGATAGTAATTCAAAATCCACAATAGGGAATTTTTTTCTTATGAGTAAAGAAAACCTTACAATGCTCACGAGTCGAAATTGCTAAGCTGGAATAGCGTTAGACTGAAGATCTAAAGGTCGCTGGTTCGCCCCCTGGTTCGATCCCGGGTTTCGGCAAGAAATTTTACTGGTTGAGTTTTATCAGTAGAATGGGCAGCGAATCAGTGTGTAGTTCTCCAGTTTTCAGGTTAAAAACCGTTTGAAGATGTGGGTTTTAAAGCGCGAAGGTAATTTTCTTAGGACTTCCTTCGAAGGGGCTGTAAAGTCGCTTGCCTCGGGGTGTAGAATTACTTTATGTAAAACTTCCTCAAGGCTTGAAAAATCTTCTGCACTGAAGATAGTCGCATACGAGCCGAAATAGCTCAGCTGGGAGAGCGTTAGACTGAAGATCTAAAGGTCCCTGGTTCGATCCCGGGTTTCGGCAAGACATTTAACTGGTTGAGTTTTATCGGTAGAATTGGCAGCGAATCAGTGTGTAGTTCTCCAGTTTTCAGGTTACAAACCGTTTGAAGATGTGGGTTTTTAAGCGCGAATGTCATCTTCTCAGGACTTCCTTAGAAGGGGCTGTAAAGTCGCATGTCTCGGGGTGTAGAATTACTTAATGTAAAACTTCCTCAAGGCTTGAAGAATCTTCTGCACGGAAGATAGTCGCATACGAGCCGAAATAGCTCAGCTGGGTGAGCGTTAGACTGAAGTTCTAAAGGTCCCTGGTTCAATCCCGGGTTTCGACAAGACATTTTACTGGTTGAGTTTTATCGGTAGAATGGGCAGCGAATCAGTGTGTAGTTCTCCAGTTTTCAGGTTACAAACCGTTTGAAGATGTGGGTTTTTAAGCACGAATGTAATCTTCTTAGGACTTCCTTCAAAGGGGTTGTAATGTCTCATGTCTCGGAGTGTAGAATCACTTTATGTAAAACTTTCTCAAGGCTAGAGGGATCTTCTGCACTGAAGATGGTCGCATACGAGCCGAAATAGCTCAGCTGGGAGAGCGTTAGACTGAAGATCTAAAGGTCCCTGGTTCGATCCCGGGTTTCGGCAAGACATTTTACTGGTTGAGTTTTATCGGTAGAATGGGCAGCAAATCAGTGTGTAGTTCTCCAGTTTTCAGGTTACAAAACCATTGAAGATGTGGGATTTTAAATGCGAATGTAATCTTCTTAGGACTTCCTTCGAAGGGGCTGTAAAGTCGCATGTCTCGGGGTGTAGAATTACTTTATGTAAAACTTCCTCAAGTCTAGGAGAATCTTTTGCACTGAAGATAGTCGCATACGAGCCGAAATAGCTCAGCTGGGAGAGCGTTAGACTGAAGATCTAAAGGTCCCTGGTTCGATCCCGGGATTCGGCAAGACATTCTACTGGTTGAGTTTTATCGGTAGAATGGCCAGCTAATTAGTGGGTAGTTCTCCAATTTGCGGGTTAAAATCCATTTGAAGATGTGGGTTTTTAAGCGCGCATGTAGTTTTCTTAGGACTTCTTTCCAAGGGGTTGTAATGTCTCATGTCTCGGGGTGTAGAATTACTCTATGTAAAACTTCCTCAAGACTTGAAGAATCTTCTGCACTGAAGATAGTCGCATACGAGCCGAAATATCTCAGCTGGTAGAGCGTTAGACTGAAGATCTAAAGGTCAATGGTTTCGGCAAGACATTTTACTGGTTGAGATTTATCGGTAGAATGGGCAGCGAATCAGTGTGTAGTTCTTCAGTATTCAGGTTACAAACCGTTTAAAGAAGTGGGTTTTTAAGCTCGAATGTAATTTTCTTAGGACTTCCTTCAAAGGGGTTGTAATGTCTCATGTCTCGGGGGGGAGAATTACTTTATGTAAAACATCCTCACGGCTAAAGGAATCTTCTGCACTGAAGATAGCCGAATACGAGCCGAAATAGCTCAGCTGGGAGAGCGTTAGACTGAAGATATAAAGGTCCCTGGATCGATCCCGGGTTTCAGCAAGACATTTTACTGGTTGAGTTTTATCGGTAGAATGGGCAGCGAATGAGTGTGTAGTTCTCCAGTTTTCAGGTTACAAACCGTTTGAAGATGTGGGTTTTTAAGCACGAATGTAATCTTCTTAGGATTTTCTTCGAAGGGGCTGTAAAGTCGCATGTCTCGCGAAGTAGAATTACATTATGTAAAACTTCCACAAGGCTTGAAGGATCTTCTGCACTCAGGATAGTCGCATACGAGCCGAAATAGCTCAGCTGGGAGAGCGTTAGACTGAAGATCTAAAGGTCCCTGGTTCGATCCCGGGTTTCGGCAAAACATTTTACTGGTTGAGTTTTATCGGTAGAATGGGCAGCGAATCAGTGTGTAGTTCTCCAGTTTTCAGGTTACAAATTGTTTGAAGATGTGGGTTTTTAAGCACTAATGTAATCTTTTAGGACTTCCTTAGAAGGGGCTGTAAAATCGCATGTCTCGCGGTGTAGAATTACTTTATGTAAAACTTCCACAAGGCTTGAAGAATCTTCTGCACTGAACACTGCCGCATACCAGCCGAAATAGCTCAGCTGGGAGAGCGTTAGACTGAAGATCTAAAGGTCGCTGGTTCGATCCCGGGTTTCGGCAAGACATTTTACTGGTTGAGTTTTATCGGTAGAATGGGCAGCGAATCAGTGTGTAGTTCTCCAGTTTTCAGGTTACAAACCGTTTGAAGATGTGGATTTTTAAGCACGAATGTAATCTTCTTAGGACTTCCTTAGAAGGGGCTGTAAAGTCGCATGTCTCGCAGTGTAGAATTACTTTATGTAACACTTCCACAAGGCTTGAAGAATCTTCAGCACCGACAATAGTCGCATACGAGCCGAAATAGCTCAGGTGGGAGAGCGTTAGACCGAAGATCTAATGGTCCCTGGTTCGATCCCGGGTTTCGGCGAGACATTTTACTGGTTGAGTTTTATCGGTAGAATGGGCAGCGAATAGGTGTGTAGTTCTCCAGTTTGGAGGTTACAAACCGTTTGAAGATGTGGGTTTTTAAGCACTAATGTAATCTTCTTAAGACTTCCTTAGACGGGGCTGTAAATTCGCATGTCTCGCGGTGTAGAATTACTTTATGTAAAACTTCCACAAGGCATGAAGAATCTTCTGCACTGAGGATAGTCGCATACGAGCCGAAAAAGCTCAGCTAGGTGAGCGTTAGACTGAAGATCTAAAGGTCCCTGGTTCGATCCCGGGTTTCAGCAAGACATTTTACTGGTTGAGTTTTATCGGTAGAATGGGCTGCGAATCAGTGTGTAGTTCTCCAGTATTCAGGTTACAAACCGTTTGAAGATGTGGGTTATTAAGCACGAATGTAATCTTTTAGGACTTCCTTAGAAGGGGCTGTAAAGTCGCATGTCTCGCGGTGTAGAATTACTTTATGTAAAACTTCCACAAGGCTTGAAGAACCTTCTGCACTCAGGATAGTCCCTTACGAGCCGAAATAACTCAGCTGGGAGAGCGTTAGACTGAAGATCTAAAGCTCCCTGGTTCGATCCCGGGTTTCGGCAAAACATTTTACTGGTTGAGTTTTATCGGAAGAATGGGCAGCGAATCAGTGTGTAGTTCTCCAGTTTTCAGGTTACAAACCGTTTGAAGATGTGGGTTTTTAAGCACGAATGTATTCTTCTTAGGACTTCCTTAGAAGGGGCTGTAAAGTCCACAAGGCTTAAAGAATTTTCTGCACTGAATACAGTCGCATACGAGCCGAAATAGCTCAGCTGGGAGAGCGTTAGACTGAAGGTCCCTGGTTCGATCCCGGGTTTCGGCAAGACATTTTACTGGTTGAGTTTTATCGGTAGAATGGGCAGCGAATCAGTGTGTAGTTTTCCAGTTTTCAGGTTACAAACCGTTTGAAGATGTGGGTTTTTAAGCACTAATGTAATCTTCTTAGGACTTCCTTAGAAGGGGCTGTAAAGTCGCATGTCTCGCGGTGTAGAATTACTTTATGT
Organism: Teleogryllus occipitalis; assembly: GCA_011170035.1. Taxonomy (NCBI): domain Eukaryota; kingdom Metazoa; phylum Arthropoda; class Insecta; order Orthoptera; family Gryllidae; genus Teleogryllus; species Teleogryllus occipitalis. Next base: position 115,124 of record BLKR01001890.1, on the reverse strand, counting down.
AAAACTTCCACAAGGCTTAAAGAATCTTCTGCACTGAATACAGTCGCATACGAGCCGAAATAGCTCAGCTGGGGGAGCGTTAGACTGAAGATCTAAAGGTCCCTGGTTCGATCCCGGGTTTCGGCAAGACATTTTACTGGTTTAGTTTTATCGTTAGAATGGGCAGCGAATCAGTGTGTAGTTCTCCAGTTTTCAGGTTTCAAACCGTTTGAAGATGTGGGCTTTTAAATACTAATGTAATCTTCTTAGGTCTTCCTTAGAAGGGGCTGTAAAGTCGCATGTCTCGCGGTGTAGAATTACTTTATGTAAAACTTCCACAAGGCTTGAAGGATCTTCTGCACTGAATACAGTCGCATGCGAGCCGAAATAGCTCAGCTGGGAGAGCGTTAGACTGAAGATCTAAAGGTCCCTGGTTCGATCCCGGGTTTCGGCAAGACATTTTACTGGTTGAGTTTTATCGGTAGAATGGGCAGTGAATCAGTGTGTAGTTCTCCAGTTTTCAGGTTACAAACCGATTGAAGATGTGGAATTTTAAACGCGAATGTAATCTTCTTAGGACTTCCTTCGAAGGGGCTGTAAAATCGCATGACTCGGGGTGAAGAATTATTTTATGTAAAACTTCCTCAAGGCTAGAAGAATCTTCTGCACAGAAGATAGTCGCATACGAGCCGAAATAGCTCAGCTGGGAGAGCGTTAGGCTGAAGATCTAAAGGTCCCTGGTTCGATCCCGGGTTTTGGCAAGCCATTTTACTGGTTGAGTTTTATCGGTAGAATCGGCAGCGAATCAGTGGGTAGTTCTCCAGTTTGCGGGTTAAAATCCATTTGAAGATGTGGGTTTTTAAGCGCGAATGTAGTTTTCTTAGGACTTCCTTCCAAGGGGTTGTAATGTCTCATGTCTCGGGGTGTAGAATTACTTTATGTAAAACTTCCTCAAGACTTGAAGAATCTTCTGCACTGAAGATAGTCGCACACGAGCCGAAATATCTCAGCTGGAAGAGCGTTAGACTGAAGATATAAAGGTCCCTGGTTCGATCCATGGTTTCGGCAAGACATTTTACTGGTTGAGTTTTATCGGTAGAATGGGCAGCGAATCAGTGTGTAGTTCTTCAGTACTCAGGTTACAAACCGTTTGAAGATGTAGGTTTTTAAGCGCGAATGTAATCTTCTTAGGACTTCCTTCGAAGGGGCTGTAAAGTCGCATGTCTCGGGGTGTAGAATTACTTTATGTAAAACTTCCTCAAGGCTAGAAGGATCTTTTGCACTGAAGATAGTCGCATACGAGCCGAAATAGCTCAGCTGGGAGAGCGTTAGACTGAAGATCTAAAGGTCCCTGGTTCGATCCCGGGTTTCGGCGAGACATTTTACTGGTTGAGTTTTATCGGTAGAATGGGCAGCGAATCAGTGTGTAGTTCTCCAGTTTTCAGGTTACAAACCGTTTGAAGATGTGGGTTTTTAAGCACGAATGTAATCTTTTAGGACTTCCTTAGAAGGGGCTGTAAATCGCATGTCTCGCGGTGTAGAATTACTTTATGTAAAACATTTTACTGGTTGAGTTTTATCGGTAGAATGGGCAGCGAATCAGTGTGTAGTTCTCCAGTTTTCAGGTTACAAACCGTTTGAAGATGTGGGTTTTTAAGCACGAATGTAATCTTTTAGGACTTCCTTAGAAGGGGCTGTAAAGTCGCGTGTCTCGCGGTGTAGAATTACTTTATATAAAACTTGCACAAGGCTTGAAGAATCTTCTGCACTCAGGATAGTCGCATACGAGCCGAAATAACTCAGCTGGGAGAGCGTTAGACTGAAGATCTAAAGGTCCCTGGTTCGATCCCGGGTTTCGGCAAAACATTTTACTGGTTGAGTTTTATCGGTAGAATGGGCAGCGAATCAGTGTGTAGTTCTCCAGTTTTCAGGTTACAAACCGTTTGAAGATGTGGGTTTTTATGCACGAATGTAATCTTTTAGGACTTCCTTAGAAGGGGCTGTAAAGTCGCATGTCTCGCGGTGAAGATATACTTTATGTAAAACTTCCTCAAGGCTTGAAGAATCTTCTGCGCTGAAGATAGTCGCATACGAGCCGAAATAGCTCAGCTGGGAGAGCGTTAGACTGAAGATCTAAAGGTCCCTGGTTCAATCCCGGGTTTCGGCAAGACATTTTACTGGTTGAGTTTTATCGGTAGAATGGGCAGCAAATCAGTGTGTAGTTCTCCAGTTTTCAGGTTACAAACCCATTGAAGATGTGGGATTTTAAATGCGAATGTAATCTTCTTAGGACTTCCTTAGAAGGGGCTGTAAAGTCCACAAGGCCACAAAACTTTCTCAAGGTTAGAAGAGTCTTCTGCACTGAAGTTAGTCGCATACGAGCCGTAATAGCTCAGCTGGGCGAGCGTTAGACTGAAGATCTAGAGGTCCCTGGTTCGATCCCGGGTTTCGGCAAGGGATTTTACTGGTTGAGTTTTATCGGTAGCATGGGCAGCGAATCAGTGTGTAGTTCTCCAGTTTTCAGGTTACAGACCGTTTGAAGATGTGGGTTTTTAAGCGTGAATGTAATCTTCTTAGGACTTCCTTCGAAGGGGCTGTAAAATCGCATGTCTCGCGGTGTAGAATTACTTTATTTAAAATTCCCTCAAGGCTTGAAGAATCTTCTGCACCAAAGATTGTCGCATGCGAGCTTAAATACATCAGCTGGAAGAGCGTAAGACTGAAGATCTAAAGGTCCCTGGTTCGATCCCGGGTTTCAGCAAGACATTTTACTTTTTGAGTTTTATCGGCAGAATGGGCAGTGAATCAGTGTGTAGTTCTCCAGTTTTCAGGTTACAAACCGTTTGAAGATGTGGGTTTTTAAGCACGAATGTAATCTTTTAGGACTTCCTTAGAAGGGGCTGTAAAGTCGCATGACTCGCGGTGTAGAATTACTTTATGTAAAACTTCCACAAGGCTTGAAGAATCTTCTGCACTGACGATAGTCGCATACGAGCCGAAATAGCTCAGCTGGGAGAGCGTTAAACTGAAGATCTAAAGGTCCCTGGTTCGATCCTGGGTTTCGGCAAAACATTTTACTTGTTGAGTTTTATCGGTAGAATGGGCAGCGAATCAGTGTGTAGTTCTCCAGTTTTCAGGTTACAAACCGTTTGAAGATGTGGGTCTTTAAGCACGAATGTAATCTTTTAGGACTTCCTTAGAAGGGGCTGTAAAGTCGCGTGTCTCGCGGTGTAGAATTTCTTTATGTAAAACTTCCACAAGGCTTGAAGAATCTTCTGCACTCAGGATAGTCGCACACGAGCAGAAATAGCTCAGCTGGGAGAGCGTTAGACTGAAGATCTAAAGGTCCCTGGTTCGATCCCGGGTTTCGGCAAAACATTTTACTGGTTGAGTTTTATCGGAAGAATGGGCAGCGAATCAGTGTGTAGTTCTCAAGTTTTCAGGTTACAAACCGTTTGAAGATGTGGGTTTTTAAGCACTAATGTAGTCTTCTTAGGACTTCCTTAGAAGGGGCTGTAAAGTCGCACGTCTCGCGGTGTAGAATTTTTTTTATGTAAAGCTTCCACAAGGCTTGAAGAATCTTCTGCACTGAATACAGTCGCATACGAGCCGAAATAGCTCAGCTGGGACAGCGTTAGACTGAAGATCTAAAGGTCCCTGGTTCGATCCCGGGTTTCGGCGAGACATTTTACTGGTTGAGTTTTATCGGTAGAATGGGCAGCGAATCAGTGTGTAGTTCTCCAGTTTTCAGGTTACAAACCGTTTGAAAATGTGGGTTTTTAAGCACAAATGTAATCTTCTTAGGACTTCCTTAGAAGGGGCTGTAAAGTCGCATGTCTCGCGGTGTAGAATTACTTTATGTAAAACTTCCACAAGGATTGAAGAACCTTCTGCACTGAATACAGTCGCATACGAGCCGAAATAGCTCAGCTGTGAGAGCAGTAGACTGAAGACCTAAAGGTCCCTGGTTCGATCCCGGGTTTCGGCAAGACATTTTACTGGTTGAGTTTTATCGGTAGAATGGGCAGCGAATCAGTGTGTAGTTCTCCAGTTTTCAGGTTACAAACCGTTTGAAGATGTGGGTTTTTAAGCGCGAATGTAGTTTTCTTAGGACTTCCTTCCAAGGGGTTGTAATGTCTCATGTCTCGGGTTGTAGAATTACTCTATGTAAAACTTACTCAAGACTTGAAGAATCTTCTGCAGTGATGATAGTCGCATACGAGCCGAAATATCTCAGCTGAAAGAGCGTTAGACTGAAGATCTAAATGTCCCTGGTTCGATCCCGGGTTTCGGCAAGACATTTTACTGGTTGAGTTTTATCGGTAGAATGGGCTGCGAATCAGTGTGTAGTTCTCCAGTTTGCGGGTAAATATCTATTTGAAGATGTGGGTTTTTAAGCGCGAATGTAGTTTTCTTAGGACTTCTTTCAAAGGGGTTGTAATGTCTCATGTCTCGGAGTGTAGAATTACTTTATGTAAAAGTTTCTCAAGGCTAGAAGAATCTTCTGCACTGAAGATGGTCGCATACGAGCCGAAATAGCTCAGCTGGGAGAGCGTTAGACGGAAGATCTAAAGGTCCCTGGTTCGATCCCGGGTTTCGGCAAGACATTTTACTGGTTGAGTTTTATCGGTAGAAATTGCAGCGAATCAGTGTGTAGTTCTCCAGTTTTAAGGTTACAAACCGTTTGAAGATGTGGGTTTTTAAGCACCAATGTAACCTTCTTAGGACTTCCTTAGAAGAGGCTGTAAACTCGCATGTCTCGGAGTGTAGAATTACTTTATGTAAAACTTCCTCAAGGCTGGAAGATTCTTCTGAACTGAAGATAGTCGCACACGTGCCGAAATAGCTCAGCTGGGAGAGCGTTAGACTGAAGATCTAAAGGTCCCTGGTTCGATCCCGGGTTTCGGCAAGACATTTTACTGGTTGAGTTTTATCGGTAGAGTGGGCAGCGAATCAGTGTGTAGTTCTCCAGTTTTCAGGTTACAAACCGTTTGAAGATGTGGGTTTTTAAGCGGGAATGTAATCTTCTTAGGACCATCTTCGAAGGGGCTGTAAAGTCGCATGTCTCGGGGTGTAGAATTACTTTATGTAAAACTTCCTCAAGGCTTCAAGAATCTTCTGAACTGAAGATAGTCGCATAGGAGTCGAAATAGCTCAGCTGGGAGAGCGTTAGACTGAAGATCTAAAGGTGCCTGGTTCGGTCCCGGGTTTCAGCAAGACATTTTACTGGTTGAGTTTTGTCGGTAGAATGGGCAGCGAATCAGTGTGTAGTTCTCCTGTTTTCAGGTTACAAACCGTTTCAAGATGTGGGTTTTTAAGCGTGAATGTAATCTTCTTAGGACTTCCTTCGAGGGGGCTGTAAAGTCGCATGTCTCGCGGTGTAAAATTACTTTATGTAAAACTTGCACAAGGCTTGAAGAATATTCTGAACTGAAGATAGTCGCATACGAGCCGAAATAGCTAGCTGGGAGAGCGTTAGACTGAAGATCTGAAGGTCCCTATTCGATCCCGGTTTTCGGCAAGACATTTTACTGGTTGAGTTTTATGGGAATAATGGGCAGCGAATCAGTGTGTAGTTCTCCAATTTTCGGGTTCCAACCCGTTTGAAGAAGTGGGTTTTTAAGCGCAAATGAAATCTTCTTAGGATTTCCTTCGAAGGGGCTGTAAAGTCGCATGACTCGGGGTGTAGAATTTTTTATGTAAAACTTCCTCAAGGCTTGAAGAATATTCTGAACTGAAGATAGTCGCATACGAGTCGAAATAGCACAGCTGGGAGAGCGTTAGACTGATGATCTAAAGGTCTGGTTCGATCCCGGGTTTCGGAAAGACATTTTACTGGTTGAGTTTTATCGGTAGAATGGGCAGCGAATCAGTGCGTAGTTCTCCAGTTATCAGGCTACAAACCTTTTGAAGATGTGGGTTTTTAAGCACGAATGTAATCTTGTTAGGACTTCCTTCGAAGGGGCTGTAAAGTCGCATGTCTCGGGGTGTAGAGTTACTTTATGTAAAACTTCCTCAAGGCTTGAAGAATCTTCTGCACTGAGGATAGTCGCATACGAGCCGAAATAGCTCAGCTGGGAGAGCGTTAGACTGAAGATATAAAGGTCCCTGGTTCGATCTCGGGTTCCGGCAAGACATTTTACTGGTTGAGTTTTACCGGTAGAATGGGCAGCGAATCAGTGTGTAGTTCTCCAGTTATCAGGTTACAAACCGTTTGAAGATGTGGGTTTTTAAGCACGAATGTAATCTTCTTAGGAGATCCTTCGAAGGGGCTGTAAAGTCGCATGTCTCGGGGTGTGGAATTACTTTATGTAAAACTTCCTCAAGTCTTGAAGAATCTTCTGCATTGAGGGTAGTCGCATACGAGCCGAAATAGCTCAGCTGGGAGAGCGTTAGACCGAAGATCTAAAGGTCCCTGGTTCGATCCCGGGTTTCGGCAAGACATTTTACTGGTTGAGTTTTATTTGTAGAATGGGCAGCGAATCAGTGCGTAGTTCTCCAGTTATCAGGCTACAAACCGTTTGAAGATGTGGGTTTTTAAGCACGAATGTAATCTTGTTAGGACTTCCTTCGAAGGGCCTGTAAAGTCGCATGACTCGGGGTGTAGAGTTACTTTATGTAAAACTTCCTCAAGGCTTGAAGAATCTTCTGCACTCAGGATAGTCGCATACGAGCCGAAATAGCTCAGCTGGGAGAGCGTTAGACTGAAGATATAAAGGTCCCTGGTTCGATCTCGGGTTCCGGCAAGACATTTTACTGGTTGAGTTTTACCGGTAGAATGGGCAGCGAATCAGTGTGTAGTTCTCCAGTTTTCAGGTTACAAACCGTTTGAAGATGTGGGTTTTTAAGCACGAATGTAATCTTCTTTAGACTTCCTTCGAAGGGGCTGTAAAGTCGCATGTCTCGGGGTGTAGAATTACTTTATGTAAAACTTCCTCAAGGCCAGAAGAGTCTTCTGCACTGAAGTTAGTCGCATACGAGCCGAAATAGCTCAGCTGGGCGAGCGTTAGACTGAAGATCTAAAGGTCCCTGGTTCGATCCCGGGTTTCGGCAAGGCATTTTACTGGTTGAGTTTTATCGGTAGCATGGGCAGCGAATGAGTGTTCAGTTCTCCAGTTTTCAGGTTACATACCGTTTGAAGATGTGGGTTTTTAAGCGCGAATGTAATCTTCTTAGGACTTCCTTCGAAGGGGCTGTAAAGTCGCATGTCTCGGGGTGTAGAGTTACTTTATGTAAAACTTCCTCAAGGCTTGAAGAATCTTCTGCACTGAAGTTAGTCGCATACGAGCCGAAATAGCTCAGCTGGGCGAGCGTTAGACTGAAGATCTAAAGGTCCCTGGTTCGATCCCGGGTTTCGGCAAGACATTTTACTGATTGAGTTTTATCGGTAGAATGGGCAGCGAATCAGTGTGTAGTTCTCCAGTATTCAGGTTACAAACCGCTTCAAGATGTGGGTTTTTAAGCGCGAATGTAATCTTCTTAGGATTTCTTTCAAAGGGGCTGTAAAATCGCATGCCTCGGGGTGTAGAAAAACTTTCTGTAAAATTTCCTCAAAGCTTGAAGAATCTTATTCACTGAATATAGTCGCATAGGAACCGAAATAGCTGAGCTGGGAGAGAGTTAGACTGAAGATCTAAAGGTCCCTGGTTCGATCCCGCGATTCGGCAAGACATTTTACTGGTTGAGTTTTATCGGTAGAATGGGCAGCGAATCAGTGTGTAGTTCTCCAGTATTCAGGTTACAAACCGTTTGATGATGTGGGTTTTTAAGCGCGAATGTAATCTTCTTACGACTTCCTTCGAAGGGGCTGTAATGTCGCATGCCTCGGGGTGTAGAATTACTTTATGTAAAATTTCCTCAAGGCTAGAAGAATCTTCTGCACTGAAGAGAGTCGCATTCGAGCCGAAATAGCTCAGCTGGGAGAGCGTTAGACTGAAGGTATAAAGGTCCCTGATTCGATCCCGGGTTTCGGCAAGACATTTTACTGGTTGAGATTTATCGGTAGAAGGGGCAGCGAATCAGTGTGTAGTTCTCAAGTTTTCGGGTTAAAATCCATTTGAAGATGTGTGTTTTTAAGCACCAATGTAATTTACTTAGGACTTCCTTCCAAGGGGTTGTAATGTCTCATGTTTCGGGGTGTAGAATTACTTTATGTAAAACTTCCTCAAGGCTTGAAGAATTTTCTTCACTGAAGATAGTCGCATACGAGCCGAAATAGCTCAGGTGGGAGAGCGTTAGGCTGAAGATCTAAAGGTCCCCGGTTTGATCCCGGGTTTCGGCAAGACATTTTACTGGTTGATTTTACTCGGTAGAATGGGCAGCGAATCAGTGTGTAGTTCTCCAGTTTTCAGGTTACAAACAGTTTGAAGATGAGGGTTTTTAAGCCCGAATGTATTCTTCTTAGGATTTCCTTCGAAGGGGCTGTAAAGTCGCATGTCTCGGGGTGTAGAATTACTTTATGTAAAATTTCCTCAAGGCTTGAAGAATCTTCTGCACTGAAGATAGTCGCATACGAGCCGAAATAGCCCAGCTGTGAGTGCGTTAGACTGATGATCTAAACGTCCCTGGTTCGATCCCGGGTTCCGGCAAGACATTTTACTGGTTGAGTTTTATCGGTAGAATGGGCAGCGAATCAGTGTGTAGTTCTCCAGTTTGCGGGTTAAAATCCATTTGAAGATGTGGGTTTTTATGCGCGAATGTTGTTTTCTTAGGACTTCTTTCCAAGGGGTTGTAATGTCTCATGTCTCGGGGTGTAGAATTACTTTATGTAAAACTTTCTCAAGGCTAGAAGAATCTACTACACTGAAGATAGTCGCCTACGAGCCGAAATAGCTCAGCTGGGAGAGCGTTAGACTGAAGATTTAAAGCTCCCTGGTTCGATCCCGGGTTTCGGCAAGACATTTTACTGATTGAGTTTTATCGGTAGAAAGGGCGGCGAATCAGTGTGTAGTTCTCCACTATTCAGGTTACAAACTGTTTGAAGATGTGGGTTTTTAAGCGCGAATGTAATCTTTTTAGGATTTCCTTCGAAAGGGCTGTAATGTCGCATGCCTCGGGGTGTAGAATTACTTGATGTAAAACTTCCTCAAGGCTTGAAGAATCTTCTGCACTGAAGATAGTCGCATACGGGCCGAAAAAGCTCAGCTGGGAGAGCGTTAGACTGAAGATCTAAAGGTCCTTGGTTCTACCCCGGGTTTCGGCAAGACATTTTACTGGTTGAGTTTTATCGGTGGAAAGGGCAGCGAATCAGTGTGTAGTTCTCCAGTTTTCAGGTTACAAACCGTTTGAAGATGTGGGTTTTTAAGCGTGAATGTAATCTTCTTAGGATTTCCTTCGAAGAAGCTGTAATGTCGCGTGTCTCGGGGGGTAGAATTACTTTATGTAAAACTTTCTCAAGGCTTGAAGAATCTTCTGCACTGAAGATAGTCGTATACGAGCCGAAATAGCTCAGCTGGGAGAGCGTTAGCCTGAAGATCTAAAGGTCCCTGGTTCGATTTTGGGTTTCGGCAAGACATTTTACTAGTTGAGTTTTATCGGTAGAATGGGCAGCGAATCAGTGTGTAGTTCTGCAGTATTCAGGTTACAAACTGTTTGAAGATGTGGGTTTTTAAGCGCGAATTAATCTTCTTAGGTCTTCCTTCGGAAGGGGCTGTAAAGTCGCATGTCTCGGGGCGTAGAATTACTTTATGTAAACTTCCTCAAGGCTAGAAGAATCTTCTGCACTGACGACAGTCGCATACCAGCCGAAATAGCTCATCTGGGTGAGCGTTAGACTGAAGATCTAAAGGTCCCTGTTTCGATCTCGGGTTTCAGCAATACATTTTACTGGTTGAGTTTTATCGGTAGAATGGGCAGCGAATCAGTGTGTAGTTCTCCAGTTTTCGGGTTAAAATCCATTTGAAGATGTGTGTTTTAAGCGCGAATGTAATTTTCTTAGGACTTATTTCCAAGGGGTTGTAATGTCTCATGTCTCGGGGTGTAGAATTACTTTAGTTAAACTTCCTCACGGATAAAGGAATCTTTAGCAATGAAGGTAGTCACCTACGAGCCGAAGTTGCTAAGCCGGGAGAGCGTTAGACCGAAAATCTAAAGGTCCCTGGTTCGATCCCGGGTGTCGGCAAGACATTTTTCTGGTTGAGTTTTTTCGGTAGAATGCGCAGCGAATCAGTGTGCAGGTCTCTAGTTTTCAGGTTACAAACTGTTTGAAGATGTGGGTTTTTAAGCACGAATGTAACCTTCTTAGGATTTCCTTCGAAGGGGCTGTAAATTCGCATGTCTCGGTGTGTAGAATTACTTTATGTAAAATTTCCTCAAGGTTTGAAGAATCTTCTGCACTGAAGATTGTCGCATACGAGCCAAAATAGCTCAGCTGGGAGAGCGTTAGACTGAAGATCTAAAGGTCCCTGGTTCGATTCCAGGTTTCGGCAAGTCATTTTACTGGTTGAGTTTTATCGGTAGAATGGGCAGCGAATCAGTGGGTAGTTCTCCAGTTTGCGGGTTAAAATCCATTTGAAGATGTGGGTTTTTAAGCGCGAAGGTAATCTTCTTCGGACTTCCTTCGTAGGGGCTGTAAAGTCGCATGTCTCGGGGTGTGGAATTACTTTAAGTAAAACTTCCTCAAGGCTTGAAGTATTTTCTGCACTGAAGACAGTTGCATACGAGCCGAAAAAGCTCAGCTGGGAGAGCGTTACACTGAAGATCTGAAGGTCCCTGGTTCGATCCCGGGTTTCGGCAAGACTTTTTACTGGTTGAGTTTTATCGGTAGAATGGGCAGTAAATAAGTGTGTAGTTCTCCAGTTTTCAGGTTACAAACCGTTTGAAGATGTGGGTTTTTTAAGAGTGAATGTAATCTTCTTATGACTTCCTTCGAAGGGGCTGTAAAGTCGCATGTCTCGCGGTGTAGAATTACTTTATGTAAAACATTCTCAAGGCTTGAAGTATCTTCTGCAGTGAAGATGGTCGCATACGAGCCAAAATAGATCAGATGGGAGAGCGTTAGACTGAAGATCTGCAGGGCCCTGGTTCGATCCCGGGTTTCGGCAAGACATTTTACTGGTTGAGTTTTATCGGTAGAATGGGCAGCGAATAAGTGTGTATTTCTCCAGTATTCAGGATACAAACCGTTTGAGGATGTAAGTTTGTAAGCGCGAATGTAATCTTCTTAGGACTTCCTTCGAAGGGGCTGTAAAGTCGCATGTCACGGAGTGTAGAATTACTTTATGTAAAACTTTCTCAAGGCTGGAAGAATCTTCTGCACTGAAGAGAGTCGCATACGAGCCGAAATAGCTCTGCTGGGAGAGCGTTCGACTGAAGATCTAAAGCTCCCTGGTTCGATCCCGGGTTTTGGCAAGACATTTTACTGGTTGAGTTTTATCGGTAGTATTAGCAGCGAATCAGTGTGTAGTTCTCCAGTTTTCAGGTTACAAACCGTTTGAAGATGTGGGTTTTTAAGCACGAATTTAATCTTCTTAGGACTTCCTTCAAAGAGGCTGTAAAGTCGTATGTCTCGGGGTGTAGAATTACTTTATGTAAAACTTCTTTAAGTCTTGAAGAATTTTCTGCACTGAAGATAGTCGCATACGAGCGGAAAGAGCTCAGCTGGGAGAGCGTTAGACTAAAGATCTAAAGGTCACTGGTTCAATCCCGGGTTTCGGCAAGACATTTAACTGGTTGAAATTTATCGGTAGAATGGGCAGCGAATCAGTGTGTTGTTCTCCAGTTTTCAGGTTACAAACCGTTTGAAGATGTGGGTTTTTAAGCGCGAATGTTATCTTCTTAGGACTTTCCTCGAAGGGGTTGTAAAGTCGCATTTCTCGGGGTGTATAATTACTGCAAGTATAACATCTGAAGGGCCCTGGTTCGATCCCGGGTTTTGGCAAGAAATTTTTGTGGTTGAGTTTTATCACTAGAATGGGCAGCGAATCAGTGTGTAGTTCTTCAGTCTTCGGGTTAAAAAGCGTTTGAAGATGTGGGATTTTGAGCCCGAATGTAATCTTTTTGGACTTCCTTTGAAGGGGTTGTAAAGGCGCATGTCTCGGGGTGTAGAATTACTGCATGTAAAACATCCTCGAGGGTAAAAGAATCATCTGCACTGAAGATAGCCGCATACGTGCCGAAATAGCTCAGCTAGGAGAGCGTTAGACTGAAGATCTAAAGGTGCCTGGATCGATCCCGTGTTTCGGCAAGAAATTTTACTGGTTGAGTTTTATCAGTAGAATGGGCAGCGAATCAGTGTGTAGTTCTTCAGTTTTCGGGTTAAAAAGCGTTTGAAGATGTGGGTTTTAAGCGCGAATGTAATCTTTTTAGGACTTTCCCCGAAGGGGTTGTAAAGTCGCATTTCTCGGGGTGTATAATTACTGCAAGTATAACATCTGAAGGTTCCTGGTTGGATCCCGGGTTTCGGCAAGAAATTTTTGTGGTTGAGTTTTATCAGTAGAATGGGCAGCGAATCAGTGTGTAGTTCTTCAGCTTTCGGTTTAAAAAGCGTTTAAAGATATGGGATTTTAAGCGCGAATGTAATCTTTTTGGACTTCATTCGAAGGGGTTGTAAAGTCGAATGTCTTGGGGTGTAGAATTACTGCATGTAAATCATCCTTAAGACTAAAAGAATCTTCTGCACTGACAATAGCGGCATACGAGCCGAAATAGCTCAGCTGGGAGAGCGTTAGTGTGAAGATCTAAAGCTCCGTGGTTCGATCCCGGGTTTCGGCAAGAAATTATACTGGTTGAGTTTTATCAGTAGAATGGGCAGTAAATCAGTGTGTTGTTCTCCAGTTTACGGGTTAAAAAGCGTTTGAAGATGTGGGTTTTAAGCGCGAATGTAATCTGCTTAGGACTTTCCCCGAAGGGGTTGTAAAGTCGCATTTCTCGGGGTGTATAATAACTGCAAGTATAACATCTGAAGGTCCCTGGTTCGACCCCTGGTTTCGGGAGAAATTTTTGTGGTTGAGTTTTATCATTAGAATGGGCAGCGAATCAGTGTGTAGTTCTTCAGCTTTCCGTTTAAAAAGCGTTTGAAGATATGGGATTTTAAGCGCGAATGTAATCCTTTTGGACGTTCCTCGAAGGGGTTGTAAAGGCGCATGTCTCGGGGTGTGTTGAATTACTGCATGTAAAACATCCTAAATGCTTAAAGAATCATTTGCACTGAAGATAGCCGCATGCGTGCCGAAATAGCTCAGCTTGGAAAGCGTCAGACTGAAGATCTAAAGGTCCCTGGTTCGATCTCGGGTTTCGGCATGAAATTATACTGGTTGAGTTTTATCAGTAGAATGGGCAGTAAATCAGTGTGTTGTTCTCCAGTTTTTGGGTTAAAAAGCGTTTGAAGATGTGGGTTTTAAGCGCGAATGTAATCTGCTTAGGACTTTCCCCGAAGGGGTTGTAAAGTCGCATTTCTCGGGGTGTATAATAACTGCAAGTATAACATCTGAAGGTCCCTGGTTCGATCCCGGGTTTCGGCAAGAAATTTTTGTGTTTGAGTTTTATCACTATAATGGGAAGCGAATCAGTGTGTAGTTCTTCAGTTTTCGGGTTAAAAAGCGTTTGAAAATGTGGGATATAAAGCGCGAATGTAATCTCTTTGGACTTCCTTCGAAGGGGTTGTAAATGCGCATGTCTCGGCGTGTAGAATTACTGCATGTAAAACATCCTCAAGGCTAAAAGAATCATCTGCACTGAAGATAGCCGCATACGTGCCGAAATAGCTCAGCTGGGAGAGCGTTAGACTGAAGATCTAAAGGTGCCTGGATCGATCCCGCGTTTCGGCAAGAAATTTTACTGGTTGAGTTTTACCAGTAGAATGGGCTGGTAATCAGTGTGTAGTTCTCCAGTTTTCGGTTAAAAACTGTTTGAAGTTGTTGGTCTTTAAGCGCGAATGTAATCTTCTTAGGATTTCCTTCAAAGGGGTTGTAAAGTCGCATGTCTCTGGGTGTAGAATTACAGCATGTAAAACCCCCAAGACTAAAAGAATTTCTGCCTTGAAGATAGTTGCATACGAACCAAATTTGCAAGACTGGGACAGCGTTAGACTGAAGATCTAAGGTCCCTGGATCGATCCCGCGTTTCGGCAAGAAATTATACTGGTTGAGTTTTATCAGTAGAATGGGCAGCAAATTAATGTGTATTTCTCCAGTTTTCGGGTTAAAAAGCGTTTGAAGATGTGGGTTTTTAAGCGCGAATGTAATCATATTAGGACTTTCCTCGAAGGGGTTGTAAAGTCGCATTTCTCGGGGTGTATAATTACTGCAAGTATAACATCTGAAGGTTCCTGGTTGGATCCCGGGTTTCGGCGAGAAATTTTTGTGGTTGAGTTTTATCAGTAGAATGGGCAGCGAGTCAGTGTGTAGTTCTTCAGTTTTCGGGTTAAAAAGCGTTTGAAGATGTGGGATTTTAAGCGCGAATGTTATCTTTGTGGACTTCCTTCGAAGGGGTTGTAAAGGCGCATGTCTCGGGGTGTAGAATTACTGCATGTAAAACATCCTCAAGGCTAAAAGTATCATCTGCACTGAAGATAGCCGCATTCGAGACGAAGTTGCTCAGCTGGGAAAGCGTTAGACTGAAGATCTTAAGGTCCCTGGTTCGATCCCGGGTTTCGGCAAGAAATTTTTCTGTTTGAGTTTTATCAGTAGAATGGGCAGCGAAGTAGTTTGTAGTTCTCCAGTTTTCGTGTTACAAACTGTAGAAGATGTGGGTTTTTAAGCGCGAATGTAATCTTTTTAGGACTTTCCTCGAAGGGGTTGTAAAGTCGCATGTCTCGGGGTGTAGAATTACTGCATGTAAAACATTTTCAAGGCTAAAAGAACCTTCTGCACTGAAGATAGCCGCATACGAGCCGAAAAAGCTCAGCTGGCAGAGCGTTAGACTGAAGATCCAAAGGTCCCTGGTTCGATCCCGGGTTTCGGCAAGAATTTTTTCTGGGTGAATTTTATCAGTAGAATGGGCAGCGAAGTGGTTTGTAGTTCTCCAGTTTTCGGGTTACAAACCGTTTGAAGATGTGGGTGTTTAAGCGCGAATGTAATCTTTTTAGGACTTCCTTCGAAGGGGTTGTAAAGTCGCATGTCGCGGGGTGTAGAATTACTGTAAGTAAAACATCCTCAAGGCTTAAAGAACCTTCTGCACTGAAGATAGCGGCATACGACCCGAAATAGCTCAGCTGTGAGAGCGTTAGACTGAAGATCTAAAGGTCCCTGATTCGATCTCAGGTTCCGGCAAGAAATATTACTGGTTGAGTTGTACCAGTAGAATGGGTAGCGTATTAGGGTGTTGTTTCCTAGTTTGCGATTAAAAACCGTTTGATGTCGTGGATTTTTATAGGCGAAAATAATCTTCAAATGCCTTTTTTTGGAGGGTTAGTTATGCCGGATGAATCTTGCAGCAGTTTTACTGCATGGAAAACATCAGTAAGGCTCAATGAAGCTTTTACTTTGAAGGTTTTGTGTAGTTTTTCGAAATAGCTCCGTTGGGATTTCGTTAGACTGTGGATTTAAAAGTTCATGATTTGATCTTAAGGTTTGGTAAGTGTATTTGCGGGTTTAGTTATACCAGTAGAATGGTAAGCGTAGCGGGAAGCGGTTTCCGGGATCGGGATGTAAAAACCGAACGAAGACTTACTATGATATCCTTCGTAGGGTTTGTTAAGCCGGATGTATCTTGCTGTAGATTTACTGCGTCTTAAGCATCATTAATGTTAAATGAAGATTTGTAGCTGAAGTTGCCTTTAAATGTGCCGAAGTAGCTCAGCTGTAGACTGAAGATCTACAGGTCCCTGGTTCGATCCCGGGTTTCGGCTAGAATGTTTTTGGGTTCAGCTGTACCACTAGAATGGGTATCTGGATGTTTTCCGTATTTTGCTGGTTAAAGGCCGTTCGAAGATATGGAACTTTAACGACGAAAATAATCTTCTTATGCCTTCCTTCGGAGGGGTTGTTTAGTCCGATGTGTCATTTTATAGGTTTACTGCATGTAAAAAATTCACCACGCTAAAATAAGCTACTATCTAAATTTGCCTTAAAATGTTTCAAATAGCTTAGTTGGGATAACATTATGCTCAAAATCTTAAGGTCCCTTGTTCGATCCTGGGGTTTGGCATGGAATTGTACTGGTTTAGTGGATCCAGTAGAATAGAGATGGACTGTTCAGCTTTTCTACAATATCTATTAACTTGTAATAGTTGTTATTAAAAACAGTAAAAAAACAGGTCCATGATTAGAAACCTAACATGGCCCACTGCAAAGAGTAAAATCACGCAAAACGATTAACGTGTGTAGCACCGTAAAGCTTTAACAGGTACCTTACGGCGCTTGCTTGTACTATTTACCCGAATATGTTAGGACAGAAATGCAGCTGATATGAACGAGACTGGTTGAACTGCCATAGAAGAATAGTAAAATGTAGTAAATGCGTATAGAATATTACTCAAATTATAGTGATTCGTGTTTCACATTCAGATTACATATATTCTTTCAAATATGCAGCTAGTACAGAGTGAAGTGACGAGTGCCATAAATATTGAAGTGAAACTGTTTTTTTTCCCCTAACCTTTAGCTAAAGTGGTAATGATGTTAAATACAGGGGCGTGCGGTGATTACTTTGTATACCCCAGCCGCAAGCTGCCAACCAGCTTCCCTCCCCCCATATCCCAAATTTTTTTATTTCCTGAAATTGTGCCAAGGCTGGTGTTGGCCTACCATTTTCAATTACTTCATCCTTCTCGTGGAATGTCTCGATGAAAATGGTCTCTTCAAAATTTCATCAATTACACATTCCCTGGAGGACATACTACACAGAATTATTTCTGAACACTCGTTAGGTTAGGCAAAGCACTACACTGCAAAGTTACAACAAATCCTCAATAATGAGTAACCACGACAATACGTCACAAACATTGTATGCGTAAGCGCGTCTGTGAGTGTGAGCTCGTGCGGATGCAGTACTCACCTGGCACCCACCTCTCACACGGCGCCACGCACGCTGATGAGCCAACAACGTGGACACTGCTGCTGGCACAATTACACATACATATCGGCCTCCGGTAGCTCAGCCAGTAGCCAGAGGGCTACTAAAGAAAGGGGCAGGAGGACCACCTCGTTAGAGGATGAAAGGATTCGGCCGAAATATAAAAACAAGAAATTAAACTAATATTAATTTAATTAACCGAAAGTTAAAAGAGGAGTGAGTATTGGAACAAAATGAATGAAACTTACTATCTAAGAAAATACAAGCCAATTATTACCTATTCTACTATTTACAAATGCCGGGCCCGAGCGGTAAATTATTAATAAGAAGAAAACTAACTCTAAAACTTAATTAGTAGTTTGCGCCCAAATGAATGAAACCAGAGTTTAATGCCATTAATGAATGTGCATTGTTTGTGACAAATCTTGAATTAGAATGTCTTTCTCAGTTCGGCACCCTCCAAGACAGAAGCAGGTACCTGGTATGCGGAGCTGGAACCTGGAGTCTTGCCGCGATGCAGATGTGATGCACAAGCCATTCTGCACCAGCTGAGCGTTGGTCCCCCGACACGATGACCAGGCATGTGTGCCGTGGTCTAACGTTCACTATCGCGCCGCAAATGCGCGAGTGAACGACGCTAAAAGCGTGCCAATAAAGCAATCGCTGATGGGCAGCCTGTAGCCCTAATTAGTGCCGTTGCGATGTGCCGGCAACTTACAGCATGGCAAGACGCGATTGCCGAGTACCAGCGAAGAACATGGGGAGCTCACATAACCGTCGCGGCGGAAGTGCATGCACTGAATCAATTCACATATGCCATTTGAGCTATCTGAGCATCTGACGCATCTGACTCTGAACATAAACTCTGCACATAATGCACGTCAAAAAATGTCTCTCCTCGCGGTGGCTCACAACTGAAATGTATAGAAAACCACCCCTTCCACGCGGTGGTCGCGGAAGAGGCGCTTTTTTTTCTTCAATTTTCCCCTCACCAATAACCTTGGCGAGGCGGGAATTTATTCAAATTAAGGGGTCCAAGAGCTCCAGCTGTTAAGCTTTTGGAGCGGAGGTGAGGGCTTGTAACTTAAATAAACTAAACTTATAACTAACTTAAAACTAAGACATGGCCACTTTGGGCAGCGAGTTTTAATAAAATAAATAATTAATTGGTTATCAGGGTTAGTTCTTGGTAGGGGTGGTCTGAAATGGAGGGAGTTGGCCCTTGCCGACTGTGGGAAGGGCTCCCGAGATGAGAGGTGGGGGCGCGCGAGGCGCAGGAAGGCGCTGGCGATTTGGGTGGCCGCGCTACCGCGCTTCCGAGCCTCCTGACACAAAAGGTCGGTCGCGCGCGGTGCGCAAGGGCCAGGCGGCCGGCTGGTCAGCTGGCAAAGAAATCATAAACCGCGCACTGTAGTTCGCCGACAAATGTCTTTGGCGGCTACCGCGGACAAGTATTCTGCAGACCCCGCGCACCTTCGCGTGGTGGCGGCAGCCGAGCAACTGCGAAAAACAGGCGCGGTAGCGCTGGGCGGCCGAAAATGAAATTGCGTGCGTAAACAAACATTACAATGAATCACCACTGCATAACGCACTACTCTGGCGTGGAGATTTATATAAGAAGAATACGCTGTGCAATTCAAACATTCGAGGATTCTAGGTATCTAATCACATGTGAGTCAGAATTTCCTCAGAAAAATTAATAAAATCTGTACTGAACATTCTGGTTGACTCTCATTACATTGAGAAAGAAATATATCATAATCATTTTATAAGTACCATTTTATAAGTAACTTCTCGAAAAACTGTAATTTATACTAACGAAACATGCCATTTAAAATAATTTTGCATTGTGGTAGCACTGGTTTTTGAGTAATCACTAAAAACCGGATTTTCGTGCAGTAAAACTCTCTAAAACGTGCAGTAAAAACACCAAAACGTGCAAAAACATGCAATAAAATTTTCAAAACTGCAAAATGATGTTATTTAGCCTAAAAAACTACAGTTAATTCATATATAAACTTATTTTACACTTCGTATTAGAATTGAAGGAGAACAAAATATGAATTAGACTTTTTATTACAATATAATTAAGTTTGTACATGTTATTTAAACAAATCCTACTTTATATTTTAAATATTATTTACAGGGAACATTAAATTAGCATTAAAAATATAAAAAAGTAAATACAAAACTGAAAAATACAAAAATACCTTCAATAACCAGTAGTACGTAATTAAGTTATACAAAAAATCTTAAATGTCTACATTATAATTTACAATTATGTACATTTCCAAATTCTTTTCTGTGAAATTATACCTTCTATCATCTAATATATGTTTCAAGTAAGAAAAACTTCTCTCTACATTTACACTTGTCACAGGGCAATACTTGTAAGAGCTTAAAATGTTGGGTGCAATGTCTAAATCGACATATTTCCCATTTAATGCCTCGTTATAATTTAATAATATCTTATAGCCCGGATTTTTTTCCAATACTGCCTTCAATTTTTCAAAAATTACCTTACCTTTTTCATTATTAATATTTTTCAAACTACTTTCCAAATTTTCAACAATACCTATCTGGGCATTTAAAGTGAGATTTTTTTCTTCCAGATTTTTTATTGCTACTGGAAGTTGAGAAAAATGAGTTCTGATAAATGCCAATTCTGATTTTATCGAATTTTCTTTTAAAATTTGTTTTACCTTTGTGACTGATACAGCATCTTCTTCAAAACATCCAATCAATTCCTTATACTTTGTGAAATGTTCACAGTAAAACAGAGCTGCTTCTAACCACGTTCCCCATCTGGTTATAACCACTTCTGGATGTAATGGACAGTCCATTGTATTTCGGTACGATGCCACACGGTGAGAAGCTTTTAAAAATAGTTTTTTTTTTCGTTGCTAACGAGTTTGTTGACATTAGGAAATATTTCTCGAATCTTTTCGGCTACTCGGTTGAGGCCGTGTGCAATGCACGTAACGTGTACCATGTTTGGATAGAAAACTTTTAAAGCATTTCCAGTTTTAAGCATGAAGGTGCTCCATCCGTCATAAAAAGTAAAATCTTATCTCGGAAGCTATTTTCAGCAAGAAAGCACTTAAACTGTCATTCACAAAGCGGGAGACAGTTTCAAAATTTGTTTTTGCAAGCTCTTTACATGAAATTAAATAAGGTTTTGGGTTGATTTCTGGATGCAGGATACCAATAATTAAACTACAAATATATTTTCCCCTGGCGTCGGTAGTCTCATCGACTTCAACATATACAAAATTATCTGATATTTTATTTCTAATTTTAGACATTGTTGATTCAAAACAAAGAGGAACATAATTTTTCCTAAGCGTACTCTCGTTTGGGATTTTATGGTCAGTATATTTTTCCAAAAAGTCCTTAAACGGAGTTGATTGTAACTTGAAAAAAGGAATATTTGAACCAACCAATGCGTGGCATAAATCTTGGTTAAACTTGTTTATGGAGTCTCCGCGTTTCTCTGTCAGCAACGATTGCACCATACTAGGTTTACTTTTCTTAATCTCAATGGCCTTCTTATGACTGCCTATAAAATTAAAGAAGTCTTAAGGTTGGCAGAGAGAAATCTCATTTCCATCAATGTATAATATGTTAAAGGAAGATAATTTAACTTACTTGTACTGACGTGTGCATCAATTTGTGATTTCCTCTCCGCTCCGATACTCTTGTCACAAGGAATACAAAACACTATTTTTCCGTCGGTTTTCAGATCTGGGTAATTTTGTATCCATGATTTAATTTTAGTACTTGAACTACTCTTCACCTTCGGCATGTTCACTGTCTATGTGTGGAGCCTCACTCTGTTGTACGTGTGCACGCAACTAAGAGAGGTCGAAAACTGCGTTCATTCTCTCCCTCGTATCTGCAGGGCAACATCCGTTCCGAGAATTTCGATGAATTTGACACGCAGTGCTGCTTGTCACTAAGCTTCGCGCCAAGTCGTAAGGTCAAATGTGAGTCGCGCATGCAGTCTCGTGTTGCTTAGTTCAGCGAATACCGACAAAACGCCTACATGATCTGATTGGGAAGATAGACCCTGAATATAGCGTTGGTTGAGCGACCGCAACCAAGAGCTGCGAACGGAGTTCGTGCGAACACCGTGTATCCTCACTTCGAACTGCAATTCCTCAAAAATTTCAATTAGACAATAGGTATCATGAAAGGTAAAAGACGCTCAGTTTATCGAGAAACAAAATGTAATATTGATTCATATGAAACGGCGCTCGGATTTGAAAGACTACCTGAACTGTCTCGTTAAGTCATATTTTTTTCATTAAATGAAACCTTTAAAAAAGGTAAAATAAAAAAGTTGATAATATAAGAACAATATTTTTTGCAAGAAAACTATGAATCTTGCAAATTTGTCCGGTAAAAAACCCAAAACGTGCAATTTTCAGGTAGCATAACCCGAAACGTGCAATTTCGTGCAGTAACCCCCCAAACGTGCAATTTCGTGCAAAATAAAACATGTACTAAAATAACGTCCGTTTCATGATTCAAATTTCTGTCAAGGTTTCATCCAATTTGAAGTTTGCAAACAAAAGATGCAATAACACGGGAATCCGGTCTTTAGTAATCACGTTCTCAGACACGACGAGCCCGGCGAGGCCTGGCCTTGAAGCAGCGGGACGAGGAGAAACGTGATCCATCCCCAGCTAGCTGATTTCAGTGCATTATCCGTTTCGGTCCCCCTCCCCCGCGCCCCTATCGCCGCCTGCCGCCGGCTCAGTGAAGAACTACTCGCGCAACTTTTCTTTTTTTTTAAATTTATTTATTGATTTTGATGGATGTACATAGGTCAGTTGTAGTATAAACTTTACATATGTTTGATAGACTTACTTACTAACTTATATTTAAAACTTATTTCTAAGACTTAAATCTAACATAAGGTTGAGGATGCCCTATTGGGTCCTCTATTCTGGTTCAAATTCGGAGAAGGTTTTAAGGAATATATTGTAGGGGTATCTGTTTTTTATTCTGGTATGGTTCGGGTTTTTAGCGAGTCTAAAGGTTGCAAGGGAAGAGATTTGAGGTAAATAATAATAAAAGTTGGTGGCTAAGTATGTGATGTGAACGCAACTTTTCTTGAACGATAGAATGAGGAAATGCGGGCGGAGTGGGAGTATTAGTCACAAAGTTGTCCACAAAAGTATTTACAGTAACGTCTGTCTCCGAAAAATCAAAGTCAACCTGCTATGTGTGCGGCCAGGTCATCGCTCTGGAGAGGCAACAGCAAGGACACTAGATAGGAGTTTTCGGTGCCTCTCTTGGAGGACCTGGACCTGCCTCAGCCATTTCTTTATTTATTGATAACTAGCTGAAGTACCCGGCGTTGCTCGGGCATTTATTACAGTAAATTATTATACAGGAAGAGGAATCTTACATGCCCTGCGGTGGGACCTATCTCTATATCTTCCATTGTATCCCTTCTCCGCCCTACTCCCTGTCAGGCTCTGCCCGGCCACGCCACGATAGCTGTCAACAAATAATGACATTTTTCTTATTTGAAGTTCCAGCTTCTTAACATTCACTTCATAACTAAAAGCAATAAACAAATCTAAACTACAAAATAAAATACTTGTACTCATATATAAATTTTTTGTGGAGTTTTGTATATTCCAACACTATCAAAAGTGTCACGTTGTAAAACTTATCCTATTTTTATATTTTTTCTTCTATTGTATTCATAAAAAAAGTTTTGAAATTGATCTGTCAACTCGTGACCTTGAAGGCACTTTCTGTTTTAAGCTGAGTATAACATGCGCAAGTTCATGCACGGGTACGGTAGTAGGTAGATCCCGAGTAATAATTATATACATGTCATAACGTAATTGATGATTCATAATCATAAAAATAAATGAAAATACTTGTATCTACTCTGAAACATAATTACCTGTTTTTATAATTCTAAAGATGACAAAAATATATATGTTTAATGTCCTGTGTGATAGAAACACGTGGTATAAAACTTATTTGTTCAGGTAAATCAATTCGTCGTACGACTGATACAATAGAAAACTAATGATCCACCAACATTACATTATGTGTAAATAATAAATTTACAATGCACTGAGCCACATAACAAAACAATATTAGCATCATTATTTTATCTCAAGTGATAGAGATTATGGATCCTGAAATATGAATAATAGAAACCAAAGACTCCCATATATTATTTGCTTAGACAAAAATATTTTTAGGCCAATTAATGTTTGCTTATTTTTTTAGAAATATATGAATGAACTCATTCATTGGGAGCAATTGATATGCAAAACAACTTTACCGATAAGTCCTAATATGTAAATGATCATTCCTAAATTACATACCACTGCACAGGAATTCATCCCATATTGAAGAAAAACTTTTACTGGGTTTACAAAATCATAAATTACTTTCCATTTTTCCAATTTGCGCAGGAGAGCTGAATAATAGAAACCAAAAACTCCCAGATTTATTTATTTGCTCAGACAAACTTTTTTAGATAAATTCAGTTTTTCTTATATTTTATGCAACAATATGGATGAAATCATTCATTAGCAGCCATTGATAGGCAAAATAATAGCGCAGATTAGTCTTAATATGTAAATGAAGTTATTGAAGAAAAACTTTTATTGGGAGGGCTGAAAACAAACATTTTCCACTTTACCAATATGAACATAAATACTGAAAAATAGAAACAAAGGACTCCCAGATTTGCTTAGACAAAATATTTTTAGATAAATTAATTTTATCCAATTATTTAATGAAAAATATATAATAAAATATATATTCATTCATTTATTTATTAGGAGCCAGTGACATGCAAAACAACTGCACATATTAGTCTTAATATTGTAATGACCATTGCTTAATTACCAACCACTGCACTAAATTTCTTCGCATGTAGAAGAAAAAAGTACAACTGCAATTAATATGACAAACAACTGTACAGATTGGTCTTAATATGTAAATGATCATTCCTAAATTACACACCACTGTTCAAACTGCCTTCGCAAATTGAAAAAAAAATTACTAAATGGACTGAAAACATATACACATTTTCCATTTTACCACTTTGAACCTAAGAACTGTGTAAATAGTCAAATTGAGAGTCCTAATGAACAGCTGCCCTACTACTTAGAGAATTATTCACATATCTCCCCTATGTTTTCAATGGGGCGAGTAAGTACTTCAGCAAGACGATCTTCCCTCTGAGTAACCGATTCAAAATTTTAGTGGACTGCCCATCTTTTGGCATTTGTAATATGTTTTGACAATTGTGACAGTCGTTTAGTCAAACAATTCAGTTGTCACAAATTTCTGTAAAAGAAGACGTTTATATTGTATACGATATGTGTATGTTGTACATTGTACATTACTGAATATTCTGTACTGTATATTATTGTACTTTTTACTCTCTCAACCCACCTCAATTATTAAACACTTTTAAACTCACAATGATTTCTTGCCACTTAGTATATAACACGGACAAAGAACAATACATGAACATTGACATTATTTACCACTTCAGTTACGGCTTTCTTTCAAATATTCACACAGGGACATTACATAATCTTATTCGAACTCTAATGAATTTCGCAATAATTCTGGACATTGATGAAATCAGTAGTAGATCTCAGACGTCATCCTTTGGTGGCACACAGCTAAACTATTGACATTGATGCACTCTTGAATCTGTGATGTAAGGCTAGGCGAAAAATGTCCAGAAAAGTAATTATTTTGAAAAGATATTACCGTTTATGTTTGTAAATCATAGCCTATAGTACTCCAGGCCTTTAAAGGATGCTAGCACAAAAGTTTCATCAGCATTGGTTCAGTAGATTCAGAGATTACCGCGCCGGAAGACATCGCATTTCTGTCTTTATATATTGGTATAGATATAGATAAACCTGAACAAGAAGTTCTTTACAGTGAAAGCATCTAGCTTTGACTAGGTTCTGCTTCGCGTCAACGAAATTTTAATGCTTGGAATGTTGTCATCAGTGCTTGCTGCGAGCTTTTGCCTTCAACTGTTTCTTGCTCAAGGGTGGAGGAAGCAAGGTCATCGTTCAAGAAAAGTTGCGCGAGTAGTAAATGCGCGCGCAACACCCAGGCCCAGCGAAGACGTCAGAGCTGGGGAAGAGTACTGCAGGACCGGTTGGGCGCCGCCGCCGCGCAGATTGCAGTAGAGTGTGCAGTGGGTGGAATCTTTTTGATCGAGTGGCATTCAGCTCATCGTAATTTTAATTCTCAAAATTCATCAAATCCATATTTTTGCTTACCCCAGCAGTGCTGGGGTTGCTGCGGTTGAATGCACGCCACTGGTTAAATATCAAATATTATAATCCGAGTTCATAGACCGTATCTCATTTTATTTTATCGGACCTAGGGAAATATTAGTTGATCTCACAAAAACAGCAATAAGACAGAAATAATTCAACAAACATATTGGAGATTGTGGCGTCATGCGCTTGCAATAATACACAGATGAGTGTGGGTTAAATAATTGCTGGTTTATTTACTAAGTTCCACCACAGAAACAACCTTATTTACACAATTAAATTAACTTAAAAGATCCTACTAGTCGGAGTAATCTGTCTCTGCGGCTACCACACCACTCCGCTCGAATATCACTTACATTCGATGGCGTGAAGCGCCGCATCCTACTTACGAACTCGTCCTTGAGTCTCCCTGTCCTTACGGCAAACACATTGCCGGCCCTATCCGCCACGCTTGCGGCCCCCACCCAACTAGGCATTCGCCGACCTGCTCCTCAGCCAGATGCGCACCCCACGAAGACTCGAAGAGAAAGAGATCGAAGCATCGTCGCGCCCGGCGCAGGTAGCCCGCACCCCATCCACGCCGCCTCCTGGCTTTCCCCCAACGTCACATCCGCTCTCTCTATAACAAAGGCTAGCACGTGGGCGCCTAACGTTTCGCCTTCGTCCCGCGACTGCTCGTTGAAATGTGTTTGTATCCACGACGCTACAATATAATTTAAAGGACAAACATCTTATTGTAGTGTTCACAATAAAATAAAAAAAATATTGTGGCACATGGTTTGTATTAATGACGAATTATGTATTAATGAATCTATAACTTGGACACTGGCTAATCAAAATTGATTAGCTGCAGTGAAGCTGTTATCCTACAAAATCATTGCCACAAAAGCGTGTAGTAGTTCGGATTTGACCCAGTAGATGGCAGTTCTGTGAATTTCAACCGATAACAGCCAATAACAGGATAAACGAAATAACTGTTATTATGCGTAACAGTTACGAAACATTAACAGTTAGGAAATAACAGTTTAGCTGTTAACGGCACATCCCTACAATAGAATGGGTTGCGTATCGGGATGTTGGTCCCCAGTTTGCGGGTTAAAAACCACTTGACGTGGATTTTTAAGTGCGAAAATAATCTTCCTACGCTTTCATCCAGAGGGGTAGTAAACCGCATGTATCATGTACATTTATTGCATGCAAAAGATCAAGCCCAAACCCTTTGTTAAGATGCTTCTCCAGCACTAGCCTGGTACTGATCGGAGAAACCACGAAAAAAACAGACGAGTGCTTAAATTTTCGTCCAGAAAGCGGTTGAAATGACTGAGCAAGGGAAGTATGGTCGAAAATTCACCATCGTAAAGACTGGAACTTTAGAACTCAGTCGAGACGATCAGGGACAGCAGTATCGCTGGCTTTTAGCTACATCAGCCGGTTCGAGCGTCATCGTAGGTTTGAGCGGCGTAATATAACCACTGTCGGTTGTCGGGGAGGTGGGACACCCAGAGCGCGGCCATTAATCAGGAAGGCGCGGGAGTAATCCTGCGAGCGAAACAGTGCTTCGGCTCGAGGGGTCACAATGCGAGAGCGAGCTTCGGCCGAGCGGAGGGCGGCGGACGCGGATTGAAAACCATAGGCGTCGAGAGGGCTGCGGGCGGGAGGGGACCTCATGTGGGGACCTCATGTGGGGACGGCTGCGATGCGACAGACCCCGAGCGCTTCGCCGGACAATGGGTCCACTGCTGCCGTCGCCGCCCTGCTGCCGCACCCACTGCTGCCATTGCCCCCTTGGGTCCGTCGCCTACGCCGCCTCACCGTCCCACCGACTCTGCTGCCCCCGCTGCCCCTGCCACCCCCACCGCTCTCGTTGCCCCGGCCGCCTCCGCCACTATCGCTGCCCCACCCCTCGCCCCAGCGCTCCGACCCTTCCGTCGCCCCGCCGCCCCCGCCCCACCGCCCCCCGCCGCCCCCGCCGCCCCCGCCGCCCCCGCCGCCCCCGCCGCCCCCGCCGCCCCCGCCGCCCCCGCCGCCCCCGCCGCCCCCGCCGCCCCCGCCGCCCCCGCCGCCCCCGCCGCCCCCGCCGCCCCCGCCGCTCCCCGCCGCCCCCGCCGCCCCCGCCGCCCCCGCCGCCCCCGCCGCCCCCGCCGCCCCCGCCCCCGCCGCCCCCGCCGCCCCCGCCGCCCCCGCCGCCCCCGCCGCCCCCGCCGCCCCCGCCGCCCCCGCCGCCCCCGCCGCCCCTGCCGCCCTCGCCCCCCGCCGCCCCCGCCGCCCCCGCCGCCCCCGCTGCGCCCCCGCCCGCCGCCCCCCGCCCCCCGCCGCCCCCGCCGCCCCGCCGCCCCGCCGCCCCCACCGCCCCGCCGCCCTGCCGCCCCGCCGCCTCCGCCACCCCCGTCGCCCCGTGCCCCGCCCCCCCACCGCCACCATGCCGCCCCCGCCACCTCGCTGCCCCCGCCGCCCCCATTGTGCAGCCGCCTTCACCGTCCCCCGTCGTCCTCGTCGCCCATGCCGCCGCTGCCCACGCCACCCGCCGCCGCCGCCGTCTCCGTCTCCGCCGCCCATGCCTCTGCCGCCGCTGGCGCCGCGCTTCGCCGCCTCTGAAAGGCGCTGAGCCGCCGCCCTGGTCCGCCTCGTTGCCCGATATAATCCCCGCTCCCGCTGCCTTTTCTCGCTCGCCCCGTTTAAACGCTTGTCGCGCCCGCTTCTTATTAAGGGCTCCCCGCTGCTACCGCTCCACTTGATACTTGTCCGGCCGCAGCCGCTTTACCGCCTCTCTACCAGTCAGTCTCTGCACGCACTGTCCTCATATGACACTCACGGCGCCCATGCGCGTGATCACTTTAAAAATGTATTTAGTCGCCCATTGCATTCTGATGAAGACCCATCAGGAATGATTTTGTTGATTCCCTTGTTTCATTCTAATTCTAATTCAATCGCTTTTCAATATGTCTAAATTAAATTGCAAAACTTCTCTTAAAAGTGTCATGCCAATTGACTTTCTTTCAAATTTCCTAATTTAACCGTTTTATTTTACTTGGATAAATTCATTCCTCCACTTTTTATTTTTCTTGGGTCTTTCCTTTTCGTTTGCGTTTGTGTAATATACTACTGCTCCATATCTATCCAGTGTTGTCTTAGAGTGAACTCGTATATTGCAAAGGACAGGCTACTTTTGTTCAGAAAGCCTTGGACTTTTTTGCTCTGGAAATGACATTCTCCTCTATTGCTTCCATCACGATTCTCCATTGTTTTCCTTCAACTCTTCCTTTATTCTGTTCCTCTTATGGCGCGTCCAAGGTTTTGTTTGAAGTGCAGGGCCTTATGGGCTTTTCTGCGAAAAGAAAATCCCCCCCCCAGTAAATGTTTCAAACTGTTTTAAAACCTCTTCCACATAATTTTTTCAAAATAATTATATTAGTAGTACAATTATAGCTCTAATACTTAATATATTTACAACAAATTGTGGTGAAAATCTATAACCTCTTTCACGTAATTTTTTCAAAAGAATTATATTAGTAGTACAATTATAGCCTAATACTGAATATATTTACAACAAATTGTGGTGAAAATCTTTAAAAATTATTAATTTTTGTAGGAAGAGATGCGTTTAGCTCTTGATCAGCCGCAGCCAAGGTGCCACGTATTCCGTTTGCCGCATCATAGTGTGTTTATAAAGTACGTATTCCGGTTGTTTACTTGTGTTTTGTTGTAATGTTGTTCAGACTTATAGTTTGAGTCACGCCAAAGTAATAAGTCATTTCTTTTACTTTTATTCATTTTGATTTTTAATTTGTATTAAATGTATTAATACACAATCTTTTAAATTTAATTCTTTTTCTTTAAAAAATTAATTTATAATGTGTGATCCATCATCCGTAAAGCGCAAGCGGGGTAAACTGCTTTATAGCGGGGAGAAACAAATTGTTATTAATGTTTACAACTATTTAAAAGGGAAGAATTCGAGAAAACTAGTGTAATGGATTGTGGGCAAAATGAAAGTAGCGGCAGCAATAGGCGTAAATTCAATGACTGTTTTTGCTACATGACAACACAGTGTAAATGACTACTCCGTTACAACTCCGAATAAAAACAGTCCATGCATTTGGGTCAATAGCAGGGAAGCGAAATACAACTTCGTGCAAAGTGCAATCTGCAGGAAAGTGCATTCATATTTTTCAAGAATATTTAGCAAACACTAAAAAGTATTTTTACGGCAGTGAGCGGTGACAATGATCTCCCAAAATTCAAGAAATCGAGTTTTCATTCTTTACTCAAAAAAATTGTTTTAGATTCCAGGGAAGGGAATCATTCATCTATCTCGAAATAGAGAAAAGTCTCAGCTCGTTTGTGTAACGCATTGTTTCATAATGCATTTCAGTTTTCCATCACTTGAACCTCAATTAACATTAGAATTACAAATATCCTTCTTGACTGAGCCCAACTAGTTTGTCCATTGACGACAATTCACAAAACTCGAAGTTTTATGTAAAGGAAGATACATAAACGCTTTTGTAAAACAAAGTAAAATGTTTTCATTTTAAAATTATAAGAAATAAAACATTTTCACAAATCGGAGACACGCGTTACTGATATTGTTATGCTTTTTAGCAATAAATATCAAAAGATGTAATTTACTCCCTAAATACTATTAGAGCTCAATAAGAGTTAAAGAGTTAACTCAGATTTTCAGTTCCTCAATAAGCGGAACCTTTGTATACGTTTTGCAAAGGCACTTGAGCAGTACGTAGACAATACTGAAACACTGAATAACTTTACTTGTAACTTCATCTCGTAGAAAGGGAGTTTTGAGTGAGCCATTGAGAATATAACACCAAATAAATGTATTATTCCTATTATTTACCGCATTAATAACAATAATACAATTTTAAGTATTATAAATAATTAAAGAATTTTTTTGTGACGTCATGGTCTTATTTCATTAAGCAAAAATATAAAATTTCAGGAAGTTCCTATTTTCTCGCAGTCTCTGCATTCAACGTCCCTGCCACCCCTCCGTTGAGTCGGTTGGCTGCAACCACCTCCAGTTGCAACCGCCTCCCCTCCACCTGCTCGCCCCGCCCCCTGGCACGCCCTCCTTCGCCGAGTCCTCGGGGATTGAGATAAGTCGAAATATACTCCGCGTAATCCGCGGGGAAGTACTTTCAGATTCAATCAGCGTGCCCGGGCGCCGCTGGATAAACACAGCGGGAAGAAGGCGGCGCAGCGCAGTGTGAGAGTGTGGGCGGGCTCTGGGAGGGGGTGCGGGCAAGGCGGGCGAACCGGCGCTGGAGAGCGGGGACGCTCTGGAGAGGGAGGGCGGCTCTGGGCGAGCCGGGAGGGTGGGGAAGAGGGTGGAGGAGCGGGGCGGGGAGGAGCTGGGTGTGGAATAGCGGGGCATTAAGAAGCAGGGCGGAAAAAGCAGGGCGGGGAGGCACGGGTGTGTGTGTGTGGAGGAGCGGATCTAGGGAGGTTGGGAGGAACTAGGTGTGGAGGAGTGGGGCAGAGAAAATAGGAGTGGGGAAGAGCTGGACGTTGGGCGGCTGGGTGACGAGAAGCGGGGTATTAAGGAGCGGGGCGGGGAGGAGCGGGGCGTGAGGAGCGGGGCGTGAGGAGCGGGGCGTGAGGAGCGGGGCGTGAGGAGCGGGGCGTGAGGAGCGGGGCGTGAGGAGCGGGGCGTGAGGAGCGAGCGGGGCGTGAGGAGCGGGGCGTGAGGAGCGGGGCGTAAGGAGCGGGGCGCGAGGAGCGGGGCGTGAGGAGCGGAGCGGGAGGAGCGGGACGCGAGGAGCGGGGCGCGAGGAGCGGGGCGCGAGGAGCGGGGCGCGAGAAGCGGGGCGTGAGGAGCGAAGCGTGAGGAGCGGGGCGTGAGGAGCGGGGCGTGAGGAGCGGGGCGTGAGGAACATGGCGTGAGGACCGGGAGCAGCGAAGCGGGGAAGAGCACAGCGGGGAATAGCGTAGGGTAGAAGTGTTGTGCGGGCAGGAGAAGCACGGAGCCGGGTGGACCGAGGTGGGGTGGAGCGACGTGGGTGAAGTCGTGCGGGCCTTGCAAGTGTGAACGGGTCCTGGCGGGGGTGGCGCCCGGTTTCTACTTAGCGCCGCAGCCACCGCCCGCATTTCTATGCGCTCCGGCCCCGTGCGCGCGCGGAATCAAGGCCTACTTTGTCCGCTTGATAAGTTTCGGGAACACGGCACTTCGGCGCTGGCCGCGGTCGTCGCGGGGGAAGGGCGATGGGCGGCTGGACGGACGGGCGGGCGGGAGCAGAACTTGGGCGATTTCTTCCCTCCGCGCGCGAAGATAAACACTCGCCCCGACAGGGGTGGCCACCCGCCGGCGGATCCCCATCTCAGTGGCGAACCCAGTTGCGTTGATTTAGAACCCCAATTTAAATGTTAATAAAGAGAACAAGCCAAATTAGCTTGATTGATTTATTGTTAGTGATTACGGGTGCGTCAACTAACGAGGTCATTAGTCCCGTAAGTGTGGTGCATGTTTTTTCTCGGAAGTTGGCAATGTTCATTCCCAGCTGGATGGCGGGATCCGGTGCCGACCTACCGTCGACTAGCGGGGTTTTCCCTAACCAGATATCTCCCACCACCATTGCACCGCCTCAGCCAGGACAAGTCCCCAAACGGTCTCCTGGCATATTTGCTAGTGTAGTGTACGTTAGTGTAAGTGTGTGTAAGGTGTGAGGATAGGACAAGGAAGAGGAAGGAGAGATTGCGCGCGGTCCATTTATTGGGGAACTGCTCCAGCATTTGCCTGGTGTTGATCGGAGAGCTAAAAAGCCAGTGTCGAAAGTCGCCTCGAACCTAGGACCTACCAGTCAGAGGCACTGCAGTGACATCCGTTGATGCACTGAGCTTCCGCTCCCGGTCCAAGACAGCTTGATCTGACATTTTAAAACAACATATTTATACGAAGTGATGTCTTTCATAGACGATCTACAAAGCTTGCAAGATATCATTTCGATTTCTGACAGATTCGAATACTATGTCAAGGTGGTTCTGTTATCTAACATTTAACGTACTCTGATTTATAGACTAGTGTTGTTGTTTTTTGTTCAAAAACATAAATTTCAAATAAGTTTTCACGATATACGGGTATATTGATGTTAATTCTATCAATAGGTGAGACACAGTGCTCCCATATATCGCTTATTTATGCATCAACGTGAATTTACTGTTTCTTCTCCGTGCCCTGTGTAACTATTAGTCCGTTAGTAAAGTTTGGCAAGGGCGTTCCTTAAAATGTATTATAGAAGAATTAATATTGCTCTCTCATGATCAACACTCGTAGTAAGAGAGCATATTGGTATTCTATGGTGGTAGTGACTAGATGGCAGTAACGCGGGGCGCTTCTTGTTAAAGTCCAACACGTTTCCATTCGTATTGAGTGACTTGTCACTGTCAGTCAGAGGTGCCCTGAGAAAACAAGAGGTCTGGGGCAGTAGAACAATGGGCCCTCATATGTCAAATACAAATCCCGCTCCCCTTCCCGAAACATAGAGTTCATTTCTCCATACAAAATAAATGACTTACAGTGGTTCATTTGAATTAGATTTTTTCTTTTCTGGAAGAAAATCGGGCCCCGAATTAAGTCAGGTCGGAAGCAAGTTGCTCCTACCCTCCCTTCTGGGTCCCCATGCCTTCTCAAAGAACGAGTTGATTTCTGCCAAGAAACCAGTGCTCTAAGACATAGATTCACTGGTTTTAATTTAGGGCTCTAGATTTGAGAGATATAGTATTTTTTAGCTTTATTGAAAATATGATAGAAATACAATGGTATCCCTGAATAAATTATTAAAGTGTTCACTGACGTGGACTCGAAGTTCAAACATTTAGCTAAATGTAAAGCAACAAAGCTTCATATAAAGTATCCCCCAAAACCAAACTATCTACTTCAAACTCATAACGCTTCGATTTCATTCAAATTGATCGAGGAATATCAGTTCTGGAGAAAATTCTCTGAACGGTTTAGGCGTTGATTTTGGCTACAGACAGACTGACGGACAGACGTTTTGCCATCAATGGATTTTTCGGTATCTAAGAGCCACAAAACATGGATTTTGACTACACGATATTTTAGAGGAAGTAATAAACTATATATAGGGACAAGATTTATCAACTTTTTTATCAGAACCCGGAAATGAGTTTTGTGTAGAAAATTCGCCGTTTTACGACGCACGATTACAATACTTTCTCTTCTTACGAAGTAAGGGCGAGAATGTAAAAATTAAAAGCGTTACTGTTCTTGGATGGGACCGAGGAGATCAGCACTACGTAGAATGTGTGTAGCTTTGCTCTGATTTTATCAATGTCCGTCTCCGAGTTATTCGAGTCTCAAAAGACGAAATATTCAGTCTGCACCAGGGAGAAGAGGCCGATGCACTCCAAGTACTTTTGCTCTTACGAGCTAACCTCTTCGTCGGGCGATGGCCTAAGGGGGGAGGGGGATATGATAATAAGCGACACTCAATAATGTGCAACTAGAACTTTCTTCAATAACTTCGGAAATTGTAAAAGCAAAAACTCTATATTCAAGTGACGAACGTATTGCTGAAATGGAGCATAACCTTACACTTTTTGCGAGGAGCCATTACTTCCCAGGACTCGAGAGATGTCTATGACAAGAAAATATCAAAGTGAATTAAACGTATGAAATATATAAATGTATGAAATATGGTGGAGAATTTTGTGGATAAGCATATCAATATATAATTCTGTACGCCATACCATACACCATACGACCATGTAAGTCGTTCTTCCAAAACATTCGCACAAAAAACAGTAAATGATTTAATAAATAAATAAGTATTCATTTTGTAAGCTTGTCAGTAAATAAGCAAGTAATCAAAGTATTCTGTTCCCGTTCACTTGCGGTCTACAGTGAAATATATTTGTAATTGTATTTAGCCATTATATTTCCCGTAAAGAGCAATTGACTTAGGAACCATTAGATCTCGTGGTTCCTTGACGGTCACCAAATACATTCACTTAACCTTCGTGACTTCACGTAGTTAACGAATTGGGCTAGCGACTCTGGTTTTGCGATCGTGGTCTTTCAATAGAACCATCCCAGCTTTCGCCTAGATGACCGAAGGAAACCACGAAAACCCCGGTCAGGATGACCGGCTCGGGGATTGAACACGGACCTCCCGAATGTTAAGTCAGTGCGCTACGCCCTGAGAAACTTCCCTCAGCAGGGAATGATACGCTACATAATTCATGACCTCACTTCAACAATGTACAACAGTTTGTTCTTTTCTAGTGAGGGTTTAAGATCGTATTCAAACCATTTGGTAAGTTAATTTATAATTTGTTTTTTCATGTGTACATTATCAACAGTCTGCAAACGTATTAATCGTTGTCGTGAGGGGACGTAACACTGGAATTTAACCCAGAAATTCCGGTCACGTTGGGAAACATCGGCGCAAGAGTTTCGTGTATTGCTGGGAGAGAAAATTCAATCCGAACACGCCATTAAGGAAAGTAGAGTTTGTTTACAAACCAAAACGATGGAAACTATGTTAGTCTAAATAGCCGCAAAACTTTGTTCTGTCGAGACATTTGAGTATCTTGTACTCGTATGTCAAGAAGGAAAGTGATCTTGATTTTTACAAACAAACTTGAGTTTTTATTTAATCATCATGATCTCTAGAAACTGAAAGCGTTGGGTGTCAGTACTTTTTTAGCTTATAAAGTTGATTTAAGGAGTTTTCAAAGAAATTTAAAGTTAAGGGTCTCATCTATCTCAATCAAAAGAGGTGATTTGTTATAACTAAAAGATCTATGCTAATGAGGTACAATTTTATCGTTTTTTAGTAGAAATTTCCCTTGGACATTTTTTCCACCTATAAATCTATTGCAATTGGTTTTGATCTCTGAGGATAATAAAATCAAATACACAAGTAGCCTCTGATCATAACTCAAAATGTTCTCTTTTTTCAGGGATCAGAATATTTTCCCAACAATAGATGAACTGATAATGAAAATATATCATAATTACAAATTTGAATTAGTATGTGCACTCAATGTTTGCAATTGATTTTAACGGTTGGCTGAACATCTTGCTTTTTTCATCCTGTGTGTTGGTTTGACTGCTTTTGAATGGATCAATTTAGAGGTAAAAGTTTTGTTAAGTGGAAAAAACACCCACATTGTGTTGAAAGTCATCTAAGAATTTTGCTTTTTCATACATATTCAGATAACCAAAAAAACGGATTAAAAAAACAAACAAATAGTGATGCAGTCAAATTTACGACACAACAACTCAAGCAAACATTATGTGAAATCATTGAAATTTACTACAAGCTAAGTGAACGATCTTAAGGATGGCAAGTGCCCAATGCTGAACAATCAGCCTACGACGATTAAAATGACATCGCATATACTTATTGACTTTCCATTATGTGTATATTGTAATTTTATTTGTGACCACTTTTGTTATGAATTCGTCTGTCTTCTATTTAAATTTCAATAACTATTATTATTATCATCCATATTTATGTTCATGGTAATGTTAACATACGCATATTATTTTTTCTTATGATTTACTATCATTAAATTAGTTGTGAATGGAAATGCTTGTTCTGTCTCTTGTCACACTCGTACCGCTCTTAAATTACTTTGCTTGCCTACCGCAGCTGTGACCACGTGACCAGGCTCTCAGGGCAAAGGAAAATGACTGTGGGAGTGGGCAAAACCCAGATGTAGACAGTAAAATAGGCATTAATGGTAAGTGAAAAATGTTATCGAATACTTAGTAGAGAATGCGTTAACCATCATCTTGAGAGTAGATAGGTTTTACTGATTTCATGACAAATATATGGGATAAATACGAATTATAAAAGAAAATTTACAGAAAAACATTTTTGTAATAAATGTTTGAACTTCAGGATGACATCTGGTGCAAAATGATTTTTCTGATAGCACATCTATATATTTTTCCTCTCTCTTTTGTGAAGATGTGATTTTTCTTCAATTTATTCTTGTATATTTTTACAATTTTGAAAAATCCTTTTTCAGCTTTATATTGAAGAGTAATGTGAATGTTTCCGGTCCATGCCTCGTCAAAGTACTACATGCACGGCAACCTTAATATTTTCGTGTGCACATCAATTGAAACCGGAAGATAAGCAAAGCTTACGCCAATAAAGGGAACACAGGGGATATAGGAAGGCATATTACATCACTCAGCAACTTACAAAAAAAGGAGAAAAAATAGGAATGGAAACGGTTTCCATAGACGTCGAACGGGTTTCATAGACGCCGAAGGCGCTTGACAACAAACTGTTCCCCCGAAAACAGTTAGGCCTCGAGGCGGTGTATTGTTGAGCGTCTGGGGTCCAAGGTTTGGACACCGCTGAGGGCAGCGAGTTGGTATTCCACACGAATCCCACTAAGACCCAGAGAACCGTTAAGGGGGCGGAAAGGGCTTAAGGGACGGAGGCGGCGGCGGCAGCGGCGGAGGCGCCGCGGAGAAAGACAAACACGGGGCGCCGAACAAAGGCAACAAGAAAACAAAGCAGCAGAAAAGGAAATTTATAAAGGGCGCGCGCGTTCCTTTCTCTAACTCGTTAGAAACGTCCATTACGGGCGCTTATCTATTAATAATCGCTTCTTTTCTGCTCGCTCGACCGCGCGCCGCGCGAGCGCTACGCCGGGCCCCGCCCCCTGCGCCCTCTTTGGCGCCGCGCGGGAGATTTGTGGCGGGCGATAAGACGCCGTTGCGCGCCTCGCGGGGGGGCAAGACGGGGCCTGGGGAGTTACGAGCCCTTTCTTCCTCCCTGCGGCCCTCCGTAAGGGAATGAAGTTCGCACTCGCAGGTACGTGGCTCTAGTGGCCGCCTCACTGCCACGGGGCCGTTGCGAGGGGATTGCCCAGTTCGCGCCGCAGGCGAATGGCAGAGACGCCCGGCGACTGTGTAGCAAGATGGGGGTTTCCAGGAAGAAAGGGGATTCGTGTCATTGTAGAATACAATAACAACAATAATAATAATAATGGTTTTGATTGATATTAAATTGATTAATATCGATATTCAAATTATTAATATCGATTGATTAATATGAGATTGAAATTATTAATATTGATTGATTAATATCGATATTGAAATTATTAATATTGATTTGATAATAAATACTTAAATTTGTAAAGATTAGTTTGTAAATAGGTTTGATGTAGATATTTGTTATTTATTATTGTATAATTGTGTAATTATCGAGTGAGTTGTCATGCTTCGATAGAAATATTTGAATGTTACTTGAGAAACGAACCAGAAAGATGTGAGAAAATAAATAATAATAATAATAATAATAATAATAATAATAATAATAATAAAAACAAACCATAATACCCGATCAGGGTAGCCGAGCCGAGATTGCTAAGTCTGTAGTAGAGGATGGCGGCTTCGAGTTCCGCCTCGGGTATAGGTTTGTTTGTGTAAGTATATTCGTGTAGTCATGTATTCACATTTTATTATTATTATCATTTCATATCTCATCTCCCTAGGGCTAGCAACTCTAACGGATCAAAATTGGATTCAGCAAAAGAATACTGATCCCACCCTCCGCGAAGAAAGGAGTCACATTCACTTGCTACGGGAAAATGTAACAGCCTCAGGAAGTGCATGTGTATGTCCACGTTGTTCTAAATGGCCAATTAAAAAAAATAAAAAATAAAAAAATAAAAAATTTAAAAAAAGCCCCCCCCCCTGGCGCAGATTGATATGGGAGCAGTTTATTTCACACCACTTGTGGGTGGCGCTACTCTTCGGAAGTTTTCCGCCCGCTGCTCTAAGAAGCCGTTTCCGTGTATTCCACCCATGTAGACTGTAACTAGTGGTACAGGAGAATGGCACAAACTTTTTCGCACTTCTTAGTTTTCTAATGTCTTTGGTATGGGCTACCTTTTCGGTCTTGCTCCATCCTCTTGCCAACTTCCATCTATCGCCGCACAAACTACTTTCGTTTTTCACATTTCTCGATTTGTGGGTTCCCTAATTGCAGAGCTAATATATCTTTGACCCCGGTGAATAATATGATATTTCAAAAAAACTTAAACTTACAGGGGAGCAAAAAAACAACTTTAAACTAATGCTATAAATAAGGGATTAATGATATTCAAACAAAACCTACTCAAAAATAGTTTTGTTTGAATACCATCTTCGTTTGAATATCATTAATCCCTGATTTGATTCATTTAAACGTTGATTTTTGCTCTCCTGTAAAATTAAGTGTTTATGACTTATCAGCTTATTCACCAGGATCAAAGACGGCTATAAGAATATTACAGAAGAGTAAAACATTTTTCTAGTGGCAAATTTTGAAACATTTAGATCCGTTTTTGAGAAAATGTATTTTAAACTTTTTTGTAAATGCGAAATGTGAATCCCCCACGTCACAACGATTTTCCCCCAACGTCACATCCGCTCTCTCTATAACAAACGCTAGCGTGTGGACGCCTAACGTTTTGCCTACGTCACGCGGCCGCTCGTTGAAATGTGTTTGTATCCACCACGCTACACGTGTCCCATCTTCTTCTCAGGTGCCATCTATCGCCACCTGAATTACATTTGTTCACATTTTCTTAATTTGTAGGTCCCCAATGGAAAATCTGAAGTATAACTTCAAGAATATTATAGAAGCGCAAAATCCTGTCTTATATAGAAATTTTAATGTCTTATAATGTTTTTAATTTTTTTAATTTTAATGTTTTATAATGTCAAGCAATCTCATTCCCCCCCCCCCCAGCAGTACATAACTTTCTCTATTCTACGTATATTACACCAAACGTGGACGAGAATATAAAAACAACAAAGACTAATCTCTCGTCGTTACAGGCGTGGTGGGAGTACATAAGACAAATGTCGCCTGGTAATCGGCGCACAGAAAAATCCTAAATAGAAAGAGAAATAGGTACAAAGATAACATTATGTTCACATTAAGGAGTATTCAGAAATATTACATTATAAGAACGATGATTTTTTCAAGTGTAATTCTAAAAGTTTTCCGCTGGAAATCATAAAAAAAAAACCAAAAAAAAAACCGTTAACGCCGCAGTCTTGTTAACACCTCGACCACGCCTGCTCCGATTGTGTGCGCAAGCATTGTTGCATTATATCTATACACTAGAGACAATATAAATAATACAGTATTTCTTCTTAAAACATTGAATCTCGCTGTCGGTAGGACTCGCACCTACGCACCCAGAGGGAATCTGATTTCTAGTCAGAC
Organism: Teleogryllus occipitalis; assembly: GCA_011170035.1. Classification (NCBI taxonomy): domain Eukaryota; kingdom Metazoa; phylum Arthropoda; class Insecta; order Orthoptera; family Gryllidae; genus Teleogryllus; species Teleogryllus occipitalis. The sequence continues at coordinate 75,676 of BLKR01001890.1, read as the reverse complement.
ACCTTAACCACTCGGCCACGACTGCACCGTTTTACTGCTTGCCAGCATTGTTGTATTATATCTATATATCTGAGATAACATAATGTGACATTAGTTCTTTATAAAACACGTCAACGCGCAGTCGGTAGGACTCGAACCTACGCTCCCAGAGGGAACCTGATTTCTAGTCAGACGCCTTAACCACTCGGCCACGACTGCACCGTTTTACTGCTTGCCAGCATTGTTGTATTATATCTATATATCTGAGATAACATAATGTGACATTAGTTCTTTATAAAACACGTCAACGCTAAGTCGGTAGGACTCGAACCTACGCTCCCAGATGAAATCTGATTTCTAGTCAGACGCCTTAACCACTCGGCCACGACTGCTTCGTTTTCCTGTTTGCCAGCATTGTTGTATTATATCTATATATCTGAGATAACATAATGTGACATTAGTTCTTTATAAAACACGACAACGCGCAGTCGGTAGGACTCGAACCTACGCTCCCAGAGGGAACCTGATTTCTAGTCAGACGCCTTAACCACTCGGCCACGACTGCTCCGTTTTCCTGCTTGCCAGCATTGTTGTATTATATCTATATATCTGAGATAACATAATGTGACATTAGTTCTTTATAAAACACGACAACGCGCAGACGGTAGGACTCGAACCTACGCTCCCAGAGGGAATCTGATTTCTAGTCAGACGCCTTAACCACTCGGCCACGACTGCTCCGTTTTCCTTGTTTGCCGGCATTGTTGTATTATATCTATATATCTGAGATAACATAATGTGACATTAGTTCTTTATAAAACTCGACAACGCGCAGTCGGTAGGACTCGAACCCACGCTCCCAGAGGGAATCTGATTTCTAGTCAGACGCCTTAACCACTCGGCCACGACTGCACCGTTACCGTGGCCCAGCATTGTTGTATTATATCGATATATCAGAATTAATATAAATGATACCTTAGTTCATTATAAAAGAAGACATCGCGCAGTCGGTAGGACTCGAACCTACGCTCCCAGAGGGAATCTGATTTCTAGTCAGACGCCTTAACCAATCGGCCACGACTGCTCCGTTACCGTTGCCCAGCATTGTTGTATTATATCTATATATCAGAATTAATATAAATGATACCTTAGTTCATTATAAAAGAAGACATCGCGCAGTCGGTAGGACTCGAACCTACGCTCCATGAGGATATCTGATTTCTAGTCAGACGCCTTAACCACTCGGCCACGACTGCTCCGTTTCCGTTGCCCAGCATTGTTGTATTATATCTATATATCAGAATTAATATAAATGATAGCTTAGTTCATTATAAAAGATGCCATCGCGCAGTCGGTAGGACTCGAACCTACGCTCCCAGAGGGAATCTGATTTCTAGTCAGACGCCTTAACCACTCGGCCACGACTGCTCCGTTTTCCTGTTTGCCAGCATTGTTGTATTATATCTATATATCTGAGATAACATAATGTGACATTAGTTCTTTATAAAACACGTCAACGCGCAGTCGGTAGGACTCGAACCTACGCTCCCAGAGGGAATCTGATTTCTAGTCAGACGCCTTAACCACTCGGACACGACTGCGCTGATTGAGTTTGGAAGCGTTATTGCATTATATCTATGCATCAAGAGAAAATATGAATATTACAGTAAGTGGTTGATACTTAACTGGGAAATGAAAACTATGTGTACAATTTGCATTGAAGCTAAAGAAAAGCAGTTGCCAATTCCTTGAAGTTCTAGCGGCAAGGTATCTTTAAAAGCGTTCGTTGAAGATTGCTTCAATTGTTGGAAAAATGCAGTCATTGCTTTAAAGAAACACGAATCTGGGGAATTATAGTTATCTCGTGCACGAGTAATACGCAGTTCAAAAAATGAGAGTGTTTGTTAATGATTATATGTTCAAAAAGAAAAAGGAATGATGGTCAATCGAACTGATTAAAAAAAAAAATATTTTGCACTTTAAATTTATTAGCAAGGGAATTTTTAGCGTTACGCGGAAGTGGCAATGAGGAACAATCAAACCTCATACAATTTTTACAAACAAGAAACAACGATTCGGTGGATCTTGCCACTTGGTTAACTAGATCACAAAGTACGTGGTTCCATCATGATATTATTAATGAAATATTGGAATGCTTGTCAAATGAGATCCTAAGACACAAATTACAACTTATAATGTCCGCAATGCTGTTTTCGTTAATAGTAGATGAAACGTCCGATGCTTGACGAATGGAACAAGTGTCTGCGGACTGGTTTGGGTGATATAACAATTTTAGAGATTTTTCTTGGTTTTTATCCGACACATAGTACGACATCAAACGCTTTATTGAAAATCATTGTAGAAATTTTTATGCGATTTGACTTAATCATTTTCTATCATGTACGTGGACAATGTTACGATTGGGCATCTAACATGAGTGCCAAAATGTATGGTTTGAAAAGACAAATAATTGGAAAAGAACCTCGAGCTTTGTTTGTACATTGCACAGCACATCCCCTTAACCTTGTTGTACAAGATGCAGTGGAAGATGTCTATAGTGCAAGAAACTTTATTGGTACCTTTAAAGAATTAGTAAATTTCTTAAGAAATTCGTCATAGCGACTAAGCAATCTTCAAAGATTTGCAATCAGAAACGAGTGCTACTATATCTCCATTTTGCCCAAGCAGGTAAAATATCTTATTAATGTTATAGTATAAATATTAGAATATGTATTTATATGAATGTCCTATGATTTCATTGTTTATTTAGGTGGTGTGTGCGATTCAAAGCTCTTAAAAGTCTTCAAGCAAAAGACAATTATAAAGCCGCTTTAACATTTTTCGAACAATTGGAATACGACAGATGTGCAGTCTCTAGCGTCTCAGCAAAAGCAGCTGGATTTCGAAGAAATTTGATGTCAGTTGATTTCTTCTTTTTATTGCATATTTCGATTGCAATTTTTGAACGTATTGAAGTGTTAAACACCCAACTTCAAAAACTTGAGTTGTGCTTTAATGAAGGGTATAAAATGATTAAAATTGTTGAAGATCAAAGGAGTGAAATGCACAATTCACAATTTGATAGTCTGTGGAATAATGTTGTCAAAGAAGTGGCACATTTAGACATTCATAAACCGGAAATAAAAAGAGCAAAGGAAGTTCCTAAACTGTATAAATATTCGCCTACAGAAACCCAACATACTTTTTCTAATAAGTCCGATTATTATTAAAAAAATTTTTTTTTTAAATATTAGACCAAGTTCTTATGTCGTTTCAAACCTGATTTGATTCTGATACTATGTCATTTTTAAATACATGCGAAAATTTTGTAATTGGAAAAACCGCTGAGGAAGATGCTATTGTAGAGTTTTATAATCAAAATGCCGATGACCAAGAATTTAACTTGGATCGAAGTAAGCTTATAGTGCATCGTGACATGTTTTTCAATATAGCATCGAAACAAAATTATGCAATTACTTCACTCCGCGATATTATTATATTTTTGAAAGAATCTTCGGTTCTACATTTGTGCTATAAACTCGAGAAGTTGGTAAAGATTTTACTTGTTGTGCCGAATTCATCATGTACTTGTGAAAGGTCGTTTTCAATCCGACGGTTAAAAAATTATCTTCGAACAACACTGGTGCAAAAACGTTTAAACTCATTAACACTTTTGAACATTCTACAAGAAGCAGCAAAAGCACTAGATATGACATAATTGATTAATGATTTTTAAAAATAAAAACAAAGTAAGAAAAGCAACATTTGCATTAAAATAGTTTATTAGATATTGAAATACGCTTTGTAAACGGTGCGTAATTGTTAATGTTAACTTAAAAATTATAGGGTATATATGTTATTATTATGTTAAAAATGAGTATTTTGAATTCTCTCACTTCACACTATACCCCCCTAATTCTAATTTACAACAGCTTATAACCAGCTACTGATCTCAGAAGTCACATTTCAGCACTTTGTTGTCTTGTGCTATCTTTTTGGTCATTGTCCAATTTTCACTTCCATATAAACAAGATGGGAAACATAAGAATTATCAGAAAGCATATTCATTTATTCCACTTCATCAGATACGTATCGTTTACAACTGGCAACCAAAGTTAATTCGAGAAAATTAAAGGACACACGCTGGACCAAAGAGAACCAGGAAACAAAATCTTTCTATTTGTAACGTGCGTATCACACGCGCGAAGTCCCTGTTCGATCCCGGGCGGAAACAAAATCTTTGTATTTTACTCATACTTTTGAACTTGGTTGGGGATGGTTCTCTGCCAACGCCATAAGCGTTTTCGTAGAGTAGCGGTTATCACGTACGCCTCACACGCGCAAGGTCCCCGGTTCGATCCCTCTAGTGTACAGTTCACGGTTGGATTTCACTCTTAATCTGACTCCTCAACTCATCTGGTGAAAACCCAAATGCCGATCGAGATATCTTCGCTTTTTCCTTTCCCCGAGTCCTTTTCCTGCGTGACGTTATGAAGTGCGAAAGTATGAGTCCCTAGATACTAATTTCTTTCTGTGGAACACGTCGTGCTGCATTGAACAAAATTCGATGACAGCCGACGAAGGCATAGCCTGGGCAACTCGCTACGGGAGGTGCTTGGGGACGACGATTCTGCACTCTCAAAACTCTTTTGTTTTTTGAGAGAAAGTGGAATACGTAATTTTATTTGAGTGACATGGACAATGTTTTATGTAGTTTGTTTTGTGGCCCCTTTACAGCCAATTTTACATTTTATGATAAATTTTACGAGTCTGTTATATTTTCTTCCTGCCTTATTTAGTCGACACTATTGCGGGATTCATGCCCTTTTTAAGTAATGTTCATGCTTTTAATTAGCGGGTAAGTTGCTTTTGCAAACTTACTTAATCTACGCTTTTAAATACATTGACATGGGCGCCAATGACCTTGGCAGTTGAAGTGCCCTTTAAACACCAAATAATCAATCAATAAAGCTAGTTAAGTCTCTAGATAGAAAGAGTAGCCTGAACAGCCGACGGCATCTGACAGCCTGATGCTCGATATCCCCGCTAGGCAGCATGCAGGGGGTAAGGAGAAATTAAACCAATTCGATGCATTATAGTTTCCTGTACATTATTATTGAGTTTTGGTGGACTAATGGTTCCTAACTGACCCACAATACTGCACAGGTAATCAGGATATAAAAGTGCGGAATTGACGTCGCAAAAGAATGCGCTACTCTCTCTATCTAGGGGCTCATGGAACACCTAAACTTAAGCGACATCTTGCAGAGAAGAAAGGAACTCATCTAGACTTTTTGGCTAGTAAAGTCGCTTATACAAGTACTTGACCGACGCCACCTACGCTTTAGTGAGTGTAAATGTAGATCAGTGTGACTTGACACAAAATATGGCTGTGATGTGCCACATTTGTAGCTTTTTGCCGAATATGCCTTAAAAATTTTCGTAGGGCTTTTTTCCAGCTGACTGCCGGTTACCCTTTACGACGTGATGGGACGCTGTGACCATACGCTAGACAGCAAAACACTTGCGGGCTTCTCTCATCTGCGGCCAGCAGAACGCTAAGTCCCCCGCGAGAACCCATGCTTGAGAGACAAGGGGCAACAACCATGCCCAAACAGGGGCGGTAGCTCAGTGCATCAACTAATGCCACTGCAGCGCCTCTGACCAGGGTTGCCAGAGTCTTGTGGCATCCTTCTGCCGTTAGATGGCACTTAACCCGCCCAATCCCGCCCAATGGTTTTAAATATTTGAATCTTTCATACAAACAATACAAATCGGAGTTTTCGGTAAATAATAATTAAAAATACACAGTAAGTTATTTTATTTATTTATTTTTCATTTAGTTAAATTTATTATTAAACATTTTTATAAAATTAATATCAAGATACGATAAATCTGCAACGATTTTTATGAATTTACATACCTAGATAAGCTACATCATTATTGTGTTCGATAGGAAAATGATACTTGAGATTCTCAAGTATCATTTTCCTATCGAACACAATAATGACCAACTTTATGACTCCTTGGAACTCAATCAGCTTTTTGGTAACATGAGACATTTTTGCCCATTTAAAAGTGTTGATTTTAAACGAACCATAATATTTGATAAAACATATCTTTTATCAAATCTTTAATTCGTCACCTGTATGACGGAAATTCAATATATTATGTAAGCATGATTCTAAAGTTTATTTTATCATTTTGATTTTGTTCATAGCCCAATTCGCGGTTCTGAAAAATGAATTCCGCCCATTGGGCGGAATTCCGCGAATTGAATTTTTCTTACGCATTGTCTACTCGTTTTCTAGCCTCAAAAGCGGAATTCCGCCCAATCTGGCAACCCTGCCTCTGACTGAGAGGTCTTAGATTCGAGTCCTGATGGCGGTTGGATTTTCGACACTAGCTTTTCAGCTATGTCGAATTCAGTCGCTGTCTAGAGGAGAATTCTATCGGCCGGCTGCCCTGATCGGTAGTTTTCCGTGGTTTCTGCGATCAACACCAGGCGAATGCCGGTGCGGTAGCTCAGTGACTTGGCATCAACTGATGCTACCCTACCAAACGGGCCACGGACCGAGCGCGATCTGTCTTTCCCCTTCCTTGTCGTATCGTCTCCCCTTACACACTCACTTACACTAACATGCACCACACTACCACATATTCCGGAAGACCGGTCGGGAGTTAAGAGCTTGATCCGGCTGGGGCGGTGCCCCGCTGGTGAGAGTCCTGGTTAGGGGGAAACCCCACCAGCCGACGGTAGGCCGGTGCCGGATCTCGCCATCCAGCGAGGGGAAAATCACCGCCATCTCCCAAGAAAAAAACATGCACTACACTAACGGGACTAATGACCGAAGCAGTTGACGCGCCCGGAAACATGAAAAAATCAATCAATCAACCAAGGCGGGTTTCCAACATGCGATCCTTCGGACTGATTTTGAGACGGTAGACACTCTTAGACAGCTCGGTCATTCAAATGGGGCATTTCAGCATACAGGTTTTGTATTACTTCCTACATTATGAGATGAATTTAAATAAGTGAATTTGGTTTCAAAATATTTTTATGCATTTTTGTTCCACAGAAAACTATTAGTGTACAGAAACGTAAATATTACAATTCCGAGCAGTAGCTTTATGGATTCTCTACGTAGGTCCTATTTTGTTAAACAACAACAATTTTTTTAAATCTTTCTTGTTCACTGCATGTTAATTTTTAGCGTATCAAAATAGCCCCGACACTAATATCACATTAGCCTCATCAGTCGTATGATATTAGTCCCAAAAATTGAGGTTATGTGTCGTGGGACGATGAATATTTTAAAAATATTTTATCTCAGAAAACAGATCCATTTTTTCTAAATGATTACCTATTTTCAAAATATCCTTCTATCAAATGTGAAGAAGTGACATCAAAAGTTTCCTATCTCGGCGGAATAGTTTTTCACTGAAAAAATAAGTCATTTCGGCTTTAATTTTTTTCTGCCCAAACACTGTAACATGTTGAGTCCTATATGCTCATTAATAGTAAAATATATTTCCTATTATTTGCTATTTTTTGTTAGTTTTGGATATCAATAAATAACAGTTCTTAAAGAATATCACATTTTCCCCAATTTTTTGCAATATATTTTTCCTATCTTAAAAATTTATCCTACACAAATATTTAAATTTATCTTCATGTTTCGCTTAACCCACCAATAATTACGAATAGAATTTTTAAGACCTCAAAACTTGTCAATTGCATTCCCAATCACCGTTTCTTTTTTATTTTGTTTTATAAAGATAAATTAAAAAAACTGTACATATTGGTAGATACCTTGACAATTATTACCTAACTTAATCGTACACTAATACAAAGGTTGAGGAAACCATGATGGGTCTGAAAATATTTTAAAGAGTGTGAGTGAAATAAATATTCATTACAATGAGAGTGGGATGATTCGGGTTTACACAAAGGGTGAAAAGGACAGAGTTAAGATCAAACGAATATTGGAGAAGAAGTTATGGGACAGGTATGAAACAGTTTGCTGCATGATTAGTTCGAGGTTTAATTCATATGAAAAATATTTAGATAATATAGAGATTTGTTCAAACAATGTATCATCAAATACAATTTTTACATCAACCAAATTATTTTTCATTCATAAGACACAGAGACTTAAATGTGTGGAGTAATCTTTCTCATATGTTTTTTTTTCAGCTCTACGAAATTTTTATAAGCATGGTGTTGCTACATTCTGATTTAATTTTAATTTAAAGTCTTACATTTATGTAAATTATGATTTAGCGAAAATCTTTGATTGTGCCATTCGTCTTTGCAAAAACAAATGCCTAAATCTCGGTTACTTTTGGAATCATTAACGTTCTATCTCTTACGTAAGCTGTGAGTTAGATAAGAGATTTTTTAAACTAAAATTGCAAATACATTGCACGACTTAATATTTATTATTTCTTATAATACCACGTAAGAGCGAAAAACCGTATTCAGATTCAAGTGCTTAACTTAAGAAGTTCAGTACGGTACCTCAAGCTCTCCTCGCTGCGCAAGAAGACGGGAATAAAGTACTGCGAGTTCATTGCAACTCAGCCTTCTCATAATCTACAATTTAAAATTCAAATCCTCGAGATACGTAGCTTACTTAGGCAAACATTCCTCGGAAATTAGAATAAGAAATTCCATAAGCCTTTAAGTTGATGTACTTTGACACAGTCAGCGCCTGGTTTCAGCTTCTGTTTTCGATTTTTCCTCTCTCCTCTTCTCGCTTGCACGCTCCTTCACGGTCGTATTTCTCCCCTTTTATCCCCCTTTCCCCAAACCTTTCCCCCAAACCTCCCCCTGTCTCTCTTCCTCTCATTCGTGAAGTAAAATAGAATATTTGGAGGGCCTTTCCATTATTGCTGGATCATCCCAGGGCCAGGGCAGGTCTGCCACGAGATCCCCGACTAGCACCTGCCTCTTCCCATCCTGCAGGCGGCTTAACGGTTGATGAGCTCGACAGTTACGTCAGAGCAAAATCTCGCCGGCGATGTGAACCGGAAAGCTGATACTACTCTACCTGTTGTTGATGATCCTACCATTAATCAGCTCATGTATGTATCTAATTATCCCATGTTGAAAAGTGTAGCTCGTGATAAAGGATAAAAATGTGTGGAAATGACAGAAATATTGGGGATAAAATTAGTGCTTTATTGTACAAATGTTTCATTACAAGCATCTCGTCATATTTTTCTAAATCATTGTATTGTTCTAGGGGTAAATGAGAAACTCACAATCATTAAATAAAAATAAACGAATACACAAGATTTAACAAAAAACGATCAACATTTTCAGGTATGCTTTTGTATCTGTGGTTTTTGAAATAGTTTCTTTAACAAAAATAACACAAATTGAAATTGTTTAGTAAAATAGGAAAATATTCTCTATTTTGTTGAAACTTATTTATTATATTGGACAGTTTCATTTTGTTCATTGAGTACGAGTACATTGTTACCTTCTCCTCTTATTACTTAGTGATAAGGATGCGATAATCCATGCCTTATTACTTTCTTGATAAGGCATGATAATCCGCGTATTATAATACTGCGGAGGAAATCAGTGATTTTTCGACCGAAAATCTCGAAAATTTGGTAGCGAAGAAATTGATAAATTTTACTCCAGTGTATAGTTAGTTACTTTCTCTATCATGTTATGTAGTCAGAATTTGAGGATCTTTGAAAGCGATGTATCAATTTACGGCAAAACCTCTGTATCTGTCCATCTGTGGTGAACACTAGCGCTTAAACCATTCAGACGATTTTCTCCAAAATTCAAATTCCCCGTTCGATCTGAAAAATCTCAATGCCCTGCTAGTTTGAAACGGATTTTTTTGGAGGGGGGAGGAGACTTTACATTAAGACTCAACATTTTCAAACTTTTCTCAAAAATTAGGGATACCATACGTCCTCTTTTCCCCGGATACGTCCTTATTTTTATGCAAGGAAATTTGCCCGAGTGGATTTTAGAAGAAAGGAAAAAATGATATCTTTTTTATGGGCTGGGGGCTATTATTTTTGAATGCAACCTAGATGTATAATGTGCGAAGGATACTGGACATTTTTCAATTTATTTGTGTCCCAGACATCATAACATTTGTATAAATAAATGTTGTTGTGTAAATAAATGACATTTAACTTGAACTCTCTCGCCTAACAACCGCCAAAATCCATAGATCAACTATACTCCTTGAAATGTACTTTACTCCATGAAAAGCCATAGTGCTGTCATTAGCTGTTCCAAGGTACTGTGAGCTGGTGGTGGTTATAGATTCTATACTCTGTCGTTTTAATACTGTTCTGCCAACCTGTGGAGTTAATATTTGTGGTCTTATACTTCGAGCATGATGACAAGAAGAAAAGCCTTGTTTAATAACATAAAGAAAACTGCAGAGGTTTGTTGCAAGGTTCAAAGCAAAGCAAAGTTGTAATTGTTGAGGGAGATTTCATCATTCACCTAATACTTCTGGTATAAAAGTAGAAAATACCGTAATGCTGATGAAGTAGACCTATTCTGTGATTGTGAAATGATGACAATGACTGAAGTTGACTATTTTGTCTTTTGTAGGAATATTGTCTTTAAGAAAACCAAATTATTATATTAAAACAATTTATATGAAGTGTCCTATTTTTATTAGAAATTACCTATTTTTCCGTGATAGAAATATGGTAACCCTATCAAAAATGACTCTAATTTTGTTAATTAAACTTTGTCCCAGGGTTACGTAAAATATGCTTAAAAATGGCACAGTTGTAATTTTCGTTGAAGTCTGAAATTTCGAAAATCGAAAAAGTTCAAAATTTTGTTCTCTTCCTTCAACAATACTGAATATTAATATTTTTAACTTAAAGAAAACCTTTTGTTCAAAGACATCTTGAAATAAGGTCCTGTAAAATGTTTCGAAAATGTGAGTTTTTTTCGCGTAATTGTGTGTGAAATATACGGAGTTTTTAGACACCTCTCATACGGCTGGAGGCTCTATAGTTGCCTTTCAGTTTTTCCGCGCATTAGAAATTCGTACTATAGACGATTTGTGTATTTTTCTCCGACTTCTGGGTATCTAAAGAAATCGTACACACTTCCCACATACCCATACCCGTTGTTTCTGCGTTCTTTGAGAATTAGCAATATACTACAGTCGACTCCGATTATAGTGAACGTCTGGGGAGTAACATGTTTGGTTCACTATATCTGAGGTTCACTATATCCAATGATGTCAAAATTAAATATCATTTCTCCACAAAGATGGGTTTTATTAACACAGAGATATTGCAAAATTCATTTACAGCTTGAACTGAAAATTTCAATATCTTTATTTTTCCTTAAAAAATTAATAATTTTTAATAGTTTGATTCGTGTATTGGTCATTAGTATATATTCGTATATTTGTCATTCTCTAGATCCTTCTCCAGAGTTCGTGCTCTCTCTATACTTGATTCTCCACAAAGATGGGTTTTATTAACACAGAGATACTGTAAAATTCATTTACAGCTTGAACTGAAAATTTCAATATCTTTATTTTTCCTTAAAAACTTAATAATTTTTAATAGTTTGATTCGTATATTTGTCATTAGTATATATTCGTATATTTGTCATTTGAGTTCGTGCTCTCTCTATACTTGATTCTGCATTGTCTTCTGTCTCTAAGAATGGGATGCACCTGACACCCGTGCCTCTTGCAATGTTGGAACACCATCCCGCTCTCCGAAGGCCCTTTTACTTCCTTAATAACATACGAGATCCAAATAATTTCCAGGACGTATTTCCTACATTCCCTACAGCCGAGCTTCAGGTTCACTATAACCCAATCTTTTATGCTTCTTTCTAATGTTAGTGAAATGGGACCAGTGCCTTAAGTTCACTATGACCGAGGGTTCACTATATCCAAGTTCACAATAACCAGAGTCCACTGTAGATTGAATTCGCACGGGAATTAAGTGGTTATATTCGTATGAGCACATAGTAAAATAACTGCATCGGCCGGGAATCGAACCCGGGCCGCCCGCGTGGCAGGCGAGCATTCTACCACTGAACCACCGATGCGCAGTTTACATGATGCGAGTATTCTAATAATTTCGTAAAAAATCTAGTCAACAGCTATAACGAAATAGTTATATTGTTTAGTTATTTCTGAAAAAGTCATACAGACTATTACAATGCTATAATTAATTATACAAATTTTATAATTGATACTAATACCAGTAAAAGTTAAAAATACATTAGAACTGTGATTATTATTTTAATTATTATAATTACTGTGATTAATTTTTATTATAAATACTATTAATTAGGAATTAAATTAAGAAAAACGCGCGAGTCCATGGTTAAGAAGCAAGCTACAGCTTGACGTTACCAAAGAAAGCGACACGAGACGGCCACATCAGCGTCACGACCTAACCTCTTCACTGCTTGAGACGCGCGATCGCGACTACAGTTAAACGGGAATGGGGCACAAGACACGACGGGAAGCAAGAAGCGGAAAATTAATAAGTATCTCCCAGAGACGATGTGTAGAAACGCAATAAATTTCCACCAATGAGAACAGGCGAGATGCACGCGACACAGAGAGAACGTTAAAAAAATAAGAAGGAAAAAACGAATTGCTTGTTGTAACGAGTCGTCCCCGAAACTTTCAATGCGCCTTTTATTAAACTGAATTAAAACAAATTGGGAATTTTCCGAAACTGAAAATACGAAACTCAAGTTCTGCAATGAAATAAAAAGGAATATTAAATTTTTAATGAAAGTATTAGAGCTACTGCGGTAAAGAGTTTCGTAATTTAAATTTCTACAACTTCCAGTCGTTTGAAGAAGTATGAGTTGCTTCTGGAAGACAAATGGTATCTTCATTATCACAGAGCTGCTCTTAATTTTATACTCGGCGTATTTGGTTACAAAGTACAAAGAGTTCTTCTTCCTTTTCTTGTTGATCGTTCTCTTTCTCCAAAACGAGGAATGGTCTGCTGTTCTATAGTGTTTCGTGAAGGAAAGTAATTTAAATACTTTTGGAAACATTCCGTGTTACAAATTTAAAAAAAAATTCTGATTTTTCCTAACTGTGTGGTATTTTCATTGTGAGGACTTCCAGTAACGATATTTTACTCTCCAGTCATTATACCCAGTATCGTATAATTAATATATGCCTTTGAGAATGAAAATTAGTTTTATAAGTATTGTATTCTATTACTGATAAAAAACATTAATTCTATTAAGTCACGAAATATTACTGGAGACATTGAAATACACAGATGAATGTCGATGCCGCAATTATTATGATTATGGCATGAAAGTGTGGTAATATGCCTTTTTATTATTGTTAAAATTTATGACTTTTAACAATAGGAATCACTTAATTGTACTTTGGCGTTGCTATGACATATTTTTGTTCTGTCTTTCTCGTCTACTTTAGATTCTGATGCCTATTTTTGTATTTTGCCTTTTCGTCATTATTTTGCTTTTTTCTTCTGACTCCAATCTCACTGAAGCTGAAAGCACCTGCAAGACCCATCAAAACGAAGACACTGTCGTGTTTTGTCTTTCTGTGGAAGCAGAGGCTCCAGAACCAGGTACCGGTAGCGGTAGCTGGTGCATTAACTGATGTCACTGCAGCGCCTCTAACCGGGAGGTCCTAGGTTCGAGTCCTGACGCCGGCAGGATTTTCGACGTTATCTATTCAGCTAGGTCGAATTCAGCTGCTGTCTGGAGAAGAATTCTAGAGGCCGGCTGCTCTGATCGGTAGTTTTCCGTGGTTTCTCCTATCAACACCAGGCGAATGCCGGAGCAGTACCCTACCAAACGGGCCACGGACCGCGCGCTGTCTGTCCTTCCTCTTCCTTGTCCTATCCTCTCCCCTTACACACACACACTTACACTAACATGCACTACACTACCACGTATTCCGGGAGACCGATCGGGAGCTTAGAGCTTGTCCCGACTGGGGAGGTGCCCCGCTGGTGGGAGAGTCCTGGTTAGGGGGAAACCCCACTAGCCGACGGTAGGTCGGCGCCGGATCTCACCATCCAGCGGGGGAAGATCACCGCCATCTCCCGAGAAAAAACATGCACTACACTAACGGGACTAATGACTGAAGTAGTTAACGCGCCCGGAAACACGAAAAAATCAATCCAGAACCAGGTAGTGTTACACGTCTGAATAAAAAGGAAGATATACCAGTCACGATCTTTTTATTTTTTTCATTTATGCCGACAGGCTTTCTTGGTACACAGGGAATTCTATTCTACTCATATGGCTATGGCTTCTAATCCCTTTCGGGCAGACCTTCCTGTATATGATATACCCTTCTCAATGTCTGGCATTTGCACTAGCAAAGAACGAAAAATATAATTCCGTTTTCATTGAAGTCATTTCAAGATTCAAAAGGGAAGCCACAATGACGTTTCGGTGAGACCCCCTCGGGAGTAAAGGGAATTCGGTCATCACACCAGCACCGTCATGTAGAATAAAAACAAAAGATCATTTCGTTAAAAGGAAGTGCTAATTACACTCATTTTAGAGTTAGAATGAATATGCGAATGATTTTAATTGTTAATTATTTACAAGAAATCCTTTTAAAAATGATTGTTAATTGTTTACATGTCTTTTTGCACTTCTACTTTAGTGAGAACAAATGCCTATTTGAGTGCATATTTTAATGAAAATAAGTACCTTTTCCCTCTGTATATTTTAGGCAAAATAAATGGCTAAACTTCCGGGCTCTAGTTATAATTGTTCCCTATGTTGCCAAACGTTACGGGAGGCGCCAAACATTCACTAGCATTTAACTAGAGTCTACACTTTAGATTCACATTGACAGAATATTCCAATCGTAAAAATATATATGCTACGTTTAGAGGGCTAAATATCAAAGTAAACTTATGCGATACTTACTTGAGAGTTGACATAGATCCTCAATTAAAATTTAACAGCCACGTGGACAAAGTTTGTGCCAAAGCTGAAGTACTTTTTATGAAGCTGAGAAGAATTGCGGGTACTGAGAAACTGTTCAATCAGTCCGCACTCCGTATCATTTATAAAGGTGCGTTTATACTCATAATTACATTCTGTACTTCTGTCTAGCCACGTGAAACTCAAAAAGTACTTTTTCAGAAAGAACTACGTAAAGGACAACCGGCTGTCGGCTGGATAAAAGCCCTAGGAAAAAAAAAGTTTTAAGATCTGGATCAACGGGTATTCAATAGATTTCAATGTTGCCCAGGAGACCCAGAGGACAGTACAAGCTCGAGCCACTGCTGTCTGGCAACGCAGGTGGGAATCGGAGTCCATGGGGAGAGACACGTTTTTCCCCCCTTAGGTAAAGACTTGTGAAGACTTGACAAACTTCAAGCCCACAGCCGAAATGGTACAAATAATTTCCAGGCGTGGCCCGTTCAGGCCAAACTCTATGATCTCGGCCTTTCAGATTCCCTCACCTCTGATTGCGTAGGAGAGAAGACCGCTCCGCATCTGCTCTGTGATTGTGAGAAGTGGTGGAACCGCCGACAGAAATTTGAGTCAAAGCATGGTATCCCATTAAACAACTACACTCTTGCAAGGCTCATGTCAATCGCAAAATATTATTACGATTAAGAGAAATTTTTCAGAGAGATTATATCGAAACAAAAAGCCAATAACATCTGAGATACGTAGGTTTTGCTAGGAAAATCGTGTACTACATAGTTGGAGCATAGAGCATTGACAGTGTACCGGAAGTCAATTTTTCTTGGTGCTGGTTCGCCCGAGTGGCGTGCGCCCCTGTGGCCTAATGGATAAGGCATCGGTCTCCTAAACCGGGGATTGTGGGTTCGAGTCCCACCAGAGGTACGGAAGTTTTGCTGGGAAAATCGTGTACTACATAGTTAGGGAATAGAGCATTGACAGTGTACCGAAAGTCAAGTTTTCTTGGTGCTGGTTCGCCCGAGTGGCGTGCGCCCCTGTGGCCTAATGGATAAGGCATCGGTCTCCTAAACCGGGGATTGTGGGTTCGAGTCCCACCAGAGGTACGGAAGTTTTGCTGGGAAAATCGTGTACTACATAGTTAGGGAATAGAGCATTGACAGTGTACCGAAAGTCAAGTTTTCTTGGTGCTGGTTCGCCCGAGTGGCGTGCGCCCCTGTGGCCTAATGGATAAGGCATCGGTCTCCTAAACCGGGGATTGTGGGTTCGAGTCCCACCAGAGGTACGGAAGTTTTGCTGGGAAAATCGTGTACTACATAGTTAGGGAATAGAGCATTGACAGTGTACCGAAAGTCGAGTTTTCTTGGTGCTGGTTCGCCCGAGTGGCGTGCGCCCCTGTGGCCTAATGGATAAGGCATCGGTCTCCTAAACCGGGGATTGTGGGTTCGAGTCCCACCAGGGGTACGGAAGTTTTGCTAGGAAAATCGTGTACTTCATAGTTGGAGTATAGTGTACCGAGAGTCAAGTTTCGCTGGTGCTTGTTTGCACGCGTGGTGTGCGGCCCTGTGCCCTAGTGGATACTCAGTCTAGAATTAAAAATTTTTCTGACCTTTAATTCACACGAGGATAAAATTGAAAGAATAGATTGTCTGCCTTTTTTTGAGACAATAATTGTTTATACAATTTTTAAAATTGCGTATATTTGACGCAAAGTAACGCAGAAACCACTCATGTCTTGAAAAATTGTACATTGCCGTATCTCACAAATTTTCTTTGAGCAACTGAGTGTATTAAAGAAAAAATCGCCATCTTCAATAATGTAGATATAGGACGACGCCGAAAACAAAATTTGAACTTTTACAATTTTCGAAAAGTCAGTGATTTCAACGAAAATGAGACCTGAGCTCCTCTTTTAAGCGTCCTTTTTACTATCCAAAAACAAATTTTAAAATTTGGAGTCAATTTTGATAAAATTTAGAAAATGTTATTGAGGCGTCATGTAAAATACCCATAAAACCAAAATATCCTTTCAAACTCGCATGGCCTCGAGTTCATTCAGATCGTTTGGGGAATATCAGTTTGGGGGATAATCGGCTGAACGGTTTCGCCACTTCGCGTTGTTCACAGACCGACTCACGGACGGCCAGACATACAGACGAATGGACCGACAGGTAGACGGACAGGTGTTTTGCCGTCAATCAATTTTTCAGTATGAAGGATCTAGAAAACATGGATTCTGATAACACAGCGTGTTATAGGAAGTAATGTACTACTTATTACAAGATTTATCCACTTTTTCGTTCGATGGGCCAGGCAAAAAGTTTTTTCTGTGGAAAAATCGTCGTTTTCGTTAACACAATTAGAGCAACATTACTGCAACAGAAAGTAAAATGAGACTCGCCGATCGAAGGATTATGACGGTAGCATTATTTAATTTCCACAAAAATGTCGGAACATTCAGGTTTGACGCAACTAACTGAAGATGAAAAACAGTCATTGCAAACGAATAAATTAGAATATCTACAATTTGTCCACTAGTTCATCTATTTCCGTATCTACTCACTCCTGAGTGACACTGGGAAATCAGAGTAAACGCAAATATAATATTACTAATGCACACCAAAATTAAACTAAAAGATGCTTTATTGTGACAGTTTGTTATTGTTAAGTTTATGTAGAAATACAAAAACTCTCAGGAGATCAAAATCAAAACAAGCAACATGCAAATACCGTTCAGATGTGATGCGAACGAAGATTACTGTGTATACCGTGACTAGTAACACTGAAGACAATGTAGAACCAAAGAATCTATTTCGTTGAAGTTCATTCCTCTACGAGAACAGGCAACTTACCCGTAGATCTCGTGAGTTAAACATCATCAAGGCCAGGAAGTAAAATAAAATCCAATGAGTATGATGCACGGGAGCAACCTACAATATTTTTACCATTATATTTATAAACATTCCTCGATCGAGTCTAATTCTCATCATCTTGCGAGGTACAAAAAACAAGGGAATGCGGGCTGCCCCCGAATCCCCAGTAGCAGAGCCCTCTGGCCGTGAGAGGAAGAACAACGCCCAGAGACAGGCGCACGACGCCGCCGCTACGTTCTGCTCCGGTTCCTCCGAGAATTGCGCAGAGAAGACCTCCTTCATCGAAAACGCTTTCCACAGGGTGTCCAGTAGCCGTGATCGTCTTGTGGTTAGGACATTGCGTTGTGGCCGCAATAACCCAGGTTCGAATCCTGGTCACGGCAATGAACTTCATTTAGCTCAATCCAATTTTACCTTCTGGATACTGTGTATTCCTGCATAAGAGTTTCTGAGAAGAGCCACAAACGCCTGAAGAGTAGCCGTGATCGTCTAGTGGTTAGGACATTGCGTTGTGGCCGCAATAACCCAGGTTCGAATCCTGGTCACGGCAATGAACTTCATTTAGCTCAATCCAATTTTACCTTCTGGATACTGTGTATTCCTGCATAAGAGTTTCTGAGAACGGCCACAAACGCCTGAAGAGTAGCCGTGATCGTCTAGTGGTTAGGACATTGCGTTGTGGCCGCAATAACCCAGGTTCGAATCCTGGTCACGGCAATGAACTTCATTTAGCTCAATCCAATTTTACCTTCTGGATACTGTGTATTCCTGCATAAGAGTTTCTGAGAAGAGCCACAAACGCCTGAAGAGTAGCCGTGATCGTCTAGTGGTTAGGACATTGCGTTGTGGCCGCAATAACCCAGGTTCGAATCCTGGTCACGGCAATGAACTTCATTTAGCTCAATCCAATTTTACCTTCTGGATACTGTGTATTCCTGCATAAGAGTTTCTGAGAAGAGCCACAAACGCCTGAAGAGTAGCCGTGATCGTCTAGTGGTTAGGACATTGCGTTGTGGCCGCAATAACCCAGGTTCGAATCCTGGTCACGGCAATGAACTTCATTTAGCTCAATCCAATTTTACCTTCTGGATACTGTGTATTCCTGCATAAGAGTTTCTGAGAAGAGCCATAAACGCCTGAAGAGTAGCCGTGATCGTCTAGTGGTTAGGACATTGCGTTGTGGCCGCAATAACCCAGGTTCGAATCCTGGTCATGGCAAGGGACTTCATTTTTGCTCAATCCAATTTTACCTTCTGGATACTGTGCATTCCTGCATAAGGGCTTCTGAGAAGGGCCACAAACGGCTGAAGGGTAGCCGTGATCGTCTAGTAGTGTGGACTTTGCGTTGTGGCCGCAATAACCCAGGTTCGAATCCTGGTCACGGCAAAGGCCTTCATTTTACTCAATCCAATTTTACCTTCTGGATACTGTGTATTCCTGCATAAGGGCTTCTGAGAAGGGCCACAAACGGCTGAAGGGTAGCCGTGATCGTCTAGTCGTTAGGACATTGCGTTCTGGCCGCAATAACCCAGTTTTGAATCCTGGTCACGGCAATGGCCTTCATTTTGCTCTATCCAATTTTACCTTCTGGATATTGTGAATCCCCACATAAGAGCTTGGAATCGTCTGAAGCGTAGTCGTGATCGTCTAGAGTAGGTCATCGCGTTACCTTTTCTATGCTTTTCATCCCCACATAAGAGTTTCTCAGGAAAGCTGTCAGCGGTCTGTAGTGTTGCCTGGATCTTTTTTACATTCTCACTACGGAGAAGCGAGAAAATTATGTATTGCTGCTTAAAACAAACTGAGAATTTTCAGCGGAAAAAAAATTATTGCCGGACCGTATAAGTCGTAACGAATAAGTAGATACATCCAGTTTGGGATTTCTCATATTTTTAAAAAAGGACGATCATGAAAGTCGTACTTTGTAGAATACTGCCTAAGGAATATTCCGGATCCAACCTTTCCCCGCTTGATTTCCCCACTGTCGCCCATCTATCCTTCACCTGCACCGGAACTGTCCCTCATCTTTTCCATTTGTTTTCTACCCGTTATAAACTCGTAGTTGAAAAAATACTTATATTAATTCATATTATTTATATAGATCAAGTATGTAATGCAGAGAATTCTACATTCATATATATCACTTAAACAATCTGAAATTATTTTTTTGCTTGAATACAAATATGTGAAATTATAAAACATGTAAGTTTTGCTTTATTGTTTATCATGTAAATGCAAATGTAAATAAACCATTTTAACTGTGTATATACATATGTTTCGCTCTCTTTGACAGGCAGAGAACCGACAATGGCTTAACATTGAGACTTATCTCCGATATTTTAATTTTTTGTTAATGTTATTACCAGTTACGCTCTCAATGTAGATACTTCAGTTTAGATCTTATATCTTATGATTTAACACATCTAACGAGAAAATGTAAAATACTACCGTAGTTATTTTGTGTGATTTATTTTTTAGCGCAGAGTCTTAATTTTCGATTCCCAATAATATAGTGTTTACGAAAACTCTTATCTAAGATGTTTCTTAAACTTAATTGTTTGATATCACTTTCGGAGTAGAAAAAAATTCGATTGTTGCCTGTCCATAAGCAGAAATCAGGACTGAATAACGAAGGAGTGATTTGTATTTTAAGACTCCCCACATGAAGACGCTAAGGGTTAATCCGGCCCTATCGATGCGTCAAGCAGCCCCTGTGTTCTAATGAATATAAGATCCATTTCTTAAATTGGGATTTGTGGATTCGAGTCCCATCAGGGAGATGATCTGCCACTTTTATAACTACTGACATTTCAATGAGGAGGTAATTGACAGGCGAGAGAAGTGCTAACGGGTATCTCAACGCTGAGGAATGTTAGCTCGATTGTCCAAGAAGCTCTTCTTAAACACACGAAGTTAATCGTTGTTAATGTTTGAATTAACATCTCTAACCTTGGTCACAGAATAGATATTACATATTGCTCCTACTTAAAATACTTGAACCCCAAGAGGTGGCTCAGTGCATCAACTGATGTCACTGCAGTGTCTCTGAGCGAGAGGTCCTAGGTTCGAGTCTCGATGGCAGGATTTTCAACACTAGCTTGTCAGCTAGGTCGAATTCAGTCGTTGTCTGGAGGAGAATTCAAGCCGATTGCTATGATCGATAGTTTTCCGTGGTTTCTCCGATCAACACCTGGCGAATGCTGGAGCAGTACCCTGCCAAAGGGCCACCCCTCACACACCACACACTTACACTAATATGCACTACTCTACCATATACGCCATGAGACGGGTAGGGAGCTTAGAGCTTACTGCCCCTCTGGTGGGAGATACCTGGTTGTGTGAAACCCCGCTTGACGACGGAAGAGCGGTGCTGGATCTCACCATGCTGCGGGGGAAGATCACCGCCCCCTCCGGTCAAAAAATATGCATTACACGTAAGGGACTAATGACCTCAGTATTCGACGCGCCCGGAATCAATTAGAACAAATCGGAATCACAAACAAGTTAGTTAACTTAAAGTACTTGGAAAGGCAGCAACGTAAGCTGGTGTCATTAAAAACAAAGTAAACAGTTGATTCCTTTACACAGACTTTTCTTTTCTCTTCTCAGTATATTTGCCTCCTTCTTTTGAAATAATGTGCTTAACCAATGATACATGAGATTGTTGCCCGGATATGCAATTTTCCACCGAAATGTACGTACTCTTACTGCCACTTCCCAGAATACAACCGAACCGTTGTATCGGTATAAAATATTAAACTGCAAGCAGAAACACAAAGACGATCAGTATACACAGTAAAAAATACCTCGCACGGCCGGGACTTATTTCCTCTCACACACACAGAGTAGGAGGATGTTACCATTACACGTTCGTGCCTCGATGTACGTTAGCACACCGCTTACGTGGGAGGCCATTCTGCCCTAGATGAATCTGGCGGTACATTTGCGTTTATTTGCGCGATTCTTCCCAGGCCTGGTTTTGTTTAACAAAGCGCGCTTCCTCCGGGAACTTCCCCTCCGCCGTCCTCATCATCAGTAACAACGGCAAGAACGCCGCCTCCACCTCCACCTCCGTCTCCGCCTCTACCTCTGCCTCCTCCTCTGCCCCTGCTTCTGCCTCTGTCTCCGCCTCCGCCTCCGCCTCTGCCTCCGCCTCCGCCTCCGCCTCCGCCTCCGCCTCCGCCTCCGCCTCCGCCTCCGCCTCCGCCTCCTCCTCTGCAACCACCTGTACTCCCCTCCGCTTCCCGATCTCCCTCCTCCGCCCGTCTTCGCCTCCCACCACCGCCCGCTACACATTCTTCCCCAACGTCGCCCTTCCCCCTTTCTCATCACCTCCCCTCCTCCTCTTTCTTTTCCTCCCCCTTCGCCAGCCCAACCATCTCCACCTCCGCCTTGCCGTCCATTAGCGCCACCATTTCCACCCTCAACTCTACTACCACCGCCACCTCAACCACCGCCATTGCCTTCGCCCCTCCCTCCCACTTCCGCTTCTCCCTTCTCCGCCCCTTGTACCACCGTCCGCTGTACCTCCCCCTCAGCCAATATCACCCTTTTCCCCTCTCCCACCACCTCCCCCCTCTTCTCCCACTTCGCCAGCCCATCAGCCTCCACCTTCAAAACCCCCTCCAGTTGCGCCACCACTTCTATCCTCAACTCTGCTGCTAACCGCCGCCTCCACCTCCGCCATTGCCTTCACCCCTCCCCACTTCCACCTCTCCCTTCTCCGCCCCTCCCACCGCTATCCGTTGTACCTTCTCCTCCGCCAACATCGCCCCATTCCCCTCTCCCACTTCCTCTCCCTTTTTCTCTACCCACTTCGCCAGCCCCTCAACCTCAACCTCCATCTCCATAACCCCCTCCAGTTGGGCCACCCCTTCCACACTCAACTCTTCCATTGCCACTGCCTTCACCTCCACCATTGCCTTCGCCCCTGCCCCCCCCGCTTCCGCCTCTCCCTTCCCCTCCCCTCCCACCGCCATCCGTTGTACCTTTCCCTGCGCCAACATCATTCCTTTCCCCTCTCCCACTTCCTCCCCCTTTTTCTCTACCCACTTCGCCAGCCCCTCAACCTCAACCTCTAGGCTCCCTAACCCCCTCCAGTTGGGCCACCCCTTCCACACTCAACTCTTCCATTGCCACCGCCTTCACCTCCACCATTGCTTTCGCCCCCCCCCCCGCTTCCGCCTCTCCCTTCCCCTCCCCTCCCACCGCCATCCGTTGTACCTTTCCCTGCGCCAACATCATTCCTTTCCCCTCTCCCTTTTTCTCCTTCCCTTCTCACCAGCCCATCAGCCTCCACCTCCACAACGCCCTCCAATTGCGCCACCACTTCCACCCTCAACTCTGCTATTCCCACCGCCTCCACCTCCGCCCCCCTCTTGCGCCATCACCTTCACCTCTGCCTCCTCCGCCGCGGGGCACTGAAGCAGCACGCGGAGTATGGAGTCGTTCTTATGAAAGGCACTGGATTGTTGGCGGGCGTACCTGCCCGACAGGCGGAGCGGGGGGCGGGGCGAAGACGGGTCGGAGACGTGGAGGGGCGGGGCGAGGCCGGCAGAGGGCAGGCAGCGTGAGCCTCGAGCAGATGAAAAAAGTTGCGAGCTACGCAGCCGGCAGCTGTTCCGGCCAGATGAAGAGGAAGGAAAGCGCGGGCCCGGGAGGAGTGGTAGCTGTTGGGGGCGGAGATGATGAACAGTGGCCGAAAATAAAGCAGGAGGCCCAACTTTTCAAGTTTAAAATCTAAAATATTTGGCTGTTTACTCTTAGTAAGCTGTCGAAAGAATACGGTTTGATTTTGGATTTCGCAGCACGTCTGGTGCTTTCGGATACAGATCCAGTAACTTTCTTTCAGACAAAGCTTTTAATAATGGTTGAAATAACCTTCCTGATGTACAATTTCTGGTGAATCAGTTGACATGTTTTATACATATTTGAATTATTTGCGCTTGTGTATTACTATCAGCAATGTTGATGCTTGAATCAAGACATATTCTCTTGGATGTACAATTTATTTCTACTTTAATATTCTTTCATATCTACGTAGATGTACATTTGGATGTAGTTTTATATTTTAATGTGAATTAATATTTTAAGAAATATTGTGCCATGAGTTCAAAAATTGTTTGTATTCTCTAAAAGAAATATAATTTGATTTCCTTCCGAATTTACTATTGAAGAATCTCCGTTGCCTATCTCGATGACATATTTTTGGATTTTCGTTATTTCAGAAACAATGTTATATATCAAAAATAACACAGTGCATGTTGTTGTATAATAATATAAACACTTGTTGCAGGTTGTTCAAATGTGCTCGAGCGTTTTCACGCCTCTCTTTAATATTATAGACACCACTAAAATATTAAGAAATAAAAACAGCGGAGTAAAATGACTACGAACAGCACTAAAATGCAGATTGTGATAGCATACTTTTAAAAATAATGTTTTGAGTTGTGAGTTGTGAGATAATGGAAAAGTGTCCTGCCAGTCTCTCCATCTGGAGGTCCCACGAGAGCGGCGGGACACAGTCGGTTCATCACTCTGACGCCCATGAAACTGAAAGGAGCATACAGAGAACAAGGGAGGGGAGAATCAAATCGTCTAACAATTTATATTAGAATTTGATCCTCTATTTAATTCATTTAATTTTTATCGTACCTCATAGTTTTCAATCTTGAAAGTTAATATATAGTAACGTTTATTGGTAGTGAATTAACTCTGATATTTATTTTAACAAAAGTTGTTCATTTTTCTTAATTACACACTTTAAACTCTGATTTATGTACAGTCTTCTGTATTTATACCACAGTTGTTTTTACACGATTCTCCTCTCTTGCTTATTTATTTTCACACGCCTAACTTACTTTGCACTGCTGCATTGACCATAGTCCACTGCACTCTTGTTCCCCATTATGCACACAATTCACAGCTCAGCTTCAGACTTCGGACTGCCCTCCCGGCCGCCGGGTAGCACATTCATCTAACAGGCACCGAACATGGAAGATCCGGGAACTTGCGTCACTCTTCTACGCCACCCACGAATATCCCGGAACTGTCCAGATGTCGGGAGCCGCTGACAGATGATGCAATCCTCATTGCAATATTTTCAAAGTAAAAGTAACACGCGGGTCACCCTTTGCCGTGTGTACCGTGTGTTAGTTAATACCGTATTTTATGTCGCGGGTCTCGAGACATCGGACCCGCTCTTGCGTCGTTTGACCACGCAAATTTCACTATGCTCCTTTCATCATCTGGCGTAGAAAAAAGGTATTGAGGGTCTTTTACATGCAGTAAATCTACAACATGAGACACCCGGCTTTACTTCCCCTCGGAATGACAGCATCCGAAGGATATATTCGCCCTTCGAAATCCACGACTTCAATCGGGTCGTGTGCGGTGAAGGATAAACTATTAGTGTAATTGATTGTAAGAAATAATATTATGCACATACACATACTCGTAGAATTATTTCTAAACATGCCTTATTAGTACCGGGAACTGCTTTTCTCTCGGAGGGCGGTCGGGAAGACCTAGGTTCGAGTCCTGGCGGCGGCTGGATTATCGACACTAGTTTTTCAGCTAGGTCGAATTCAGTCGCTGTTTGGAGGAGAATTATAGCGGCCGTCTGCTCTGATCGGCAGTTTTCTGTGACTTCTCCGATCATCACCAGGCGAATGCCGGAGCAGTACCCTAATAATCGGGCCACGGAACGCCTGCGATCTCACCTTCCTCTTCCTTGTCCTATCCTCACCCCTTACACACAAACACACGCGCACACACACACACACACTAACATGCACTACACTACCACACATCTCGGGAGACCGGTCGGGGACCTAGAACTTGTCCCAGCTTGGGCAGTGCCCCGCTGGTGGTGGATACCTGGTTGAGGAAAATCCCGTTAGCCGACGGTAGGTCGGTGCCGGATCTGGCCATCCAGCGAGGGAAGACCACCGCCACCACCCGAGCAAAAAAGACACGCACTACACGTACTGGTACGTACATGACCATAGTAGTTGACACGCCCGGAATCACTAACAATCAACCGGAGGGTGGGGGAGGGGGTCTGTGTTTCTGCCCCAACCCAACCATCTCGCGCACTGTGCGCCTCTCGCGAGCGCGTTGCAGGAGGGAGGGCGGGCCGCTCCGGCAAACCAACAGACTGGGGGGCAACTCGCGCGGAAACCTTCGGGGGACGGGGCAGCCGTGCCCAACGGGGCGGGCACGGGGCCGGAAGGAAGCCGGCGGGCAGTGCCCCCTGCCCCGTTCCTTCCGCGCGGCGGCGCCGGCCTCGATCTCCGGGGAGTGCCGATTGAGTGATTGATTAGGTTTCGTCAATCTGTTCGCGGGACTGGACTTCCTTTATACACATCCGGGCGCGGTGCCGGCCGGGACGTCGGCTCCGCCCCCCCCCCTCCGCGCGCTCTTTTCACTCGCCCCGCGCGCGGAAAATCTCGGCCCCGAGCACAAGACTTCGCTGAAGAGAAGTTTGCCACGCCTAACTTATTCACCGGCTTCCTTTGACGGAGACACGAACGAGCATGCCTGCCAATAGGGCGAAGCGGCCGCCGCCCCGTACGGGTGCAGCACTTCGGAAGTCGAGGCCGGGAGAAACGACGCACGTGGGCTCGTATCTAGGATACGCTGATTAAATCGATCTCACACAGCTCTAAAGCAAATTGGACGCTAACTTTGGAACTCAGACTTCCTACTTATTTATTATTACTAGGGCCCGGATTTTAATGACCTAAAAATCAGCGAAATATGCCAGCATTTATGACCTAAAACTTACATAAATATGATCTTAAAAAATAAAATATGACGTTATACACGATTTTTTAATCCCTGTTAATTTTTTAGGTGTAACAAATTCAAAATTCAGTCAAGAACAGATTGTGAGTACGGTGCATACGGTTTGCAGTCTTTGGAACTAACTAGCATTTGAAAAAAATTGCTTGTGTCTGTAAAACAAATCAAGTACAATACAATAAAATCCATTAAACAAAACGTTTTGCTTTACTACTGCATACTTCTAAAATCCTCTCAGTTTTAAGCTTCTAGAGAGTTGCATTGGATCACAAGGTGTATTTTCAGGTTTTCCATCTTAAAAGATGTCGCTGAGGATAGTTTTGTATCTCAACATCACATGACATCACGGGAGCGTATTTGAACGCGGCGATGTCACTGCAGAGCAGCTTTGTTTCATTATCTTCTAATGCTACGGCATTTACAGAAACTATATCGTTAATGTTGCACTTTGTAGAATATTCAGAATTTCGCTGAAGAACACTCAGCAATTTGTTGTATAAAATTTCAGCCACATGACCGAGAGGTCGACCCAACTCACTTCGTTCAAATTCACTTACGTTTCAAGTAATTCTTTATGATATAATTTTTGAGTTTATTTGTGACAATATCACCTGATACATTGTCAAGCGAGACAGAATGTCAAGTCTTTTATTCTTGTGTCCTTAAAAATATGACATACGTAGGCAATTTGGGCAAAATGTGTTCAAAATATGATCATTCACTAAAAACTGTATAAATATGACTTTACATGCACAATAAAAATACGTTTTTCTAATCGACAATACCTGGATTCGTGTATAAATTGTTTTAAAATTCTCCCGAAGGTTCAGAAACAATATATGACTTGTCATTAAAATCCGGGCCCTAATTGTTACTACTACTTAATTATTACTATGTAATTAAGTATTTTGATATTTAGCTCCGTTAGCTTTAGTCATGTGAAGAATATTTCTTTGATATCGGTGAATAAGCTGATAAGTCATAAACACTTAATTTTACAGGAGAGCAAAAAACAACGTTTAAACGAATCAAATCAGGTATTAATGATAATTAAACGAAAGTGATATTCAAACAAAACTATTTTTGAGTAGGTTTTGTTTGAATATCATTAATACCTTTTTATAGCATTGGTTTAAAGTCTTTTTTTTTTTGCTCCCCTGTAAAATTAAGTTTTTTTTTGACTTATCGGCTCATTCACCGGAGTCAAAAATTTATCGTCTTTCAAGTTTCTAAACAATTCAGAAAAAGGATGTTTTTTCTTTAAATTATTCGTTGTTCATCAACATAAAATTATATTTTTTGTACTTTCCTTAATCAGAACAATGCATATGAAACACAATGAAACAAATAATTTAACTTCCAACGACAAAAAAACGGTTATATTGAAAAATTTGACCACTTTCTTTTACTTTTTGTCCTTATTTTAAGTTGTTATGACGTAGTTTAAACATGCAAAATTCTTCAGTGGATCATTTTTAGAAAAATGTGAATACCGTGTTGTTATGGTTTTGACGTTGCTTTATATTTAGGTCGCATATTTTACTTTCTGCCAGTAAAATGTAATTACGTGAGGCACGAAAAGCTCATTAGTCATAATGTTCTGCCCCACAAGCTTGGAGAATGTCTCCAGGTAAGATGAAATGAGAAATGAAAATATTTCCTAGAACTGTCTTTGCGTATAAGAATGTCTGATGCATAACTTCATTACTCCTTTTTAATAAACCTTGCCTAAAAAATGTCAAAGAAATTAACAGTGGAAAGCATGCTCATTAAAATCTCTAAACAAATCCACGGTATGAAAGTTTTATTCTGATATCAAGTATTCAGTTTTAAATGTGACTTAATAACAAATTGCGCATGGCGAAATATATTTACAATATTTTCTTCCTTATTCTCCTTCTTATTTAAATCTGGAGTCAAAAGAAATATCGATGGGTTTCGTTTCTTGTATGTTTAGTGTTGATGGGATTTCTGTACTGAAGGAATCTTTAATCCAATTATGGAGAACAACCTCTTCTGAAAAGTACTTGAAAAAACGAGCAAATTAGTTTAGTTAAATTATTATTTGAATTTAGATGGCCGCAACTTACAGTTGAATGAAGTGAATTATCTTTCATTTCTTCACTCAATTGTAAGTCACTCTCTTCTAAAACCGTGTATAGAGCCGGAAGACAGTAATGAGTATAATTAGTTAGCAACTTGATCTTCCACAATACTCATTTTTTCTGAACGATGAAATTTTGTTTGAAACTTGCAAAATGGTGGACTCATTACCTTACAGGAACACATTTAAAGAATTGAGATTTTCAAATATATCATAAAGGTATGTCAGCTTCAAAACAAAATCACTGTCGACGAAATTCCCGAAACTAAAATAGTTTTCTTGATCGAGATAAGATTGAAGATGATTTTTTAGTTTGTACACCCTCTTCAAGACACTTTCCCGTGAAACCCAGCGAGAATTATAATACTAAAGTAATGAAGTATGTTCAGCCCCCGTATCATAGTACATAAATTTAAAAAACCTGGGCTTACGTGGCCAACGTTTAATAAAGTTAACTACTGAAACACTCATTGAAGAACTTTATGAAGGACAGGTCTCAGGGTTTTTGATGCCAGTACTTCTCTATGTGTAACACAATGGGTCCAAATTGCATGAGGAACTTCTTTAGGAATGAAAGTTTTCAATTCAGCATTATAGCCGGCCGAAGTATTAGCTCCATCAGTACACATGTCTAAACAATTCTTCTAGTTAACGTTGGTTTCTTTCATAAAAGAGTTCACTAATTCAAAGACGTCTTCAGCTTTTCCTCCAAGAGTTATATTTCTGCAGAAAACAATATCTTCATGCTACTTGATATTATTAATGAACCACACTTAACAAATTAGATACTCTCATTATGGCTATCTGAAACTTCATCAAAATGAATGGCGAAATCACTTTCTTTGAGATTTTGAATGACCTTTTCATTAATATCGTCAGCCATGTCAAATATTCAACGACTAATTATATTGTCTGACAAAGGCACACTTGCCAGTTGCTTGGACTTGACAAAGGCACCTACATAAAAGACACCATTTGCAAAGCAGCTAGTAAAACGAATTCTTCAGCAATGGTGTGAGAGTTCTTGCTCTTCGCTATGCGATAGGCAACTTCTTAAGATGAACGAACGGTCTTCGCGGATATTGTAGCTTGTTTAATGAATGTAGATTGTTGAGCAGTAATTTCTTTCAGCTTACGAGAAATGTATTCCCAAAACTTGTTTACCAAACTTCCAGGATTTGACCCATTCATTTTATTACAAAGCATGCTTTCACTAGCCAACACTTTCAAACAGCCGGCGCGGAGGCCGAGATCGCTAAGGCAGTAGTGTCGTAGTGATCTTGGACCGATGGGTCGCGAGTTCGAGTCCCGCCTCGGGCATGGTTGTATTTGTGTTCGTCCTTTCACCCCTTATCATCAATCACCATATCGTTTCATTCACGTAGTTACCATACCGTTAACAGCAATAGTGGTCGCTAATGACCTTAGATGTTGATGCGACCTTAAATAACAAAAAAAAAAAAAAAAAAGAAAATACTTTCAAACAAATCACACATTGTGGTCGTTCTTCGTTTCCAACAATTATACACGAAAAACTGAAGCTCTAGCAACTGTCGCCATACGTCCTGTATTTTTGTTCACAATTGTCTTTAAAGCTGCATGAAGTTTCTCGCTTTCTACTAATATAAAAAATAATTTATACTGACACAAAAACATCACAGATGATCTGTATTCTATGTAAATAACCTTGCACGTGATTAGTACTCTACTGCGATTTTCACAGAGCTGAGTTTGACGGATATCAGCTGGTACGGTGTTATTCAATCGGAATGCCGAACGCCCCTATTATGACGCCATGTAGTGACGTATAAGGTACCGATTGGACAACACTGTAACAGCTGATCAAATGTCAGGGGCAATGAAGTAAAAACCGCAGTATATTCATATGCTACGCAATGTGACTCCACCTACGACCTGCCACTATGCAATTCAGTGGCGTGCTTTCTGAGAATGGAAGGGACTGAAACCGCTCTTGCCCTAATACACAGAATGTCGGCGCCACTGCGCGCGTGTGGGCACTAGCACTACTGACTACGAGGGAAAAAGATCAAATAAAGGGCTTGTAATTGGGCCTTTCTAACGTGGCAAATGAGGGTAGTATCTCCAAGATGGAATTCGGCTCGACACTTTGCGTCTTTCTTGGTATTGCCGCAGAAAATCGCATGATCGCGACCTCATCAAGCAGTACTGCAAATCAAGAGACTTTAGCGGCAGGACTGAGAATAATTCTAAAAGCAGTAGCGAATTCTATTTGGAAGATACAATCCTCAGCCGCCACGTTCGAAAAACCCAAGTACAATACAAACAGGTGTTAAATCAGAATATCGTCAAAGGAGACATTTTAGAATTAGTGATTTTGCTTAGAACGTTTTGTTATATTACTGGAAATTTTTTTAAATGACATATATAGTGATTTTCATCAAAAGCAGCAAAGCAACTAATAGAAAACTCATAGGAAAGTCGTTTCGACGAAAGAACTAAAAACTGACTTCACATCTTCATGCACTAGGCCCTTCACATTTCCTCATCAGCAATTAGGGATGTACGTCGATGCTTATGGAGACACAGAAAATTATTGGTAATATCCTTGCCAAGTTTCATCCAAAATTCATTCGTAAAAATATCATATTTATTACAAGTAACTTATAGTATTAGAGTACAAAATAATTTTGTAAATTCAAAAACACAAGGATTAAATATAATCAAATCTACAGAAAATTTAAAAAAAAATCACCGATCTATAAATCATTGTATTTTACTCATACATCAGAACTTGCTTGAATATAGGTATTTTACTAATACAAATGAATGTGGCTGGAGATGGTTCTCTGCCACGCCTGCAAGCGTTTCCATAGTGTAGCGGTTATCACGTGCGCCTCACACGCGCAAGGTCCCCGGTTCGATCCCGGGCAGAAACAAAATCTTTGTATTTTACTTATACAAATGAATGTGGTGGGAGATGGTTCTCTGCCACACCTGCAAGCGTTTCCGTAGTGTAGCGGTTATCACGTGCGCCTCACACGCGCAAGGTCCCCGGTTCGATCCCGGGCGGAAACAAAATCTTTGTATTTTACTCATACAAATGAATGTGGCTGGAAATGGTTCTCTGCCACGCCTGCAAGCGTTTCCGTAGTGTAGCGGTTATCACGTGCGCCTCACACGCGCAAGGTCCCAGGTTCGATCCCGGGCGGAAACAAAATCTTTGTATTTTTCTCATACAAATGAACTTGGCTGGAGATGGTTCTCTGCCACACCTCCAAGCGTTTCCGTAGTGTAGCGGTTATCACGTGCGCCTCACACGCGCAAAGTCCCCGGTTAGATCCCGGGCGGAAACAAAATCTTTGTATTTTCCTCATACAAATGAACTTGGCTGGAGATGGTTCTCTGCCACGCTTGCAAGCGTTTCCGTAGTGTAGCGGTTATCACGTGCGCCGCACACGCGCAAGGTCCCCGGTTCAATCCCGGGCGGAAACAAAATCTTTGTATTTTACTCATACAAATGAACTTGGCTGGAGATGGTTCTCCGCCACGCTGGCAAGCGTTTCCGTAGTGTAGCGGTTGTCACGTGCGCCTCACACGCGCAAGGTCGCCGGTTCGATCCTGGGCGGAAACAAAATCTTTGTATTTTACTCATACAAATGAACTTGGCTGGAGATTGTTCTCCGCAACGCTTGCAAGCGTTTCCGTAGTGTAGCGGTTATCACGTGCGCCTCACACGCGCAAGGTCCCCGGTTCGATCCCGGGCGGAAACAAAATCTTTGTATTTTACTCATACAAATGAACTTGGCTGGAGATGGTTCTCCGCCACGCTTGCAAGCGTTTCCGTAGTGTAGCGGTTATCACGTGCGCCTCACACGCGCAAGGTCCCCGGTTCGATCCCGGGCGGAAACAAAATCTTTGTATTTTACTCATACAAATGAACTTGGCTGGAGATTGTTCTCCGCCACGCTAGCAAGCGTTTCCGTAGTGTAGCGGTTATCACGTGCGCTTCACACGCGCAAGGTCCCCGGTTCGATCCCGGGCGGAAACAAAATCTTTGTATTTTACTCATACAAATGAACTTGGCTGGAGATTGTTCTCCGCCACACCTGCAAGCGTTTCCGTAGTGTAGCGGTTATCACGTGCGCCTCACACGCGCAAGGTCCCCGGTTCGATCCCGGGCGGAAACAAAATCTTTGTATTTTACTCATACAAATGAATGTGGCTGGAAATGGTTCTCTGCCACGCCTGCAAGCGTTTCCGTAGTGTAGCGGTTATCACGTGCGCCTCACACGCGCAAGGTCCCAGGTTCGATCCCGGGCGGAAACAAAATCTTTGTATTTTTCTCATACAAATGAACTTGGCTGGAGATGGTTCTCTGCCACACCTCCAAGCGTTTCCGTAGTGTAGCGGTTATCACGTGCGCCTCACACGCGCAAGGTCCCCGGTTCGATCCCGGGCGGAAACAAAATCTTTGTATTTTCCTCATACAAATGAACTTGGCTGGAGATGGTTCTCTGCCACGCTTGCAAGCGTTTCCGTAGTGTAGCGGTTATCACGTGCGCCGCACACGCGCAAGGTCCCCGGTTCAATCCCGGGCGGAAACAAAATCTTTGTATTTTACTCATACAAATGAACTTGGCTGGAGATGGTTCTCCGCCACGCTGGCAAGCGTTTCCGTAGTGTAGCGGTTATCACGTGCGCCTCACACGCGCAAGGTCGCCGGTTCGATCCTGGGCGGAAACAAAATCTTTGTATTTTACTCATACAAATGAACTTGGCTGGAGATTGTTCTCCGCAACGCTTGCAAGCGTTTCCGTAGTGTAGCGGTTATCACGTGCGCCTCACACGCGCAAGGTCCCCGGTTCGATCCCGGGCGGAAACAAAATCTTTGTATTTTACTCATACAAATGAACTTGGCTGGAGATGGTTCTCCGCCACGCTTGCAAGCGTTTCCGTAGTGTAGCGGTTATCACGTGCGCCTCACACGCGCAAGGTCCCCGGTTCGATCCCGGGCGGAAACAAAATCTTTGTATTTTACTCATACAAATGAACTTGGCTGGAGATTGTTCTCCGCCACGCTAGCAAGCGTTTCCGTAGTGTAGCGGTTATCACGTGCGCTTCACACGCGCAAGGTCCCCGGTTCGATCCCGGGCGGAAACAAAATCTTTGTATTTTACTCATACAAATGAACTTGGCTGGAGATTGTTCTCCGCCACGCTTGCAAGCGTTTCCGTAGTGTAGCGGTTATCACGTGCGCCTCACACGCGCAAGGTCCCCGGTTCGATCCCGGGCGGAAACAAAATCTTTGTATTTTACTCATACAAATGAACTTGGCTGGAGATGTTTCTCCACCACGCTTGCAATCGTTTCCGTAGTGTAGCGGTTATCACGTGCGCCTCACACGCGCAAGGTCCCCGGGTCGATTCCGGGCGGAAACAAAATCTTTGTATTTTACTCATACAAATGAACTTGGCTGGAGATTGTTCTCCGCCACGCTTGCAAGCGTTTCCGTAGTGTAGCGGTTATCACGTGCGCCTCACACGCGCAAGGTCCCCGGTTCGATCCCGGGCGGAAACAAAATCTTTGTTTTTTCCTCATACAAATGAACTTGGCTGGAGATGGTTCTCTGCCACGCTTGCCAGCGTTTCCGTAGTGTAGCGGTTATCACGTGCGCCGCACACGCGCAAGGTCCCCGGTTCAATCCCGGGCGGAAACAAAATCTTTGTATTTTACTAATACAAATGAACTTGGCTGGAGATGGTTCTCCGCCACGCTCGCAAGCGTTTCCGTAGTGTAGCGGTTATCACGTGCGCCTCACACGTGCAAGGTCCCCGGTTCGATCCCGGGCGGAAACAAAATCTTTGTATTTTACTCATACAAATAAACGTGGCTGGAGATTGTTCTCTGCCACAACTGCAAGCGTTTCCGTAGTGTAGCGGTTATCACGTGCGCCTCACACGCGCCTGGTCCCGGTTCGATCCCGGGCGGAAACAAAATCTTTGTATTTTACTCATACAAATGAACTTGGCTGGAGATGGTTCTCCACCACGCTTGCAAGCGTTTCCGTAGTGTAGCGGTTATCACGTGCGCCTCACACGCGCAAGGTCCCCGGTTCGATCCCGGGCGGAAACAAAATCTTTGTATTTTACTCATACAAATGAACTTGGCTGGAGATGGTTTTCCGCCACGCTTGCAAGCGTTTCCGTAGTGTAGCGGTTATCACGTGCGCCTCACACGCGCAAGGTCCCCGGTTCGATCCCGGGCGGAAACAAAATCTTTGTATTTTACTCATACAAATGAACTTGGCTGGAGATTGTTCTCCGCCACGCTAGCAAGCGTTTCCGTAGTGTAGCGGTTATCACGTGCGCTCACACGCGCAAGGTCCCCGGTTCGATCCCGGGCGGAAACAAAATCTTTGTATTTTCCTCATACAAATGAACTTGGCTGGAGATGGTTCTCCGCCACGCTTGCAAGCGTTTCCGTAGTGTAGCGGTTATCACGTGCGCCTCACACGCGCAAGGTCCCCGGTTCGATCCCGGGCGGAAACAAAATCTTTGTATTTTACTCATACAAATGAACTTGGCTGGAGATTGCTCTCCGCCACACCTGCAAGCGTTTCCGTAGTGTAGCGGTTATCACGTGCGCCTCACACGCGCAAGGTCCCCGGTTCGATCCCGGGCGGAAACAAAATCTTTGTATTTTACTCATACAAATGAACTAGGCTGGAGATGGTTCTCCGCCACGCTTGCAAGCGTTTCCGTAGTGTAGCGGTTATCACGTGCGCCTCACACGCGCAAGGTCCCCGGTTCGATCCCGGGCGGAAACAAAATCTTTGTATTTTACTCATACAAATGAACTTGGCTGGAGATGGTTCTCCGCCACGCTTGCATGCGTTTCCGTAGTGTAGCGGTTATCACGTGCGCCTCACACGCGCAGGGTCCCCGGTTCGATCCCGGGCGGAAACAAAATCTTTGTAATTAACTCATACAAATGAACGTGGCTGGAGATGGTTCTCTGCCACGCCTGCAAGCGTTTCCGTAGTGTAGCGGTAATCACGTGCGCCTCACACGCGCAAGGTCCCCGGTTCGATCCCGGGCGGAAACAAAATCTTTGTATTTTACTCATACAAATGAACGTGGCTGGAGATTGTTCTCTGCCACACCTGCAAGCGTTTCCGTAGTGTAGCGGTTATCACGTGCGCCTCACACGCGCAAGGTCCCTGGTTCGATCCCGGGCGGAAACAAAATCTTTGTATTTTACTCATACAAATGAACGTGGCTGGAGATTGTTCTCTGCCACACCTGCAAGCGTTTCCGTAGTGTAGCGGTTATCACGTGCGCCTCACACGCGCAAGGTCCCTGGTTCGATCCCGGGCGGAAACAAAATCTTTGTATTTTACTCATACAAATGAACGTGGCTGGAGATTGTTCTCTGCCACACCTGCAAGCGTTTCCGTAGTGTAGCGGTTATCACGTGCGCCTCACACGCGCAAGGTCCCTGGTTCGATCCCGGGCGGAAACAAAATCTTTGTATTTTACTCATACAAATGAACGTGGCTGGAGATTGTTCTCTGCCACACCTGCAAGCGTTTCCGTAGTGTAGCGGTTATCACGTGCGTCTAACACGCGCAAGGTCCCCGGTTCGATCCCGGGCTCAATACTTTTACGGGACTAATTCTTTTGAAGTTGACGCGCCCGGAATTACTAAATCAATCAATCAATTAAAACGCAATGTGTGGAACTGAGTTAAGCTCTTGTCCTTACCCCCTCCCCTTGATTGTACAATCCATGGATGGACTTTCATGCTGCACTGTGACTCCGCAACTCACCTGGTGATAACACAAGTACTGAGCGACATTTCTTCGCTTTTCTCGGCTCATCAGTTTTGACGTGGCGTAAGAGAGAGAGACAGGCCCCGGTGGACATTATGACATCAGCAATGTAGATCTAGCCCCGGCGCCGGGAAAGCATGCTTCCAAGATAGGATTTTCATTATCATATTTTATAAATATCTTGGTAAACATTCGCTGGTTTTTCCAGCAGTATTACTTTACTTTCTCTCTACTGCCTAAGTAGTAGCGATAAAGTAAAATTTAATTTTGCCTTTTTTCATTTCAGACTCCTATAAAATCTGATTCCAAGTGATCCGTTTGCTCCTTTAAAAGCTGATTACAAATCAAAAATTGGGCTATTTGTTCAGATATTATTACGGAGGTAATTTTTGCTTGTTTTGTTGCTCTCACATAGTGGTGACAAATTTCATTGGTACATGTAGCCATAACGCATTCCAGAGGAACTTGAATTTGAAATGCAAAATTATTAGAGATATGGCTGTAATACAACCTTGATGTTTCACGGCCCGTGTCAACTTTCTTTTCTGAGAATGCCAGTTGAGGCTTTGGAAGAACATTTAAAGACGTCATCCGGGAACTTGAAAATTGTTGCAAAAATTGCCATATAAGATCAGGAAAGAATAGAACATATTCAGGATAGATAGATATTTATTATTTCTGCAGGCAGGTATATACAACCTGGTGGCAGAACACTCCAATTTACATATTACAATTAGGAATATTAACTTTAAATTACTTAACAATGTAACTTTAAATTATTTAAAGACATAATAATAATAATAATAATAATAATAATAATAATAATAATAATAATAATAATAATAATATGCTAACTACATTTTATGGCTGACCTGCACAGTTATTTTAAATTATTAAATACCAGACTACACGACGTTTTAATTACACTTCACCTCACTTTCTCTTCACTTCACTTTACAACAGTTGCAATTCTCTTCTCTTTCTACTTCTATATTGCATTACACTGCACAACACGTCTCCACACTTCAATACAATACTACTTTGAATATAATTAAATTTTTAATAAAGCTGCGCATTTAATAGTAATTAACACAACAATATTAATAGCTATAAAATAGCTTTTATCAAATAATAACTGTTAGATACATATATATATATATATATATATATATATATATATATATATATATATATTTAAAATAGTCAAATAATAACTGTTATAAGAAACCTACTAAATAACTTAACTTACTAAATTAATAAAGTTTACAAATATTATTAGTTAATTTATTTTTAAATCTTTGAACACCTAGAGCAAAGGGTTCGAAGGCTGTCGCAGGTAACTTATTCCTGTCCGTTATTGTTCTATTTGTAAAGGAAAATTTTACAACATCTGTTTTCTGTGCCCTAAATTGAATTTTGTGCTTGTGATCTCCCCTACTAAAGTACGAAGGACTACCCAGTCGGATGTAGATATATTTCGAAGTTGGATAACCGGCATACGCTTTGTACAGGGCATAGAGTCTTGCCTTAACTCTCCTAATTTCTAGAGACTCCCATTCTACTTTCTTCCTATTGCATCGGAAAGTAAATTTATGCGCTCTTCTCTGTACACTATTCAAATATTCCTTTTGGGAATTTCTATAAGGGTCCCAACAAACAGCCCCGTATTCCGTTAATTGACGAACTAGAGATAAATAAACTAATTCTCTCGCTTTCGCAGTACTCTTCGTTAATATTCGCATAGTAAAATGCAAGGACCTCCAGGCTTTCCCTACGACACAGTTTACCTGATTTTCCCAACTCAATTTGCTATCAAAAATTATACCAAACGTGATGGTTTTGCTTTTCGATTGTATACTTCTAGACTGAATGAGGACTGAACAGGACTCTCCACGGACTATGCTTTTAATTATTTCAAAACCAGTAACTCATGCCCGCAGGGCACGTCCATGTGAAGGTTTGGTTTGGCAGGAAATACGAGTCTTGACTTTTGTAAAGATAAAAAAAGAAATTTTTGCAATTATTGAAACTCACTATGGAGTAAATATGCTGTGTAATATTTAGCATTTTTAATGAGATTTATTGGTATATTTACCCAGATGTTCTCCTTTTGGTCAAATGCTTTTAGGGCTAGAGAAAGTGTTTTTTAAGCTTTTGATAACCGCTGAATCATCAAATATCTTTGAAATATTGAACATTGCATTTATTAAGTTTCTAATGTTAATATCTTTATTGTACTCAACGGTTCTCTGTGTCATTCAAAGAGATAAAACACAGTGATTTTTCATTAACCAATGGAAATTCACGAACACCCACTTGTTGATACCCGGCAAGTCATAAAAAGTAAGCTCTGCCAAAGATGTCAGAGTTTGAGGAAACAATTTACGTCAATTGCAGGGGAAAGATTGGAAGTGTACAATCCGCAACGGGTAGAAATTGACAAAATTTTTCAATAAATTAAAAGACAATTCAATATTTAAAGAACCAATATTAATCATAGAGGAAATTAAATAGGAACACATGGTTATTCGATTTTAAACAAACAAAACTATACGAATCATGATTACAAACAATCGAAATCAATTCTCTCCGGTTCATTTACTAAGCAAGCGAACTGAAACAAATAGCGCTGATTGAGTTGAGAGCCGCTTGAAAAACAAAAACAATTGCTCAACACGACGAGGTACAGGTACGTTCAGAGTGTTACATAACAGCCAATTCTGTTTAGAATTTTCCACAACGATGCACAGTTTTACCATTCGTAACACGAATACTTCTTTCTATACTGTTGTCACTTTCAATTTTATTTACAGAGAAAGTTTTTTTGGAAATATAAATCTAGAGAGTAATATAACGGTCTCCGATTCATTGGTTTTTAGTGCATTGTAAACAAAAACACATTATCGCTGAAAAGTAATTTTATAATTAACATTCCTATATTAAGTGTATAAATCGATCTTTGGCATAAGACGATGCATGATAATCGCACAAGCACTGTTTTTATGGAATTAAATGCGTTAACGTTGCTTTCTAGCTACGAAGTAGAGAGAAATTTATGTAATGATGCACCAAAAAACGGTGAATTTTCGGCACAAAAAAGTCTTAAATCCGGGTCCCTGGTTACGAAAAAGTGGATAAATCCAGTTGCTTAACTTAGGAAATAAATCATGTATAGTGTGGTGTAGCCAGAACCCATATTTTGTGGGTTCTTGATACCGAAAAATCGAATGACGGCAAAACTGTCTGTCCGTCCGTCTGTGAACACCGCTAGCAGCTAAGCCATTCATTTTCTCCAAAATCGATTTTCCTCGAACGATCTGGCTGATGCTCTAGAATTAGAAACCGATATTTTAATTTTGGAGAGAACTATACATAAAACCCCTGCGACATTTTCAAAATAAAAAAAAATGGCTCCGTCGTTTTTATTAAATTTTGTTGTTGGATAGTGAAGGACGTTGAAGGGATGGTGCAGATCTCATATTCGTTGAAAACCTTGATTTTTAGAAAATTGACATCATCTTTGTAATTGTAGAAAGACACCGAAATTTTTTTGAATTTTTTAATATTCGAAAAATCAGGGTTTTTAACCAGCATGAGACCTGCGCCATTGTCTTAAACATTCTTTAGAGTATCCAATAACAAAGTTTAATAAAAAATGGAGACGTTTTTGCAAAATTTTCAAAATAAACAGGGGGCTTCATGTAAAGTATCTGCCACAATTAAAACATTGGTTTCAATTTCAAGGGGCCGCGACATCAGCTACATCGATTGGGGATCGGCTGAACGGTTTAGCCGTTAGCGTTTTTACTGACAGATAGACGTGCGGACAGAAGGACAGACGTTTTACTGTTAATCGATTTAACGGTATGAACAACCCACAAAGCATGGATTTTGGCTACACCACCTGTTAGTATATATTTTTTTTAAGTTTAGCATCTGGATTTATCTACTTTATCGTTACGAGGGCCTTGTAATAAGAGTTTTTCTGCGAAAATTTGCCGATTTTTGGCGGGGAATATTACAGAATTTTCTCTCTACAGCGGTAGCTAAAACGAGAAAGTAAAAAAGGGTATGCAACTCATGTACAATGTTGATGAACTGCATTCGTACAATTTGACAACTCGCACCTAACGTCGCTCGTTTTCAAAATATGTACTCATGCATTAAAGCTTAGCATTATGAAATAATTGCATAAACCACTATATTAACACGAATTCATTGAAGCTTACAAGTGTATAATCTCAAAATCATTCTCAATGTGTGAAGCGGCAGCCATGTTGACTCATGTCGCCTCAGCGTTTTGTTTGCTTTTCCGTACTCAATTGTTTTAGACTTCTCTGCGTGACCGCAAAGAAACACTGTCTAATTAATAAACCGAGAATGTAAGTACTAGTTTGTATGCAAGAATTCAATAAAGAATTGCGATGGCCGGGAATCGAACCCGGATCAACTGCTTGGAAGGCAACTATGCTGATCATTACACCACCATCGCCGATGGTTTCCAGTGTCCTACGTGCTCATAGTTACTCACCTGGAAAATTTTTAAGACATGAATCG
Organism: Teleogryllus occipitalis; assembly: GCA_011170035.1. Lineage (NCBI taxonomy): Eukaryota > Metazoa > Arthropoda > Insecta > Orthoptera > Gryllidae > Teleogryllus > Teleogryllus occipitalis. The sequence goes on along the minus strand of BLKR01001890.1, from coordinate 34,622 downwards.
AGAGCGAAGGAAGAGTAGGTAGAGTAAACGTTTGGATAAAACTGTCATAAAATTATTATACTGTTTTGTTTACGTTACAAATTCGATGGGTGCGTAATTCAAAATTTTCTAAAATTGAACTAAGTAAAAGTTTATTGAGTAGAGAGCGAATAAAAACGTTAATCTGAATATTATTGAAACCGCAGGGATTCTTGCATATTTTATCGGAGGAAAGCGAGTTTGCTAAAAATTTCGGCAAATATGGGGAATTTAATTATATGTGCATTTAATAATGAAAATAAGTTTTTGGCAAATTGTAACCACTATGGGGTGTTCATAAACACTTATCCAACTTAGTAATTAACATATATAGCAACTTTACACGAATAGTCGCCTATACCACATAGCCGCTTATTAACACTTAGCCGAATTATACAGTTAAAGTGACATTGCCTCTAACTGTGAGCACCAATGGTCTCTTCGAAATCTATTTTATTTCAGTCAAAATTCTTCTTTTCTATCTCATTAATTTTAAGCAAAATAGTTTTCAATGGCGTCTTAAAAAATTCAAGTGAATAATCTGAAGTACTCTCTTTTAAAAAGAAACCATGTTGAAATTATTGTAATTGAGTAAATTACACAAAACAGTGAAATTGTCCGGACAATAGCAGAATAAATCCGCAGTCCTGTAATTGGACTTAAAACCCGGAGTCTCCTGATCAAACTCGAAGAGGTGACGGCGCCAGTTGTATGAGTTGCTATTGCATTGCTACCGTAATTGTGCGAATGCTATTGTTCCTACCGAAAATATACGCGTTTCCGTCGCGACCAGTAGTTCTACGTGTAATCGCATAACGTGCTCGTCCCCCTTGCCGTGCATCTCTATAGAAATAAATTCACACAAATTTTTTAAACTATAAACTGTGTACCGTTTTCGGTTCCAATTCGTATTAATGTCAGTTATTACGTATTATAAAATTCGTAATCTTTCGTTTGTATGTCATATGTCAAATGAAAATTATGAAGTAAATAAGTTAATTTATTTTAAATTAATAAATTTATCAGAGATTTAACATAATACATTTAATGCAATACGTGTTATTTGAATGCACATCATCAGAGATATTAAAAAGCTTATTCTTATAAATGTTGCATGTGCTCGTCCTCTTATAGGCATGTCTGATGATTACATGAAACTTGTGTAGTAAAACAATTTAGACATTTACAAATGTAAATAATTAGTAGTTCTATGTAGCAATAATTTCGTCAACATTTACGGCGAAGATAAGGGCGTATCGGTACCCTATATCGAAACAAAATCCAAAATCAAGTACACCTTTGTATACATAAAGAAACAGAAGAAAGATCGAAACAAAAAGCAATAAAAAAAGCTGACATTAACCTTCGACAACGGCCCCACTGCGTTTCCTCTCGCGGGCCGCTATCAACGCGCCATGGAATAAATATTTGCCTTCAATAAAACACTGCAACAACCGGGGGCGGCGTGCTTCTATCCGAGCCGCAGATTTGCATGTTAACAGGGTGGCGCGACCGGCAGTTAAAATGTTTACCTTTGTAAATATGTTAAGAGAATTATGCCCTGCAATAAGCTCGTCGTGTTCAAATATTTTCCAAACAAGTTTGCAGTGCGGGAGTTAGCTTCCCGGGCGGCACTTTTGATGCAGCCTCCGCGATGGGCTCATTGTGCGGTGGGGCTGCGTTGGAGTTCACGTGAATGGGCGATACGAAGCAGGTTTTATTTTCTCAAAGGAACGTATTCGGGAGAGGGGAACAATGCATGACGGTTGCCAGGCAATGTTTCAGCGGGTGAAAGGAAATGGAAGGGTTTCAGCACACAATTTTGGTTTTTCTGGGCAGCTGAAAATTTTATCCTGGTTTCTCCGGAAGAATTGTATCATTCTATTTAAATTACTCATACATTTTTGAATTTCAAAGCAGATGGGTAAGTAAGTTTATTATAACACTGAAAATACGAGAAACGTATTGTTGAAAATAGAATCATATAGAAAATATAATTATTACACTTCAAATAAAATAATCTATAATTATTTCATTGCTGTTTTCTACCTTAATATTTTAACAGATGCTTTTGTAGCATTTATGAATGTATTTGTAACAAGAAAATAAAATAAAATGGCAAGAAATTATTTTACTAAGGAATTAAAAAAATAATACTTGTTCTATTAAAACCATTCAGAAGAAACCATTCAGCAGAAATTCATTGTTATCACAATATTTCTCAAAGTTTATATTAATTTCTGTAAAACAAAATTTTTTCATTAATTTAATTTAACATTAAAGAAATAGTATCACTAAAATACTCTTAAGTAGAGAATATTTTTAAAGAATAAAAATGCTCTGGATTTATAATTTCTCTCTGAATTTTATGCCGGGTAAGAACTAACGTATTAAACTAATGTAGTATTAAAATAATTTCCGTGAAGTAATGTTTTTTTTATATTAGTCCTATTCTGAACTTTAAAAAATATTTCTGCAAGTTTTTTATATTTGTTCTCATTTTAACTTTTAGTTTAAAAAGTTGTTGCACCTTTTTTCACTATTTCAAAATGTTTATAAAATGTATATACATTCAGTTTACTGATGGATTTTCATTGATCGTTGTAATCGTCACGAAAATTTAAGAGGGTGCACTATAAATAAGTTATAAGAGTTTGTTTTTTATATAACAATGTTTTCGTATTTGCAACAAACCAAAGATCCGTAATGCAAATTATTGAATGCACGAACTTTGTGTAAAGAAATTTATGGGTCATTAAACTTTTGAAATTAATACAAGAAATACTTACAGCTTCGACGACGTTTAATAGGATGTTTCCGCATTAAATGTGTTGGGTACGGCCTGAACGTAGATCAAACTTCCATACATTTAATTCTTTTGTACGCCTTCAAATAAATGATTTGCTGACATGAAATTCGTATTTAATGTACCACTTAGTAAGCTGCTGACCGCACTGTTCTCTTCAGTTGCACGTTACCAAAAAGTTGCCATTCCCCTGGTGGGACTCGAACCCACAATCCCCGGTTTAGGAGACCGATGCCTTATCCATTAGGCCACAGGGGCTGTCTGCGGTATGGATACTCTCATTGTCACTTGCTAAGCTAAAGAAAATATTGTTTACGCTCGTTCTGGGTTAGTTCGTTATATTACAAACCCTGTTTGTAAACTGCCTTTCAAAACAATTCTATGCCTGAGAGAATTCGACCCACAGTCTCCTGTTTAGGGTACCGACGTATTATACATTGTGTCGTAGGAGCTTTTCTAGATGTTCTCGGTCTTAAGTCGTTGGTTAAGCTGTTGCAAAGAAAAAACTGTTAACTCACGTTTTAGGTTTACCCTCAATATAACGTCTCATTTTTGCTACTTATATTCTTCTAATCTTTTTGCTGAAGTCAAATGTCGAAATACTCCCTGCTAAATTATTCACTCTTTGTTATCAGGAGGAAAACTGCCGATGAGTGGAGCCGACCGCTAGAATTCTGCTCTAGGCAGTGGCTGAATTCTAGCTAGCTAATTCTTGCTAGCGGCTACCTACCTAGCGGCTACCTTGCAAACCATCCAAAATCCCCCAACATCAGGACGCGATCTCTAGAACCTCCGTAGACCAGAGACACTGCAGTGACAAAATCTTTTGCCCTGAGTCATCCTACTCGATCACATTTCACGTGTAGATACCTTGTATTTACAAGTCAACTGTACCTGCATAGGCAGCCACTTCCATCGATGAACGTTTTGCGACTCCTTAAAGATACGGTCCATTTTAATTATCAAATTAAACGCCTGGAAGACGAGTACAAGAAACCACTATGACAAACACACTTATTAGAACACACTTTCCTGTCTGCTTTATAGGTTTAGCGCTCTCTAGATATCTCACCTGTCTGTGAATTCCCGTCACGTAGATTTGAATAAAGAGCTTGTTATTAACCTTTTTCAATGTTTTCAACTACTGACTTTCATTTTCTGGAGTCCTAAAAATATGTTACCTGCGGTTTCTTATGATGTTAGTTCCTCCTTCATATCATCCATCACATTGAATATAAATTTGTTTCCTTCAGCTTCAGTTGAAGTACTAACGCAGGTTATTTCATTCGAAATAATAAAAAAGTACTGCGGTTATCTTGCTTTTAAAAACTCGCTTATTTTTTGTGGGAAATGACGCAGGTTAACGATGATTTTTGTCTATTTCACTTTCTTGACATTAGCAAGAAGGGAGCATGGGAAACGATAAAGACTATTTGACCATGTGCATAAAACCATACGGGATTGCACGGTTAAATACAATATGCTATTTGTGTGGTTCGGATATCTTCAGTTCGTTCAAGAGGTTGATGCCTGGTAAAAAATAATGTTATACTTTCAATACTTGTGACATTTGAAATATTTTCAGTTGTAAATTATTCAATATTATTAACACTGGCAACGAAAGTGATGTCCCGGTAACATTAGTAGCCTTTTTATACAAAACTTGCATTGCGAGCATTGCAAAAAACTAGTTTATTAAGGGTTCTTTCTGTGTTTGAATCATTTTGATTATTTGTCGTTCATGCTTTCCTTTGGTATTTTCATAAAACTTTCTACCTGAAGTTGGAGAATGCAGCAACTTTTTATTTAATTTTGTTGCCAATTCAAGTGTTATTGGAAAATCAGTGCGTATTATATCAAACACCAACTTAATATTGATTAGTGAAAAATCTTCATATGTTTCACAAAATGCACGTCTTCTCGTATCTTATATTGATTGTGATTGATGTGAAGAATATTGATACTGGAGGTTTGATAATATCAACATATCGAACATTTTTGTGCTGAATTTTAACAGAACGGCAGAGTATTGTATATGGAAATGAAACTTGGAATATAAAACTGTATAGCTGATGACAGCTGATGTGTTATTTTCTAGATTGATTGTGAGAGTAACAAGAAAAGAAAGATTGAAAAATGAGTCCATCCGGGATAACCTGGTAATTTACAATTCCAATAAAAAATATTGAAGTATAACAAAATAATTAAAAAAAGTGTAACACAGATGGAAAATAATTGTATATCAAAGCAACTCTTCTTCTGCAAACCAAGAACCATTGGTAGACAGGAAACACGATGGTGGAACAATTCGCAAAATACCAAGCTGAGGGAGAAATGTGAAAAAGTATATGAAATCAAGAATCAGAACAATACTACTCATCCCCTTGTCTATCATTTATTGATTCATTTAACCGTTCGAAAGGCACTTGGTGGGGCGACCGAGTGTTTTTTCGGCATTTACGTTAACATCCCGCCCGGAATCTTTTTCTAAAAGACCAACCCTAGGGAGAAATGTGAAAAAAAAAAACTATATGAAATCAAGAATCGGAACAAAAATACTCATCCACTTGTCTATCAAAATTTATTCGTTCATCCGTTCGAAAGTCACTTGGTGAGGTGTCTGAGTGTTTTTGCGGCATTTGCGTTAACGTCCCGCCCGGGATCTTTTTCTAAAAGACCAAGCTCTGGGAGAAATGTGAAAAAACTGTATGAAATCAAGAATCAGAACAATTCTACTCATCGACTTGTGTATCAAAATTTTTTGATTCATCCATCCGTTCGAAAGTCACTTGGTGAGACGCCCGAGTGTTTTTGCGGCATCTGCGTTTTCATCTCGCTCCGGATCTTTTTCTAAAAGACCAAGCTAAGGGAGAAATGGGGAAAGATATATGAAATCCAGAATCAGAATAATACTACTCATCCACTTGTCTATCAAAATTTATTGATTCATTCATCCATTCGAAAGACACTTGGTGAGGTGTCTGAGTGTTTTTGCGACATTTGCGTTAACATCCCGCCTGGGATTTTCTACTAAAAGACCAACGGGAGAGAGCAATGTGAAAAAACTATATGAAATCAAGAATCGGAACAATACTACTCATCCACTTGTCTATCAAAATTCTTTGATTCATTCATCCGTTCGTGAGGCGCCCGAGTGTTTTTGCGGCATTTGCGTTAACGTCCCGCCCGGTCGGCAGGCTCTGGAGATGGGCGCAGGATGCGGGGGCAGCAGGAGCGACATCCCTCGCCTCCGCTGAGCTGCGCGGCGCTGTGCGGCGCGGATAGCCAATTAACAGATCGTTAAAACAGGCGCAGCGACGGAGGCGCAGTTTCAATTAGATACAAATGAACAAATTGTAATTCATGCATTCAAATGGCGCGGCGGGACAAAGCCTATTAGCGTCCGGCCAGTCGGGCGGGCGAGCGGGGGGACTGTCGGGCGCCGACCCGCGATGTGTCGATATGGCAGCTGAGCTCACCCGCCAGCTATCCACCCTAGGGGCCCCGCCCCAAAGCCGCGAGATCTGACGATTCCGCGTGCGATGTTGACAACCACCAAGACCAGGCGTTGCTCGTCATTAAAGGCTGTAAGGCGGAGCCTCTCCTATAGAAATCACCCTCCAAAAGAAAATTAAAAATATATTTATATATTATTTATTTATTAATAATGGATTTATGAGTTATATTATAAAACAATCATCTCAACATTTTTGTTTATGAGTTCAGTAACGGTCGTCCGTAACGCTTTTGACACTGTTGACTAGGAAGACAAAAGCGTTAGGCTCCCACTACATGCTTCCACTCCCACGTCATGCTTTCACTGCACAGGCTTACCAGCGGACGAAAGCTGCGTCCAGGCATCCTTCAAAGGTGAGGCGTAGGGTCTGAAGAAGGGCGTACTCACCTAATAGCATTGCAATGTATCTCAGCGAGTAGCATTGAGCATTAACTAGTTTTCCCAATATGCGGTAGAAGCGGTACTCTGTAATGTGTGTGTATGGGAAAAGATTTTGTGTAGAAATTGAATGCATGCAATATGACGCAATGCATTTGCAGCCTTCCCCAGTTAGAAAACCACATGCAGCGACTGACCAACACTGTAAGAAGGAAGCTTAATTCCGGTGTTGAAGGCATGCTGAGAGTATGTACGAAAATCTTTGGAAGATAATCCGCACATCTGAACTTCAGCTACATTATGTCGGTACTGAATGAAGGAAATGGTAAATGAAGGAAATTATCATGTCTTTTTTCGGTCAATAACAACTCGCATACTCATGCTTAATCAACGCCATCTATATTTAGTGTGAGTACGTAAGTGTAGATGGCGGTGTTTTGGCGCATGAGCTACGTGGCTATTGGCCAAAATGGCTTAAAAGGTTTTTCCATTGACCGCGTGACGTCGCTGAAGTTCAGTTGAGCCGATTAGCTGCCGATGCGTTTCATACCACCCTACCACCAGAGTTCAATCTCCTTCTTACAATATTCATACACAACTGCCTCTAGACGCCAGTTGTGGGGTGACATTGTTGTCCGATAGTTCAGTCTGTGTTAACCTGCCAGGTGTTCACACATCATTGACAATCAAATATCTGGCAAACATCCTCATGTAGAGGGTCTTTTAGAATGGTAAGAATTAGAGGTCTACGTGAATTTTTTTTGAGTTATTTTGATATTTTGCGACTCGTATTAAACGGATATTTTGAATGTAACAGTCTACCACGCAAGGTCACGCAGCGCTTTTCCGGTTAGTGTACGCTACATTAATGGGCATTACAATATCTGTTAAACACGAGTCGCAAAAAATCAAAATTACTCAAAAAAATGCTTGTCTAACATATAACAATACTTAGGTCATTGGATTCGTCTTTTTACGATTGTCATGAATAACTAAAAAATATGAATAGTTCCATTTGAACAAAAAACAAAGTTACCTCGATATGTCGTAAAATACAAGTGATAAAATGGAAATGAATATACTAACCTCATTCACTCATGATCTTCTGTAAACACTGCATTGCAATAATTTGAACCGTTCAAAAATTGCAGGAGGTGCTAAAGTTACGTGATCCATGTGATATATATTTAAAATTACTTTAAAATTATTTTCATCTCCGAAATTTGACTCCCCGACGCACTGGAAAATCTGGATTGGAACTTTTGGAGTTCTACCTGGGAATTAAAAGGGTATTCACGAGTTTCTGATAAATTTTGTTCTTTGTAATGACTAGCTATCGGATGTTCAGAAAGTTCCCAGAAACCTTCGACTGTTCTGCAGGTACCCGAGAGCCGAAACTCTTCATGTATACCTAAAGATACTTCTGCATGGATAGTTTTTTTTTCCAGCTTTCGGATGACATTATCGTTCGATAGTTCAGTCTCTGTTAACCTAACAGGTGTCCACACATCACACACTGTCATCCGATAACTGGCAAACATTATCATGTGGAAAGCCTTAGGATTGTAACAATGTATCTTTGAGTCTCTTTAAAGTTCTGATAAGTAGGCTTTTGCTGAATATGTGAGAAGTACGAATTATTCAATTCAATTCAATTATGCCTAATTTTGATTTGATTTTACTTGGGATGCTTGCTGGACGTTCTAGCTGGAATCTATGTATGAAATGAGATTACGATTTAAAGATATGCGGAACACATGGCTTTTGAGGAAATGTAGAGCGCATTTTTTCTAGTTTCTTTCCCAATACTGACAATACTACTAACATTTTATTCGTTTCTTCAAGAACTTTATAATACTGGTTGAGGACTATACTGGTAGTATAGTTCTCATAGGTAAATGAACAACAAAATTATGCCGTTGTATTTCTTGGTATAATAGTATTTTAAAATATGAAATGTGAACATGAAATTGTTTCAATAACGCATTTAAAAAGCATTAAAGCTGTTGTTAAATTATTATCGGTATTGAAACGTTTCAATGTTTTCTAAGTATCATTCTTTTGACCACTGCTTAGAGAGCAGTTTTGTATCGGATTATCCTTGAGTTAAACTGTTAGAAGTTTTGTAAGTGCTTATCCTCGAGAGTAAGATGTTTTGTAGCAAGTAGCAGTATGCCAGTTTAGGCTGACGCAAATGTCCAATCTTGGAATGAAGCATATCGAAAACTTTGGCCGAGTCTGGAAACTTTCTCACTTGTCGCCAGCCGCTTTCATTTCGAGAAATAATAGGAACTTTTCGGAGGCATTGTCTCGCGAACCGTGTATCCAAGTTGCTTCTCTGTTACTTGCAAACTCCAATTGCAACGTTCTTAATTAAAGAACCACTGCTCCCTCTCAAACGGGTTTAGGGAGACGCTTTCGACTGCTAATGAATTGATTGCTGTTTCGTCTTCCAACCTTTACGATCTGAAGTGTCTGGTTCTCTTTTCATATGAAAGTGAATTGCTAGGCGTCATCTTTTGCTTCTTGCTGGTGATATTCGCAGACTTTAAAAGTCGTTCTTGCCTTTGAGATGGCAAAATGCGTTTGAAGTATCTTTTTCTAAATTGATTTCGCTGAAGATGCTGTTCAGAAGGTAATGACTGCAAAAAGTTCAAAAAGTCGTTTAAATACGTTTTTCTTGAGAATTTAATGTATTGTGTTTGAGGGAGAGTTCTGTCAGAGATACAAATTTCCCTTTCTGTTTTTAAATATGTTTTGTCTCTACTGTTAATTAGTGGTCGTTTAATTATGTAAGAAAAGAATCATCGGTAAATAATTGTAATTTTTAGATGTATGATCTACTGGTTTTTAAGTTTTTCATATTGAAAACTCGTATCATCCTCAGATAACGTAACTATCCTGCATCTTGTGAAAGATAAGAAACTGCAAGAAGGCGCACCAAATTATACTTCGTTAACTTGGAGAATACAGAATGTTCGTTTAAAAATTGGTTTCCGTCAATTAAAATGTTTAATAACTTCAAAAATATTACAAAAATATTCTAAGATTTCCCAGAAATTAAATGCCATGAATTTTTATCTGAATGAAGTTTTCTTTTGTTTTGTACCGGGATGTGGTTTACACCAAGTTGTAGATGATGGGGAAAAATAACATATTTCGTTTTCTTGTTGGTGAGACTTAATTTTAAAGAAATTGACACAGCTTTGAATTTTTAAGGAAATTCTACAGAGTGTGTGGGAAAGAAACAACGAAACCTCGAAAATAAGCTCCTAAGACAATTTTAATTATATTTCGTCTAATAAACTCCGTAGATATTTCGAAAGGCAAAGCCGCAATAAGCACTCAAAAGGTGGTTTGAAAAAATTATTTCTATGCAAAACTTTGCAATACAGGAACATATATACATTCCAGAAACATGTAAATTGTTTATTACTTACAAAAGATATGAATATATTCGTTCACAAAGGAAAAATATCACAGAAATAAAAACTGAGCCCAATTTATACAAGGCAATTGCTTTTTTATTTCTGTCTAAAGTTTTTATTGGTAAAATTAATATAATTAAATGAATAATGACCCAAAAAGTGCAATGTTTAACTACAAACTTGAAACAATAAATAAATATGAGACTAATTCAACGTGTTTGAAAAAGATGTGAATTAAAAAGAGAAACCTTTCCTCATTCTTGCATAACCACTATGGTGATTCAACTACGGCTATTAAGACCTCAGCTTGCAGAACCAAAAACAAGGGTGGCAGGTTATGGCACACACTCTCAAGGCAATGGTCTACCATGTCACGTTGAAACAAATCTTTTTTGACCATAATTCTTTGTGGTATTGAAAAAAAAAACAGATGTTACTAAAAAATACAACTTTCAACGTAATTTTGACGTTTAAAACTTTCTTTAGTACAGTTCTTCTCTGCTGTTATAAAAAAGAAGCTCATCTAAGTCACCCGTACAGACGAGCGGTGAGTTGAGAACAACTTCCTACAGCTATTCCATTCCTTACTGTGTGCGCCTTTCGAAATAATCTCGATGTTAGAGATTTTTTTAGTGCACCTATCTATTAATTTGATTTGACATGTATTATTTTGGATATAAACCACTTGTCACCTTCCCTATAACAAAAAACTCAAGGTGAATTTCAACTAGCCAGAACACTGCCTTGTTCATGGAAATAACCTTCCTGCCTTACTTCAGGCACTACAGACATGGAGGCTGTCAAAAGCGTTGTAGAACCAGCAGGGTGGTAGCACCGGACTAAAAAGAGGCTGCCTTCTTGTCAGTCCACCAACTCCACGCTTTCATTCCATCGCGTCCCAGTCAATGCCCCTCCCGCCCCCGCACTCCAAACCTCTTGGTCGGTCCGAAGCGCCGCGCCGCGCCGCCCACTATTTACATTCATGGCGTCGCCCTGTGCCGGGGTGGCAGCCACTCCCACCCTCGCGCCATCAATATTCCGCGCCCCGCGCGCGCTAATGGAATGCGGGCGCCGGCGATTGCGCGGACCCCACCTGCTAATGAGTCCTGGGTTCGTAACCGGGCGCGTGCTCGCGCCCGTTGATACACTCCGCTCTCCTGGTGTGCAGGGGACGACGGGCGGGTGGGCGGTGCGGAGCGCGGCGGGCGGGGCGTGGCGGGCAGGCGGGCGAACGGATAGGCGGGCGAACGGGCGGGCGAGCGGGTGGTCGGCGAGTGAACGGGTGGGCGGGCGAACGGGCGGGCGGGCGAACAGGTGGGTGAACGGGTGGGTGAACAGGCAGGCGGGCAAACGGTCGGCCGGCGAGTGAACAGGCGAATGGGCGGGTGGGCGAACGAGCGGGTGGGCGAACGGGTGAATGGGCGGGCGAACGGGCGGACGGCGAACGAACGGACGGGCGGGAGATCGGGCGAATGAGAGGGCGAGCGAAAAGGCGGGCGGGCGGGCCAGGCGAAATGGTGTTGCTGGGAAATGGAGGGTTGTTGCTGTACAGTGTTGGGTTGAACAGAATGTTTAAAGCTGGAAATGACATGAATTGATGTTAACATTTTTTGGATTAGAATAAATAAATTTCATGTATTTTTTTTTCTGTAATCTTTGGCGGTAAATCTGTTTTTTTCTGTAATATTTGGCGGTAAATTTGAAAGGAAGAATAAATCTACTTACATTTACTCTTATATTAGAATTTTGTTTATCGTATAGTTTCGTAAATACTTTCGAATTTTGTGTCTCGTATACTAGGGATGGCTCAAAATACAACCTCTTGTTTACTATAAATATGTTCAGGATTATTTTTTAATGTTTGTCCAGTGTGTTAACCAACTACTTCAATGATTAAAAAATTAATGAATGTATGAACTGAATTATATTTATGAAGTAACTCTCTATTCGTATGTAGAAAAAGTAATAATTTAAAAACGTATAAGCTTATAAACACTTCTTCACGTATTTATTAATAATTTTAAAATAAAGATTTCATTTTTTTGTTATTTTTGTGAGTTTTGCAGCGTTATTTAAGAAAAAGATTTGAGCCATCGTTCAGTTGTCTTTCCGGAGAAGCGATAACAATTTTTGCCTGTAATTTTAGATATTTATGCTTTAAAAAAGAATCTTAACTGGATAGCGTTTAATTTTTTTCTTAATAGCAAATAATAACGAATAGTATATATCATCATTGTGTGCAATGATACATTATATGATGATTTTCTACATTAATGTAATATAATGTAAAAGCTTTCCGATGATATGAACATGTGTAAATACATGTATAACATAACTTTTCATCTTTGTATAAAAACATTTAAAATGTGTGAACATACGTGATTTATCAACACAAACCTTTAGTAGCTTTCAGTAATTTAGACAGTTCAAATAGCCAGAGACAAGGTGTAAATTAATGTTACAGCACATAAGTTTTGGAATCGTGAGTGTCTTACCATGCAAGAATGATATTAAAGTTACTTCAACGAAAACAGAACCCATTAGCATGTTGTACACTTTCCCATTAAGAACACTTATGACACAGTCCGTTTCAGTCGTACACATTAATGACATCATTACCTCTGTTTTAGTTCCAGTTTTGTAATCCGTTGCCCTCCGTAGATGGACGTTGATGATGTAAAGTGAGATTGATAACTCCTGTTAACGCCGCAAACTCCTGAGTGTAATATAAACTGCACTTTCTTTTTATTCTTTCCACTATCGTCATTGCATGAAGCTATGAAAGAACTCAGATATATTGTTAACTCTTTGCGCGTATACCTTAACCGCAAGATTTCAGTCACCTTATATGTAAACAATATCACATTCCGAATTTTTTAATTGTAACCAAGAAACTCTTATTAAAACTTATATTGTTATAAAAACGAATACTGTATGTTTAGTAAAGGCTTTAGTAAAAATGTTTCACAAAGAAAGTGTGTTGAACTGATCTGAACTACTTCATTTGATCGTACATTGATATAGATAGATGAATCGAATTAGACTCTACAATATATCCTTATTGCCCATCACACTCGTTTTAAAACAAAAGTCGTAACAGACAATTTTTAGAATTTTAAATTCTTCGCCGTGTGTAAAGAGGTAGCTATAATACAAAAGAAGAGCACGGAAATGAATTTTAGAAATGCTTACGACCTTCCTAATAATTATTTGTTGTTTTTATATTTCTATCAATATAAACTCCAAAATATCAATGTTGTTATATTCATTATTCAGTAAATTAAATATATAGAAAGATGATGTCAATTTTATTTAAGTATTTTTATTTATTATTAGACGGTTTATTATTACAAATCGGAGCATTCAAAGTCAACATCACTTTTTAGAGAATTATAAAGATATGCTTTTAATAATTATTTCCTCAAGTTTTTCAATAAGAATTAATACTGTTTTATAAAAAAGACTGTTTTTCAATAACCTCATGGTCAAATGTTACATTTTCTATGTGAAGTCAACACAGATGTAAGCATTAATTTAAATAAAACGTACATTCGAAATAATTTTTCTGATTAAGACTTATTGCACCATTTATTTAATTGAAAAGATGAACTAAAAAAAATATATTCAAAAGTTCTCTTGTTCATCAATCATATTTTTGACGTACCAATTGTTATTTTACAAATGGTTCTCAGCTAAGGGAAATTGATTTCAATTTACATTATTTTCATATTGATTCATGTGATGGATCGTTACGATGTATGAAAATACTACACTTTTTATGGAACAAATAAATTTTCAATTTCGATTCATATTGTGTTGCACACGGGTCTTCAAAATCTGTAACTAATTAAAAATAATGTCCTTTTTGTGTTTGATGTTGAGAACGTTGTATGTTTAATGAGAAATTTGAAACAACTGAAAAAAAACTATAGAGTTTTTATATTTAAAAATTTACGAGAATGCAACGCATTAAACTAAGAAATATATTATTTCGTTAGTATGCCCATTTTAAATCTGAGATTTTCTTGTTGATCCCGCCCTCATTTATCGCATCGCTCCGTTGTTTCTACAGACCGAGAGTTGCTGCTATGCTCCTCGCATCCGACCCCCTTCCCCAGAGCCAGCGGTTCCTGCTATGGGAGTCCCCCAAGGAAGAGGCGAAGTGCGAAATTTATTCTCAGCCCGCGGCCTCTTTCGCTCGCGTCTTTCTTTAATATCCCAGAGGTTCGCTTCTTATTTAATCTAAGTCCGGTCCGCACCTCAAGTTTGAACTAGGTATTGAAATACTGCATTAACGAGCAAAGTTCCTTTCGCCGCTCATTATCGATTTAAAAAGTCCCGCGTCCCCGTCCGCCCCGCCCGCCTTTTGGCGGGGGCGTAGGAGGGAGTAAAAGGGGGCGGGGGGCGCTGCGGCTGTGGGAGTCGCGTCGATTTAATCGTAATTGCAGGCCCTCCGCAGGTTGTATGGTAATTACCGAAACACATCACCGCGGGCGGGCGGGCGGCCCGGAGTCGCTCGAGAAGAGGCGCCGAGGCCGCCGCCGCCGCCGCCGCCGTCGGCCGTAGCGCGTGCTTGCGCTGAAGCCACGCGGCGCAGTGGGCGTGCAGGAGACTCTCAATGGACAAATTAAAGTTTTTTACTTTCTCGCTGTACTTGAATATGGTTGCGAAAATTGGAGCATGAATTGCTCAGACAGAAGGAAAATTGAGACTGTCAATGGACAAATTAAAGTTTTTTACTTTCTCGCTGTACTTGAATATGGTTGCGAAAATTGGAGCATAAATCGCTCTGACAGAAGGAAAATTGAGACTCTCAATGGATTGATTGATTGATTTCGTGTTTCCGGGCGCGTCAACTGCTTTGGTCATTAGTCCCGTTAGTGTAGTGCTCCCAATCGATCTGCCTGATGTGGCTCTTTGAATTTGAAACCGATTTTAATTTTAAGAGCGCTGTACATGAAGCTTCTCGGTCATTGTCAAACTTCTCAAAAAAATGACTTAATTGTTTTGATTAAATTTTGTTGTTGAATAGTGGGAAGGACGTTTAAGAGAATGGTGCAGGTCTCAATTACATTAAAAACACTTGATTTTTCGAAAATTGCAAAAATTAACATTTGTTTTGGCATGTTTTTACAACTACAGTTTTGAAAATAGAGATTTTTCCCTGAATGAAATCTGTTCTTTAAAGGTAGATTTTGAAGTAAGGTCAAGTACAATTTTTCGAAAATTTGAGTATTCTTTTTATAATTTTGCGTGTAAGTACGGGCGAAAAAGTTTGTTAGTTTTTTTAACTTAACGGTTTATTTCAGAAACAATTAGTTAATTTTATGCTATTTTGATTTATTGCTTCAGTTCTCTGTAGGCATGCATTGTATGAGGAAGACCTAGCATGAGTCAAACGATTTTAGAGGGTTTTTGGAACAGATTCTAAAAATTTAAAAAAGTTTGTAAACGATTGTGGTCTGTTGTATTCTATTTGTTTTTTTATTCTAACTGAAAAGTTGCTATTCTTTGACTTGGTATGTTCTTTCTGCAGTAAGCCATTTAAGGTGTCTGTAGTAGTGGTTGTTGATGTCATTGTTGCTTAGTAGTCATGGTTGTCGCCGCCGCCGTCGTTATTTGATTTAATTATTGAGTGTTTCCGGGCAAGATAACTACTTGGGTAATTAGTCCTGAACGTATAATTGCATATTATATTCCGGAGCGGTGTTCCTCGTTGGAATGTGAAATTCGGCGCTGACCTTCAAGTCGGTTTGCGGATTGAGCCCTCAATTTATCTTTCCCAGCGAGGCACCGCTCCAGCTGGGGCAACTTCTAAGTTCCCGACAGGTGTGGAAATGTAGTGCATAAAAGTGTGTTTTAATTTTAATTAATTTATTTATTGAATGTTTGGAAATTACACAGTTCAGTAACATATTACTCTTTCATGTGCTTTTGTTGGCTTACATGATTACTAATACTAAACTTAACACTATACTTCATTACTAGTGGTGTAGGGAACTACAAAAGCCCCTACTATGAACAATTAATAGAAAAAAATGTTCAAGAACGCTTCGAAAGAGAATCTGATTTTTATTCTAGTAAGGAAGTCAGTTAAAGAGGCCAGGTTGTTGTGGACTGCTCGGTCTATTGTATTTAGGTTGGAGTAAACATTATTGGAAAGATGGGCAATGTATTTGATGATCGGTGATATATTCAGTTCTTTTTGAAGTTGGACGTTTGAGATGAACCATGAGCATGTGATGCTATTCTGAGGAATCTATTTTGTACAATTTGAAGTTTCTTGATGTTAGAAATAGATGTATTGGTCCAGATGGGACATGCGTACAGCATTAATGGTCTAACTATTGCTTTGTAAAGTGTAACGGCATTTGTTAGGGATAGACAGATTTTGGAGTTGATAAGGGGTTTTAGTTGAGCTATTTTTATTTTTGCTTGTTGTTGTGGTGTTAAGTGTGTTTTCTAGTTGAGTCTTGTGTTGAAGTCCTTCCCGAGGTATTTTACTGTTTGGTTATGTGGTGTCCATGGAATTGGGTGTTATTTAATGGCGGTGGGTGGGAAAAAAGTCTTAGTGAAAAAAGTGTAAGTAATTGCAAGGTAGTGTTCGAAACCTCAGAAAACTTAGAGATGTATTCGCTTGTTTTTTTGTAATATCAGAGATTTAGAAAATTGTCGATGGGCTTTCCCTGGCCACAGGATCATTTAATACGTTTATGGTGGCTATTTTAGTTCGCCAAAAATATGAATTGGTTTCACTAGTTTAAAAGTATGTAGTAAATACGTCAGAATGTAATTTCTAATTAACAAAATAAATTTGTATTCACAGTCTCTAACATTTTATGCATTTACAACATAATTCTAATAAGTCATATTAATTGATTATAAATACGCAAATACCATACGGCGTTATCCGGTTCAGCATGGACCAAATGGTATAATTCATAATGAAAGGCACTTGCTTGAAGGTGTTCGCCTAAACTTTCCTAGTATTCCTGATTTTATATAATCTCAAGTTTTTGTTCTTCTGTATTTTCTTTGCTCTGATGCTTTAAACTTGCCATAACCAGTAATCATTTTCAAGTAACTTCGGAATTAAGTCAAGATTTCCAAAGGATAAATTCCTACCCCCTTACACTGTTACCTACGGACATTTTTTTTTTTCACTTTTTCTGGTTTCCTCTCTCCTTTTCATTCTGTCCAACCTTTTTCAAATTATTTTAACTACTCAAATCAAACGTTAGCCGTTAAGGATCACAGTTCGGCTGGACCAAGAGTGGTTGTCTTTATTTACGTCAGGGGTGTCCAACTTCCAAGGCCTCGCGGGACACACCTAAAACCTTCAATATGGTTGCAGGCCATATTTTCATTGCTCGGGCGACCCAGACCTGACTTCCTCATATTGATCTCAGCACTTTGCGCGGCAATTCTGATAGGGGTGGATTGAACCATGCGTGATATCAGCACATTGGTATGATTTTGAATTTCTGAATTCAAGAGAAAAAAGTCCTTAAATCTAAACATTTTTACATCAGTTTTTATTTTTATATTTTTACATTAAAGGGGGAGTTGACCCCAACAGGGCGCGTGCTGCAGGTGCACAATGTTCTAGCCCGACGGGGATGAAAGGGACTTTGACTAATAACCTTTCACAGGCCACAATGAATGACACCGCTGACCGCTACTTTGCCAACCCTGATTTACAATATGGTCTTCCTTGAAAAGCATATTTTGTTGAACAAGAAGCAAATAAAAAAAAGGTGTTGGTGAATGTTTATGAATTCCCTGGTGCACAGACAATTCTATCAGAGTTATTTATGTATCTAGGGCGTTAAGTAGTTGTTTTACCCAGTCTTTCAACACTTAGGGGCAGACCCGCTTTGCTACGCGATTTCTAACCCTCATTTTAGCGGCATTTCTTCAAGATATCAGTCAAGAAATGTTGCGCAGATGCTAATTAAAATTGCATGCTCGTAGATGGACAGGTTTGTTTCAACAAAATAAATATTTTGAAGTTCGTATGTTAACAACAGGAAAAGCTAACAAATTTATAGGGCAATTTGTTTATAGTCAAATCTGGGGCGCATATGAAAAATAGTATGGTGTATCTGAGAGTTGGATGGAAAATCACAGTGTGAATTGCGTCAATGAAACGGTACTTTTAGGTTATCTACGCCTATTGTCGAAAGCTTTTTAGTAGGCCGTGCATATACATATCATTTTCATGTCAAATACGAGCCAACTATCACCTCTAATTTCGGCTCATTAGATTATCTAGAGAGGATGAGAGTGTTTGGCTCTTCTGATCAGTTAGTCGGTATAATGATAATGATGTAATGATAATGATAATAAAATACATCAAAAACCGGCGGGTAGATTGTTTTAAATTCTAACCCTAAATTGTACAGAAACGGTAGACTCCGTGTTTAACATAATTTTGTATCATTTCGGTTTAATAGAAAACAGCATTTTCTATAATCCGTCAAAAATGTGTGTTTCTTTACAAAAAAAACAAAAGGTCGACAGAAATGACGCGGTAAAATAGCAGCTTTCTACATTTCAGCGTTTAATTGTGTTGCTGGCTTGTTCATCTCTGTGTATTAAATATTTCAGATTCTCTTGTTTTCACGTGTAAATTATTTTTCTTTATATAAAATTCATTTTTATTTTCATAAGTCCTCTTAATATTGTTCCATTTCTTACATTCATCTCTGCTCTCTTCTTTCGAGTCAGATTCGGTCGCATACACTTGTTCCAACATTTACGAACTCCTAATCGGGAACACACGCGGACAATGGGAAGAGGGCGATTCGAAGGGGATTAAGTGTACTTTTCTTTGTGCCCTTTTTACTATTTTCCTTTTTTTTGTTGTATGTCCTACTTTTCTGAAAGCTAAGCTTTAATTTTTATATCTATTTAAATTCAACAAAGAAAGCAGAATAGATGCAAGTAAATTTTCATTTGTAAGCAGAACAATATAAAATTAGAACGAATTACTTGCAACAGTGATGGAGACTTTCCTTCAGAATGTCAACAATTTTAAAAGTATAAAATAAATTGTAAGTTTTTTAGAACGTGTTAACATTAATATTAATTATTTTATATTGTTATTTTATATTAGTAGGTCAATTTTAACAAGATAGGGTTATGACATTCATTTCGTAAAATTGTATTAAGTAATATGTAAATATTATAATGTTTGATTGTTTTGCGTGTTTGTAGTAACTATTTAGAAAACGCTACCACCGGAAATATTTCAATGTATTCGTAAATAGCATAATAAATATTCTATTGTATTCAATTCTCTTTATAATACTCGCTTTGATTTGGTCTTAATCCGATATTTGAAAAACTAGTATGTAGACAAATGTTTAAATAAATTATGTAGCTGGTTTTTACGCTAGTTTGTTAACTGCATTCGTATAATGTCTCTGTTTTGCCACTTTGCATTCTTGTTCTTAATATACGTGGTTCTCTTCCAACTTTATATTTCTTTCTATCTCCTTAACTTCACCTCCGTCCTCTTCGTTTCCAAACAACAGAGAGATCAGAAAGACACTTGGACCCCTTACATTTCCCGCAGTGACGACCGATGGACAATCCGGGAAGGGAAGATCTGATGGCTGTTAAGTAATTTTATTTTTCCTTACTCATCAGTTATTAGTATTTTTACTTTGTTTAATACATATTTCCTAAAAACAACTTAAACATTTTAACTCCTTGAATACATCTGCTACGTAATTCAGGTGTAATCAAACGGTAAAAATTTAAGAACGTGTGTAGTAGATACACTTATCATTCATGTTTGTTTTCTCCAAGTTTCAAATATCTTTCTGACTGTATGTCTTTCCTCTATGCATGAACTGACCTTCTAACATGAATAAACAGTTAATTCAACGTATATGATATTAATCATTGATCTCTAATGATTAAGTATGAATAATCAGATAACTCGATGTATGTTATTAGTTTACGATTTTACAAAAGCTACTAAGTGTCCAATAGTAATCAACCGGAATGAATTTATTGTATCTGATTAAACATAAATTTAAAAAAATAAAGTATATTCTGGCTTAAATTTGACTGTCATTTTAATTTTCAATTCAATGTTCTATTTAGTCAAGGTCCAAATTGGTATTGAATGATATTAACTTGTACAAAATAATGAAAAATATAGTAACACAGGAGAAAGGATGCGAATAGCAAACGGTTACGTGCCGCCTGAGACTTGACAATAGTGACCGTTGTCAGTGGCCGTTCATTGCGAACAATCTCCATTCCCACCTAATTTTTTTTAATTTAAAAAACAACTGAAAACTGTATTAATATCATCAGAACTTTCATTGAAAACATCGCTGTTTTTGGAGAAATATATCGATATGAAAAGAAACAACGAAAGCCCGAAATATAGAGAATTTAAAAATATCGATTTTTTTGCCACCTGTGATCCAGTCCCTGTGAGGCCGCAATGTTACGACCTCTTGGGCCGCGTACATTCGCCGCAGCGGCCACCGCGCATGGGCGGGGGTGGTGGGTGGGGTGGGGGGTCAGTGGGCGGTGGGCGGCTCATCGCACACGCGAGGGCGGCTGGTCAGGCGAGCTTCCTCTCGCCGCCACCGCCGCCAGCGCGCCTGTCGGCCGGGGCGCCCTCGATTAAAGATGCTCAATCGAGATAAATCGGTGATAAATGAAGGGCAGGCGGCGGCGTGGGCGACGGCCGCGGGGCCGCCCGCAAGGCTTGCGAACGCACTCGAAGGCGCAGACGACTAGCGGCTTGGGTACACACAGCCAACGCCCCTAAAATAACAAAGCTGGCCGACTAGGGCATTTTCTAGTTATGACGTCACGGCATTCAGATCAAAGGATTACTGCAAGCCATTGTGCACCCAGGTAACGCCCCTGATAAAACAAAGCCGGCCGACTATGGAAATCTAGTTGTGATGTCACAATATTCAGACCAAACGATTGCTGCAGGCCATGGTGCACATAGGCGACGTCCCCGAAATAACAAAACCGACTGACTTTTTCGAGACCGGCCGAAGTTTTTGAGCTGTGACGTCACGTTATTCAGACCAAACGACTACTGCAGGCTATCGTGCACCCAGACGACGCCCCTAAAAAAGCAAGCGGGCCGACTATGGGATTTTCTGGCTGTAACGTTACAGCATTCAGGCGAAACGATTACTGCAGGTCATTGTCTGCCCAGGCGCCGCCCCTGAAATAACAAATCCCAGCCGACTATGGAAATTTCTAGCTGTGACGTCACGGCATTCAGACCACACGCTTTCTGCCGGCCTTACTCGATTGATCTGTTATTTGGGTTCTTTCTGAGCATGTCAGGTTTCTGTAAAATCGGTGGATGTAGTATCCGGAGAGAGGGTAGTGTTCCTCTCCCACTACGACGTGATATTCGGTGCCGACCTACAGGTCTGTTTGGAAGGGTTTCGTTCCTCGAGATACATCTGCCAGAGGAGGATCTCCCCAGGCAGGACAAGGTATGTGTAACGGGAGAGGAGGTACTAAAATGAGGAAGGAAATACTGTGTGCGTATCATGGCCCATGTTTTAGTGTACTGCTCGGCATTCGCTTGGGATTCACCGAAGAAACCACAGAATACTACCGAATAGCGTTGCTGACCGCTATAATTCTCCTCCAAACAGCCGCTGATGTACACCTAACTATATAAATAATGTTGGGAATCTGCCACCTTCGGGAGATCAATTCAAGGGCTCTGAAGTGGCAACAGTTGATTTGAGCTATTTCAGCTGCTTCCTGGGTTATTCAACATTGTGAATTTGTAAACACGGTGTACTATTTGACATTCTCTGATTGCGAAAGGTGATAAACGAAAGTAAGTCCCGTCTCACATTAATTTGAAACGAGAAAGGAAACAACTAATTATTCAAACTTGAATCATTCAAACACATCTAAAAAGAAAAATGTCTTATACCACACTTTACAAAACTTCGTTCCTTATTGCACATAGAGCCTGTAAAATGGGGGATTTATAAGAGCGTTGACAGCCATAGATTCATCCGATTTTTGGTTACACATTTTCAATTAAAGTATATGATTGATATTTTCTCTTTAATCTTAGTAATTCTACAAATACATTTCTATCAATAAACAATTTTTGTATAGTCATATTACTTAAAAATTTAATCAAAAGAGGAGCCATTTTTTTTTAATTTTGCAAATATTCCAGAAACTTCAAATAAAGTACTCCTCCCCTCAGTAAAAATATCGGTTTCAAATTCAAGAGACCGAGAAATTAGCCAGATCGACTGAGAAATATCAATATTGGAGAAAATAGGCCAAACGGTTTAGCCGCTACCGTTGTTCACTGGCAGACGAAGACTCAAACGGACAGACGAGAAGACGTACAGGCTGACAGATGGACAGATGGACAGACGTACAGACGCGTTGCCGTCAATATTTTTGGGTAACAAGAACTAAAAAAAAAGGATTCTGGCTACACCACATGTTAGAGGATTTTTTTTTACTTTCTCGCCACCGCTTGCACGGTAGAGAGAGTTATATAATGAGCGAAAAAGAGGCGAATTTTCGGCAGAAAAACTCTTATTACCAGGCCCTGGCCAAAATACAACATCCTGTTGTTGTTATTTTGCGACTATCTTTCTCTGATTCTTCCAACATTATAATTTAAAATAAATAAGGATTTTGTTTATATAGTTAAATTTTACTCTTTTTGAATATGTAATCTCTAATTTTAATATGTAAGCGAAAAGAGTTGTGTGGGAGTTAACACTTTCCTTCTCTGTCAACGCCCTAAGTCCAGAGTTAGGAGACGCCACTATTGCCAGGGTCCGTCAATCAGGTAATGACTGAATATTTAATAACATGCTAAAAGAATTAAATTTATCAGCAATTGCAAAGTTAACAAACATATTCAAGTCTTAGCTCCTTATTACATACTTCACGCTTATGTGAAAAATTGCACAAGTCCTTCCCTTCTCTAAGTACTGGGACAAAGACCCACATTACCCAAAGAAATATCGACCTATCAGTTTATTATATCCTTTAACAAAATTATTAAGAGACCGTTTATGTAAGAACATTTCTTCTTTTCACGACATTCATAATTATCAGTTGCGATTTCGCTCTAACTATTGCACTTCTCGTCCACTTTTACGACGTTATATTTTATACTAGGTGGTGTACCCGGCGTTGCTCGGGTTTATAGTAAATTATTAGTCAGGGAAAGGAATTCCATTTTTCATACCCTGCGGTGGGACCTACTATCTCTTCTGTTGTATCCCTCTTCCGCCCTGCTCCTCCCTGCCATGCTCTGCAAGGCGACGCTTCGATAGCCCTGTCTTCTCTTCACCCCCATTTAGAAATTTCCGGTCTATCTCGCTCACTTTTTCACAAAAAATTATATTTTTCGTATTTGGGGTTCCAGCTCCTAAACTTTTTCACTTTATAACTAAAAACAATAAACAATTCTAAACTACAGAATAAAATACTTGCAGACTCACGTATATTTTGTGTTTTTTTTGTGGAGTTCCACACATTACTTCATATACTGCCAATAAATTGTCACATTGTAAAACTTATTCTTTTTTATATTTTGTCTTCTCTTGTATTCATAAACAAATATTTGAAATTGATCTGTCAAATCGAGACCTTGAAGGAACTGACTATTTTAAGCGAAGTTTAACATGAAGTTTAACAGAGTTCTCGCACGGAGACGCTAGAAGATAGATATGGAATATGAATGTATATGTCAAAACGTAATTGACGAATCATAATCATAAAAGTAAATGAAAGTATCAATATTAAACGTAATTGCCAGTATTTATAATTATTTTGAAGACGACAAATATATATAAGTTTAAACTCCAGTTAGAATAAAACTTATTTTTTTACGTAAATCAATTAATCATAACATTGAAGCATGAGAACAATAGTGACCCATCAACATGTACATTATGGGTACACACTAAATTGACAATGTTCTGAACAAAACCATACAACCTTCATGATTTTATCTGAAGGGCTATATGAAGGATCTTGAAATGTGAATAACAGAAACCAATTCATGCGGAGGGAGCAATTTCAATGCCAAATAATAGCACAGATTAGTCTCAATATGTAAGTTATCATTGCTTAATTACATACTACTGCACTAATCTTCTGCACATAATGAAGAAAAAAATCAACTGGGTGAAACCAAAACATACAAACATTTTACATTTTACCAATTTGAACATGAGAACTGGTCAAATAGTCAAATTGTGAGTGCTATTGAAAAGCTACCCTATTACGTAGAGAATTATTTACATTTGCAGCCCTCCTTGCAGTATTATTTTCAATAGTGCGAGGGAGTAATTCAGCAAGTCGCACTTCTTTTAATAGCCGATTCACAACGTTTATAGACTGTCCATCTATTCGCACTTGTATAGTCTGTTTTGACAACTTGACACTCGCATTGTTTCAAGAAATTCAATGTTTACAAATTTCTGTAAAAGAAGAGGTTATTTAGAATGTATACGATATCCATATATATAATACATTGTAGATTACTGTATATTCTATACTATATATTATTGTACATTGCACTGTTTCAACCTACCTCAATTTCTGTACAAATTCAAACTCCAATGTTTTCTAGCCACTTTGTACTAATCACGGATTAAGGATAATGCATATACCTTGTCATCTTTACCACTTTAGTTACCGATTTCTTTCAAATATTCCAACAATGTTCAGAACTAACAAATCACCACCGTTCATACAGGTACATTACATAAACTTATTCAAAGTCCAATGGATCTCGTAATAATTCTGGACATTGATAAAGTAGTAGATCTCAGTAGTAGATCTCAAACGTCTTCCTCTGGTGGCGCACAGCTAAACTATTGACATTGATGCACTCTTGAATTTGTGATGTAAAGCTATGCAAACAATTTCTAGAAAAGTAGTTATTTTGTAAATATATTACGGTTTATGGTTGTAAATCATAGCCTATAGTACTCCACACCTTTAAAGGCAGTTAGCACAAAAGTTACATCGGCATTGATTCATTAGATTCAGAGATTACCGCGTTGTAAGACAACGCACTTCTGTCTCTCTCTCTCTCTCTCTCTCTCTCTCTCTATATATATATATATATATATATATATATATATATATATATATATATAGAGAGAGAGAGGAAATATTTTATGTTATATAATCTCAAAGTGATCTAATGCGTGTAACTTTGAATTGGATTCTGAATTTTGCAATATTGATATTTGAGTGGGAGGAGAATGAAGCAGTATCATCTGCATCAATATATATATATATATATATATATATATATATATATATATATATTGATATAGATATACGGAGTAATTCATGCAGATGATACTGCTTCATTCTCCTCCCACTCAAATATCAATATTGCAAAATTCAGAATCCAATTCAAAGTTACACGCATTAGGATCACTTTTGAGATTATATTCACATAAAACTCACACACGGAAAGTTATGTCGCCCTTCAAACCTCCCTCCTTTAATCATTATCATTAATCCCATTCCTTGGCTTGTATAAATAATAGTCCTATTATTTAGGTAATTATTGGGACCAAAGGCGTACATGCAATTCTCACATCAAAATTACAAAAAACAAAACATATCGTAAGACCTAAAAATTATATATTTTATTAAATAAAAACTCCAAAATGCGAATTAATTGTGGTATCTTGTAATATAGTCCTACAACTACCATTTAGATTTCTCTTTGCTATGCCTTCCCTCTTTGGGGTAATGCCTCCACTACCAACTCCCCTGCCTTCACAGTTTATACTTAACTTCACTAAATAAAAAGGCTCTGACACATTAACATCTTCCAGTTTCCAAAACTTTACATTCGCTCAAAAAAAGCAAAAACACAAAATTGTCATCGTTCAAAATTATACAAAATTGACATGGTAATAATTGCTGCCCAAAACTAAATTCTATGATTCCTTTTAAAATCAAAAAAGACTATTAGGAATAAAATCTTATCAAATACGTAATAAGACGTATAGCATCGGTGGTTCAGTGGTAGAATGCTCGCCTGCCACGCGGGCGGCCCGGGTTCGATTCCCGGCCGATGCAGAATTTTTTTCCAACTTACAACCGCAGACATTTAACTCAGTTCCATTGACGAAATTCATTTCAAACAAACACGCTGCAAAATCGTTTTGTCAGAACGATAGATTTGAAAAGGCGTCAGTTTTTATAGGATTACGTTTTTGTAAAGAATATCTTTTAACGGTGAGATAAAAAACTAGAAATTATTTTTCTCATTTTTAAATTATTGGTATGAAATTAATTAAGTAGGTTGTCATTCAATCACTCACTCATTCACTCAATGATTTGAGTAGCTACTACAAAATATTTCAATTATCCTTTAAGTTCTCTATTTCCCCCAGTCGTTTGGGTGGTTTTCTTCCAGCGACATCCACTGAATATTATGTTCACTTCCAAGAATTATTCAGAAAGATCACTTTTCAATAACTGACATTCTCTCAAACCAACCATTGAGAAGTTATATTTTGATAAAAATTGTTCACGCCGCAGTCGGTAGGACTCGAACCTACGCTCCCAGAGGGAATCTGATTTCTAGTCAGACGCCTTAACCACTCGGCCACGACTGCTCCACGGCTTTCGGCCATTAATCCACACCGCCATGTTTGTTGAAGCATTAAATATCAAGTGTTAGAGCACAAATATTTGGTTTAGCCGTCTAAAAATAGCTAGAAACTGAAAATAAATAGAAATGTGAAAATTACATGTAATGTAATTACATGTAAAATTACATCTTAATGTAACTCACTGCAGGTATGTGTAAGTTAACACAACATAGTTTATCGCTGCACACGCCTCGGTAGACTGGTGAAGAACCAAGTAAAATATTGTAGTAAAAGAAATATATTAACATATATAATGCAATTAACTTAATTCCGAATGTAACATTCGGAAATTTTATGTATTCTGTCGTTGAATTTGGGCTATGTTCTTGTGACGTGTAATCGTGTTGCCGAGATTTCGACACTTTTTTCTCCAAAAATGATTATGCCATAATTACACCTGAATACCAAAAATTGCTTTCTTACAATTTTTTTCTCATTATTTCCCTCTTTGCCGTTATAAACCCAATCTCCAGTTACGAACCATGATTGTTTCCCTGAATAGATTTCAAAATTTTTAATGAAAATTTCACTGTCTGGACAATCTACCGAAAGTGATTAGACAGTAGTTTGGAGAATCGTCTATCGGAAAGCATTTTCATTTATTGGACTACATGGAAAATCGTTTTACAACGGCCACAATTTAAGTTAACTTAAGATATCAAAACGATGTAAAGCAATCAGTTTCCGTAGTGTAGCGGTTATCACGTGCGCCTCACACGCGCAAGGTCCCCGGTTCGATCCCGGGCGGAAACAAATTTTGAACATGAGCAAAATGTAGGTGTTGGTGGACAAACTCAAATTTCCACATTAAATTTTTCCAGAATTCTCTTTAAAAATCTCCTTCACCTGCACAATACTCCACTAAAGAGACAAGCGATAATCGTTGGTAGTTTCCGCACTGATATTCATATGACTTCGCTCTTGCATACAAATAATAAAGGATATTACAGTCATTCTGAAAATGTTTTGTTTTTACAGAAACACGATTCGTTTTTGGGTGGAATGTATGACTGAGCTCACGTCCGCTTCTTTTAACAAACAGTTTCCGTGGTGTAGCGGTTATCACGTCCGCCTAACACGCGGAAGGTCCCCGGTTCGATCCCGGGCGGAAACAGCTCTTTTCAAAAATAGTATCTTGGGGAAATTCTGAGCAAGGAAAGTAGACTTGGTGCCATCACGGACCCAAAAGAACATGTGCATGAAGAGTTCGTGTTCGGGAAGCACAATACAACTTCTGGAGTAATACATCTCGAAAGAATTGTATTATTAGGAACAGAAAAGGAAACAGTACCGTATAATGCAAAATAATTTATTTATAGTACTCATGTTTCAATCGAAAAATGTTTAATATACAAGCTACGAAAGTACTAAAAATTACCCCAAATTTCTTTTTTTT
The DNA here is from genome assembly GCA_011170035.1 of Teleogryllus occipitalis. Taxonomy (NCBI): domain Eukaryota; kingdom Metazoa; phylum Arthropoda; class Insecta; order Orthoptera; family Gryllidae; genus Teleogryllus; species Teleogryllus occipitalis. Next base: position 6,394 of record BLKR01001890.1, on the reverse strand, counting down.
TAAACTATGTTTCATGATTGGTAACTTTGTTCACCAGTTTCATCACAATAATTAAATTCATTTTTCAGTAGCGATTTCTCAGTGAAGGGCAGTGAGGGAAGTTCTCGCATATTTTCTTCTTCTGAACGTAATTTCGAAATAATACATTTGCTTTGATGTTTGAGGGGGAAATTATTTCTTTTAGTTTGAAAGCTGTGAGGAAATATACGTTTCCCCAGGGTGGGCATCTGAGTTAAGCTCGTATTCTTCCCTTCTCCCCTCGAGTGCACAGTCCACGGATGGACTTTACGCTCCACTGGCTCCGCAACTCATCTGGTGAAAACACAAGTACCGAGCGACAGATCTTCGTTTTTCTCGGCAGAGCACTTTTCAAGCGTGACATCATGAGTGAAAGTAAGTAACAGTTCCTGGATACTTAATTTCTAGACTCTGAAAACAGTGAACTCTAGATTGTTAGAATTAGATGTAAATCCAAATTGAGAATTTGGAAGTAAATTAGTTGGATTAGTACATTTAATTACTCTCGCTAAAATTATTATATGAAAAATGTTTGAAAATGCAGACAATAAAGTAATAAGACAATTTTATAGTGTACTATGATCTTTTTGTAGTTTAGGAATAGACAAAATAATTGCTATTTTCCATATTGAAGGATAGTAATTTAATCTAAGACAAGCATTATATATTTCTGTTAATGAACTATTAGTGGAATTTGGAAAATATTGGAACATTATATTAGGAAATCTATCTAAACCTGGAGATTTATTATTTTTAATTTTGGTGTAATAAATTTAATTTCTGAAGGAGATATAAATTTGATGCTCTCAGGATAAAACCGTATAAAATGAATTTTGAAGTTTTTTTAAAATATATTTTGATGAAAGGAATAATTGATAATCGGATTATCGGTAAATGACACATACAACATTGTTGTGCAAATAGTTCCGCCTTTTCAGAATCTGTAGTAGCAATTTTATTTGAATATTTTAAAGAAGTTATTTGACTTTTTTCTTTTGTAATAATTCTAATATCAGACCAAAGTGATGAAGAATTCGGAAGCTGTCCCGTAGGGCAACTTGGGATGTCCATTAAATACTGCTGAAATCACTTCAATTTGTTATACAACAAAAGTAGCAAATGTTTCAGTTTATAATATTAGTATTTGCTGTCTGTTAGTACTATCACAATTTTCACTATTTAACAGAGTATGTAAGAGGCTATTACAATTGATTCTTTTGATTCAAGGCCTACCAATATATTTGATCCATTTGTGTTTCTATTTTTGCAAAGAAAGAAAAGGGCTCGGGTAAGATAGAGTCAAAGTACGTCAAAGATGCCATTACTTTATATTAAAGTTATTTCTTTTAATAGAATAATGCAGATGAAAATGCTTGCAATTTATTTGCCCAAAATATTCAATTACTGGATTTTAATTGGAAGGATTTATATATAATTCGAAATTTTTGTTAATCTATTTTCTGATGAAAAAGGGTGTACACACATTGACATACACACCCTGGCCATCTGGCTCTAGTTGAAGCTTTGAAATTTTGAAAAACATTCTTTAAAATTTGAGGGTACTTTGCATGAAGCTCCCCGGACAGTTTCAAAATTTTCTCTTTAAATATGTTTCAAAATTTTTTCATTAAATTTCTTCTAAGAATGGAGTAAAATACAATTATGAAGGTGGTACATATCCTATTTTTAAGGTTAACTCTGAATTTTTGAAAATTGCAAAAGTTTGAATTTTTTCGGCGCCTTCCCACTGCTACAAAATTGAAGACATAGATTTTCCCTTCAAATGAAATTTATTGTTCATAAATAGTTCTTTCATTAAGGTCATGTAGATAGTTTTGAAAATTTTAATATTTTTCGTGCAATAGTGCATGCAATATTTGCAATTTTCAAAAATAACAAAAACACGATTTTCTCAAAAACGAATCCTATTTTTTTTAAATATGACATAAATATGACATTATAATAAAATGACATAAACGCCAAATTGCTCTATTTTTTTGTTTTTTCAAAAATTATAAAATGTAATTATTTTGACTTGTCTCTCACGTCAGTAATATTAACATTAGACACGATTTCTGTACATTATTCTACTTTCGAGTAGATGTGCTTTAAATAAAGTGAAATAAAATTTCTCGAAAACTCAACAGTTTTCTGTTAAAATGAGCACACACTTACGCATTTTCAAAAACGTTCAAACGGGATATCATCAATAATGGCTCCAAATTTTTTCTTCAATCTTTTCCAACGAATAGTGCTAATTACACTGTTCAATATGGCGTAAAGTGTATTCTTTTGTTTTTTTCAAACATTACACAAATGTAATTGTTTTAAGTATCTTTCACACCCTAAACATGCACATTTCCATTGATTTGTATACTTTATTAAATTTGTGAGTGGAAGTTCTTCAAATTACTTCAAATGAAGTTTTTTGAAAACTCAATAGATTCCTGTGAAACACTGCTGCGCGAATAATCGTGGAATACTCCACAGAAAAAAGTTCATTGCTGGGTCCTGAAAACAAGAAAGTAGATAAATCCAGTTGCTAAATTAACAAAAAAATCCTCTAAAATGTGGTATAGTCAGAATTCTAGTTTTGTGGGTTCTTCATGCCGAAAAAGTAATTGAAAGCAAAACGTCCGTCCGTCTGTCCGTCCGTCCGTCCGTCCGTCCGTCCGTCTGAGATCACTACTTGAGCCTTATCCATACGAACGAGCTTTTCCAAATTGAATCCCCAGTCGATTTGGCTCTTGTTCAAGCTTTGATATTTTGAAAAACATTCTTTAAAATTTGGGGATACTTTACATAAAGCCCCCCAGACATTTTCAAAATTTTCACAAAAACGGCTACAAATTTTTTCTTTAAATTTGTTTTAAGAATAGAGTTAAACACAGTTATTATATCATGAAAAAAAGATTAAATGATCCAAATAATGAATTTTCACATTCTGAGAACAAGCATTACGCATACTTGCAATAATACCGGGAGCGGTAGCTCAGTGTATCAACTGATGTCACTGCAGCGCCTCTGACCGGGAGGTCCTAGGCTCGAGTCCTGACGGCGGCATAAGTATCGACACTAGCTTTTCAGATATGTCGAATTCAGTCGCTGTCTGGAGGAGAATTCTAGCGGCCGGCTGCTCTGATCGGTAGTTTTCGCGGTTTCTCCAATCAACACCAGGCGAATGCCGGAGCAGTACCCTAACAAACGGGCCAAGGACGGCGAGCAATCTTTCCTTCCTCTTCCTTGTCCTATCCTATCCCTTTACACAACACTTGCACTAACATTCCCTACATTACCACATATTCCGGGAGACCGGTCGGGATCTTAGAACTTGTCCCGGCTGGGGCGATACCCCGCTGGTAGGGGAGTCCTGGTTAGGGGGAAACCCCACTAGCCGTCAGTAGGTCGGCGCCGGATCTCGCCATCCAGCGGGGGAAGATCACCGCCATCTCCGGAGAGAAAAACATGCACTACACTAACGGGACTAATGACAAAGCAGTTGACGTGCCCGGAAACACGAATCAATCAATCAATATACTTGCAATAAAAATGTTTTTAAAAATTAAAGTTTTATTTTGCGTAAAATTATAACATGTTGATGAAAAATAACACACAAACAAAATTTCAATGGAGAATTTGTACATATAAAACTTGTTGAAAAATGTTGAAACTAACTAGTTAGAAACTAAAGAGGATGTCAGTAGCGTTGGAATAGAAAAATGAAAGAAAAAAAGGGCGAAAAAAAAGAACGGGACCTGGAAAAGACAGAAGACGCAGCACTTTGAATCATTGAAACGCACGGCCGATTACCTTTCTTCTCCTCCGTTCTCTCGCACTACTGCCGTTGCCGCCCACGCCGCCTCTGCCAGAGAGTAATTAATGCGATGAGTGACGGGCTCCAATTTAATCGCCGGAGCGGCGGAGGGGCGCGCTGTAAGAAGCGCCGAACGCCGAACGCCGAGCGGCAGTCCGTCGAAGAATTAGGCCGATCGGAGAAGTAATTGCGTTAGCGGCCGCCGGAGGCGCTGTTGGCTGCACAACCCGTTCTGTTGATCAGCTTCCTCTCCTTATATTCTCGTTACTCGAGGGACGGCGAGTGAAGGGTTCGCGCATCGTCGCAGGTGCCCCAGATCCAGAAAGTTGATTGATTGATTGATCGATCGATCGTTTGATTGCTTTGTTTGATTGATTGATCGATTGATTGTTCGATCGATCGATTGATTGATGGATTGATTGATGTTTCCTGGAGCGTCAACCGCTATCATTATTAGTCCCGTACGTGTTGTACAAGTTATACTCGTACCCCGGGTAGTGGCGGAGTTCCTTCCCTGCTGGAACATGAGATCCGGTGCAATCAGCGCTTGAGGGATTTCGTCCATATTTCTCCTATATTAGCTTTTTTAAAATAAATAGAAAGCCATTTTTTGAAATTATTGATTGATTGGTTGTTTGATTAGTGATTCAGGGTGCGTCATCTGCTAAGATAATTAGTCCCGTAAGTGTAGTGCATATTTTTATATTGAAAGATAGCGATGATCTTCTACTAAGATGCGATCTGGGAATATGAGATCTGGCGCCGACCTACGTCGACTTGCGAGGATTCTCCCAATGTTCTCAAAAAATGACAGGTAGATTGACAGGTTTTTCCCCGTGTGGGGACTGCGTTTTCATATCTGGGCCTAAAGAACTAATAAGGGCATTTCTTACTGTCATCATAGCTATAATCACCGCCACTTTCTAAACCCTCGTGGTTGCCACGATATTTCAGATTCATTGTCATATTATTGAATTCATGAATAGCTGCGACATAACGACCTTATTTATTTTCACTGCATACACCTTGTAAATCTCAATAAATAATTTCTAAAATACGCAAAGTTTCAACTAAACTTTTGTTGAGGTACACACTTTCTTTGTCTCCTCCAAATTTTACGCGCGAGGGACGCGTCCACGCCGACATGTGTCATAGTGTTCTGCATGTATGTGTGTGTGTGCATGTGTGTGTGTGTGTGTGTGTGTGTGTGTGTGTGTATAAGGCAAGAGGACAAGGACGAGGAAGGGAAGATTGCCCGCAGCCCGTGGTCTTTTTGTTAGGATACTACCCCGGACTCCTTCTGTAGTGATCGTAGAAACCAAGGAAAACTAACGATCAGAGCACACGGTCACTAGAATTGTGTTTTTGAGAGTGGTTGATTTCGACCTAACTATTTAGAAAAGAATTTGTCGTCGTCGGAACTCAAACCACCCCGTTCAGAGACGCTGCACTGACAACTGTTGTTGCCCTGAGCTAACTCAGCTGTATTCAGATAATCCGATAACTGTGTACCTGAGAAAAAAAATTCTCGAGTTTTGGGTATATTTTGTTTTTCTTTGTACATTTGATTTCTTTATACTTTTAGAGATTAAATAAATGATAAATGTATATTTTTCTATTTGTTTATAAATAATTGTCAAAAAATCAGAAAATTCATGTGATATCCATATCTTAATTTTGACTTTCATGTTTGCAAAACTGATTGCAACTCCTCTCTCATTTATTTCACACCTCGCAATTGAAAATTCAGCTCCAAATTCATTTCTACATCAAGAAACCTCGATAAACATTTCAAATATGCGTATTTTCTTCAATCTCCGTTCAACGTACCTTTTCGAGAACGAGCCAGCAGTTAAAACGTGTGCTTCGCGTACGAACATCACTGACCAATCAGAGAGCTCTAAGTAAGTCCCATACACAACTCTAGTGAAAAATGAAAACATGTATCCCTGACAGCCAAGTAGCTGTGATTGTATTGTGTCTCTAGTGTCGTAAGTGAATCAGACTCTGAACAAGAACATATTGATGTTCTAAACCTTGGTGTGCTAAAACATGAATGTGATAGTTCGAGCATGATAACGTTAACATGAATAATAATTGGTTGTGAACATTAATAATTAATTAGTTATAATTAATATTATCAGCAATTATTGCCGATATTTATATGAATAATAATGAAATCTCCTTACTGCTGTACAATGTCACTATTTCATTGCACTAAAACCCTAACTAAATCGAATTAAAAGTAACTCAAATATTAAAGAGCGTCCTGTAACTTGATACGTACTTTATACTAGTACGCAGTTGACACCCAAAAATATCACTTCTCACTACCAGGAGCGTCATGTTTTTGTCAAAAATTCAAAAATTCAAAAAATTCAAAATTCAAGTAGTATATGACTTAGTGTACGGATCACAGAATTTTGCACACAATTCACTTTTTCCCATAGCACGTCATACGCAGTTTTTAACTGTTTTTTTGACGTAAAATAAATAAAAATAAATAAATACATGTTGAAGGTAAATCGTTACAGTTGGGCCTCTCCGCTTGGGGGTTATCAC
>BLKR01001889.1:0-240187 GCA_011170035.1 Teleogryllus occipitalis | reverse complement strand
TATATATACTTACGTATACGAGAAAGTAAAACTATCATTAATTTCGAATTAGAACGCTATATTAGTAATTTTTGAGAGAACTTTCCATTTAAACAAAATGTAATATACCCTTGATCGTACATTCTGAGAAACTGAACTCGACTCACCTTTATTATGATAACAAAATTTCATTGTTGAACAAATTAATGATTTATATTTCATTGAATATGTTTGCGTTCATTATTATGATAAAATATACACTTTCAGTATCAATAGGATTCCATGTTCAATAAAAGTCATGAAGTACAGTTAATATTGCATATTTGAATGTTTATACATAAATTCAAAGAATAATATGATATACATCGCAAATAAAAGTCTGTTGTGACAGATGTTTTATTCATAACATGTTTTATACGTCATGCATCTCTTCGGGATATATTAGTTTTGTTAAATACAAAATACGTATTTTACATCTTCAATTTAAAGGTGTCTACAATATTAAAATGGAAAGTACATTTATGTGAATGAAAGTTTCGCACGTGTGTTAAACTATTTCTTAAGAATTTTATAAATTAGGAGATTAAAGCTCTCAAGAAAATTTTCCTTTGTTCGAATTAACATATATTTTACTTGATGGCATCAAATTCTCTGTGATGGTGGTCTCCCAACTGTGAAAGACATTACATAGTTGAAGAAAGACATTACATTGAAGAAAGACATTACATAGAGATACAATTCATTATAAGAAGAGTTTTTCTCCATATCATAAGAAATACTTGTGACTTGTGAAATAATAGTGAAAGCTAATATTCTGAAACTGCTAAAATGACAGTGCATTGCAATACTTAACTTTTAATTTGCAGAGTTTGGACAATTATTTATAATGGTGTATCATGTTATACTGTGCGGGCAACTTACAGAGTCGCAGAAGAAAACCGGAAGCCGAGACGTGCGTCGTCCGGCCAAGCGCTGCCTCACCCGTGCTGAAAGGCATCCCGCTGCCACCTGGCCTCACAATCGGCTCCAGTACAATCTCGGCACTTCATTCACACTTTGGGGCACATCACGCTGAAGTGGGATGATTTTCTTTCATCGGATCCGGTCCTCCGGAAAAGGGTTTCACAGCATATGGTATCTTGCAGTTCTCAATGCAGTGAGTTAAGGAGCCTATAAGGTGGTCTCTGAGGCCACAACTCACGATTAATTATTTACTTGTCCCTCTAAAAATTCAGATTATATAAAAAATAATGTGTTATTACGAAATGTTATCTGCTCCTGAGGCAATTTCACTACGCGTGCGCGATCAGAACACTCTCGTGACAGGGGGTGACCTGCGTGACGGATTCTCGAATGACACGCCGGCTGCGAAGTACATCGCCAGCCTGCGCAGTGGGGGCTCCCCTCGCCGAAACGGCTGATTTGTCATTATCGACGAGAGAGCATTTTTGACATGTAGCTTCATTGCAAAGCCAAGAAAGTTAAATGTCAAAAATGAATCTTTCGGGAAAACGATAAAAGCAGTATCAATTCGTAAGGCTCTAAAATAAAATCAACAACATTATAAGTATACTTTATCCAAAATTGTATTAGATCCCTATGATTTCGCAACACTTTTAGGAATCAGAAAGCCCACACATATTTTTGAAAATCTGACATTGGAAAGAAGCTATGTCCTTATTGGTATCTTGACCAAAGGAGTTACGCTCAGCTTTAATTTTATGAGCTATCGCATCACAATATCTTAAATATGAAAACATAGTTGTGTTATTAAGTTTTGAACATTAATTAATTAAATGAAATTAATAATGTTGGGAATAAATTCTCGGTTGACTTGATCATTAAGAGGCATTTTCTGTAAGTCACTTTTTTCATTTTCAGACAATATAGCTCTTACAGAAAGAACACATATTTCCCCGTGACAATGTCTTCCAGCTTGATATATGATTTAAACATTTTACAGATTCAGCAGTTTGCAGAATTTGAATCAACTATGTCGTTGAAACTTTCTTTGAGTTTAACGACAGCTGTTACTGTCTTTCCAACAAGCTGCCGAGTAGAGATTTGCAGTTCGGCTATGTTTAATGACCGGGAAGCTGCTTCTTCAATGAGTATGACTTTACGTCTCATTTGCAATACCTTGAATGATCTGCATTGTCTTGTTTCTTGAATGGCAACATTGGCGTGGTTTAGAACATGAATGTAAAATAAGAAGGCACATATTATTTTAAGAGAAATTTTACACAATTTAATAGACTTTTTAAATGAAAAATTCTCACCCTCCACAACACAATCAATACACACAAATACAATGACGAATAGAGTTCGCCGCAAGGCCCTTTTTTAAAAATACATTTTCTTTTACAAATTACAACCAGAGCCATCATTAAGTAGAAGTCATAGAGAACATTGAGGTTCAATTTGAAATGCACGGAAAGTTTGTGTTGCTGTTCCATAGAAACTATTTCCTTGTGTTTATGGTAGTGGGATGGTGTGATAATAAACGTGTTATGCAATATTTTGCCATATGATCATTTAGGAGTGAGGCATTGAATGGTGTTTTGGAAAGAGTGTACTTACGTTTACTTTTCAAATTTTATGTGATGTAGTTATTAAGAAGTAAATGAACTGTGGCAATGACCTACAAGGGGCGACGCTTTTGATAGACAATTGTAAGGTTTTGTAGAGTTTAATATATCCTAACAATTCTCTGATTGTTATAAACTAAATGAAATCAAGAGAACATTCTATGAAAAAAAACAGTTTTATTTTTCCAAAATCCATAAATCAGAAACCAAAAGATAGTGCCAGCTATTTCACGGGCGGGAGAGAAAATGCAGATATTGTTATTGGATGTGAAAAAATGATTCGTTGTTACAGGAATCAAATCACGATGCAATTCTTTAATGCTTAATCCGTCTTGTGCATCAATGATTTTAGCTTGATCTTTGTAAGGAAAAGTATCTTTCTGTGCTTCAGCATTCGTTCCGCTTACTTGGTGTTAGGTTGTTGAAGGTAAGGATTTCCCTGTAGTCAGGAAACCCCATATCAGCTACGTTCTCGCTGTCTTCACTCTTGGTATCTACAAATTACCTATAAGCTTAATTTCTTTTTTTCATAAAATACTCCTCACAATCTTCTAAAGATATGAATTCGCCCTCTTTTCTCAATAATGTATGTAAGAGATCTACAAATGTTGAGTTATTTGTTACATATTCGTGGTAAAATTGATATTTCCTAACAATTCTCTGATTGTTATAAACTAAATGAAAACAACAGCAAAATCTATGAAAACAACAGATTTATTTTTCCAAAATCCATAAATCAGAAACCAAAAGATCGGGCCAGCTCTCGTTCTTCAGAAGACGTGCTCGAAACCAGGTCGTCGTAAAGAAAGATGAATCGCAGCAGCCGAAGTTGAAGTGGGTTTACTCCGTAGCGCAGGAACGTATGATCTCTTCCCCGTCCCTACTGCTTCGCGGCCTCTCGGGCGCTGCGGCGAGGGGCGGTGGAGCAGGGCAGGTGCTACGGCTGCTGAGGCTGAGACGGGGGCTCGCCGGCCAGGCCTTCGCGGCATCCAGTTGCCCCGGAGCGCGGTGCTGCTTATGCAGCCTGCAGCTGGGACTGCAGGCTCTGTTCCACTTGTGGCCGTAGCTTTTGCTGCTGCTCCTCTGGACGCTGCACATGGGGGTATTTTGTCAGAAAAGCTGGCCAAACGTCCAAATATAAAATTTTAACATACGAGAAAACTAACACCATTTCCTATGAGTTGAATGTATGTTACGTCATACGACAGTCGCCTGTTAGTCTCAGACTAGTATCTTTGTTGTAGCATCAGTCTAAATTGAGTCGTTGCATGCGCTGCAAGCATTTCCTAACAGCAGTTCCGTAAAACCGGTTCAATTATTCGCTTCGTGAGAGCTTTCAAAGTTTTCAAATGGAATAATTCGTGATGAATATTGAAGTTCCAAGTATATACTCTGTTTTAAATAAAAAACTGACCCATTTAAGATTATTATTTATATAATTTAAGACATTTCAAGAGAACTTATAATGTATTTAAATTTTGGGTCTACTTTTATCAAACATTAGTGTATTAGTTATGTCAGAACGTGTCAAGAAAACATTTTTATTACAAGTTCTAAAGTGCATATTCTAACAGTTAAAAAAGAAAAACTTGCCACGTATTTCCACAATTTTAGTTTATGGTACTTTATTTAATGATCGGTGGTGCGTAACAAAATTCGTGGAAGTTAGGAATATCAGTAAGATTTTTTGTTGTGTATTCCATAGAAGAGATGAAGACTTGTGAAGAACTCTAGAGCTATATGAATCAGTGTTCTGAACGTTTAATTGATGATAATATTAAATACACAGAGAATCATTTGTTGAAAATCACATATTGTCCATCGGAAAAAGTGAACGAATTTAAACGTAAATTACGGTTTTTCAAGTCTGAATTCAAAAAAAAATGGGCAGCTGCGTTTAATATGGAAGAAAGATTTGTAAAAAATAATGAAATGTTGCTTATCGGTGCTGTAAAATTACCAATATGAACTAAACAAACGCCGCGTCGATCGAGAAACGAATTCAGAGATTCAAGTGAACGCAGCAAACGTCTCAAAACACAAGAGTTACGGAAGCAAGGACCTGAGTCCACATTGACTTATGCTGCTAAAAGCTGCTTGAATGAGTTTAAGAGCCGCTGCTAAGAAAGATGCGTCTGCTGTTGTGAAAGAGATGTCGAAATCTCTGAAAAGAGCGTCAAAAGTGCGCAAGGCAATAGCAAGATTTCAGCAACGGAAAAAATTGCATTCCTTCTTCGTCAACACGAAAAGCTCTATCAGTGTTTGTAGAATCCGGTCTATCCCAAAGGCAATACAATATTATTCTGACATCTGTCCTTGTTACTCATTAGTACAGAAAGTAAGAAGAACAAGCATGCTGTTCTCAAAAGATGTATTAAAATTTCTAGTATCACAGGAAACTCTACATTTTTATGATGCTACACGTACGTACAATGCAGAACTCAGAAAAAGAAAAAAATGGAGAGGAAGAAGAACAAGGAGAAGAAGAAGAAATGGAGAAGTAGAAGATGAAGAAGTACAAGATAGAGAAGATGAATAAGAAGAAGAGGTAGAAGAAAAAGAAGAAGAAGAAGAAGAAGAAGATGATGATGATGATGATGATGATGATGAAGTAGAAGAAGAAGAATCTTTGCAACTGATAATATCGGGAATTAGAGAAATATATTATTAAGTAATCTAGTGAAACACATTTAATGAGAATTATTTCGTAGTGTTTCTAATTAACCCATGAACTAACCCACATTTAATAATTTGTGTTGTAAGCCTTTTTAAAGAGTTCCTCTTACTTGCATGAATATACATATTAACTAATTTTAAATAAATTCTAACAAAGAAATGATTTTGGCCAGCTGTTTATATGCCTATGTGTGGTGGGGTGACTGCCCCATTACGACGTCGCCGTCTGCTCTCCGGAGCGGTGCGTGCAGCTTCGGCATCTGCTCTGTCGCCGCGAGCTGCGCTTCTGGTGACGGCGTCTGCTCCGCCAGTTGCTGGCTCCCTGCGACGGTGGGACGCCCTCGCTGCTGACGGAGCCTGGAAGCGAATTAGCGCCGTCAGAGCTCTGTCCTGCTGTGGAAGAGTTGGGTGTCTGCGTTATCTACTTCCGGGTCCGGCTATATCATCTCTCTCCCTTGTTTCTGGCGTCTTCTAGCAATCTTCACTTTTGTATCTATCGTGCATACCCTCCCTCCTTTTTCCTTGATTACTCTGCCTGGCAGCCATTTTGGGTTCTCCCTGAATGTTTTGATGAACACCTTGCTTCCTATCGGGAACTTGTCCCTTCGGAGGCAGTAATAGAGAAAGTAATGTCCTGGGTTGATAATATCTTTTCTGGGCTCTGACCATCACTTTCCGACATCGTCTTGCATTATGTCAGCAACAACAATTTCGCCTGTTACTTAACCATTCCCTCTATCTTGTTCTGATCACGGCCGTTTTCATAGTTTGAACAATCCACTCTGCTTCTTCAAAACCTCTATGTAAACTGCTGGTCATTGTTTCATACTATTGACCGGGGTAGTCCTTTAGCGCGTTTTAAAAATGCGTTGTAAAGCTCTAACTGTGCCCTGCTATATCGGACTTGACATTTCTACCACATATGGGAAATTAATTTCTGCGTCCGTACCATCAGCCATGTTGCTCTCTGAAAGGGGCCAGCGAAATCAATGTGTACTCTATCCCAAAGGGCCTCGGCTTCTGGCCATGACACCCATTGCTGTCGGGGACTTTTCTGGAGTGCCTGCATGTCTCGCATACCCTCATCATTCTCTGTAAGTCTTTCACTATTCCAGCCCCGCAACAATTTTGTCTTGCAACTGTTTAGTTAATACTTTGCCCCGGTGCCCTTTGTGCGTATCTAATACTGAAGGATCTAATAGGTAAGTATGTGAAGTATCTAACACTTATTCCTGAGGCTGTTGAAGTGGTTACTTCCCGCGCCCAGGAGTAGTACCCCGTCCCTTAGCTGAAAAGGGCGCGTTCTTCCCTCCCATACGCCAGTCCCATGCGCTGAGCTATTCTCGTGTCCTGCGGAGCGCCGTGTCCCCGTCGGCGACTGCTGCGTCGCGTCTGGCGTTGACCGAGAACTGTGTTATGGACTGCTCCAGCTCCTGGTCAGTGTCCAGGTGAATGCTGCGTCTTTGCCGTCTGGCAGGTGCGTCAAGGCGTCTGCATCGGCATGCTGTGCTGTGCTGGGCTGCTGAAAACTATTTCACACGCATAATCCGACAAGAATAACGACCATCTTTGAAGTTATCTTCCCGTATTATGCGGTATTTTCTTTGCAACTTGTAATAATGCCACTAGTGGCTTCTGGTATGTAATTATCATCAACTTCTCAAATAAGTAATCCTTGTTTTTTCCAGCCCCAATTTTCACCCCGCTGAAGGACGGGACCTTTGCTCTTATAAGGATTGTGTAAAATAATTAATGGACTGTATAAAATAAGTAAATACCTTGGCATAGACAGTCATAGAAATACAAAACCCCTGTCCTTATGGGCGCAATACTCGATGTTCACAGCATCACTAAATATATCTATTAAAATATAGTTATTAGTAATTATGAACAAAGATTACCTTTCTTAAAAGCAAACATGTTGGATATAATGTGAAAAAGGACAGGTTGAATGCAAAGCAAGATCTTAGAACTTTTAAAAACAACCTCTTTTACTATGTATATATCACATTTATTTTCTCGCATCTACTTTGCAAAAGGAGAAAATTATGTAATCATGCGCCGCAAAATTTCTTCTTGCCGGAACTTGGTAACAAAAAAGTGATTAAATGATATTGATATAAATAAAGAATTACTTCCTCTAACACATGTAGCTACAATCTATATTTTGTGCGTCTTTAATACCGAAAAATGAATTAACGGAAAAACGTGTATTAGTCTACCCGTCCGCTTGTCAACGCATGCGGTTAAACCGTTAAGCCCATGTTATACAAAACTGGTATTTCCCGTTCGATGTGTACGAACTTGGAGCTTTGGGAGTTTCAAACCTTTAACTTTTATTAACCTTTAGATTATTAACCTCTTAGGGTACTTAACGTGAATATTCAAAACTATGTTCAAATTTTTCTCAATGGCTCAAAATTTGTTTATTAAACTTCCTCCTCGAATATTGAAAAAAGGTAGGTTTGATATTTGTTGAATCCCAGATTATTTGAAAAATTTTTAATTTTGTTTGGTAAAAACATTTTCATGTAAGTTCATATTCAATTTTTCGAAAATATGAGTCTTTTCCTGCAATTTTTTGTGAAATAAAAAGAAAAAGTTAGCAATTCCCCTCCCCCAAAAAAAACTCCTAAGGGGTGGTAAAAATTCTAACGGTCTCATTTTCGGCCATCTTTCAGTTTTTAATGGCAAAAAGTTAAGATTTTAAAACTAAAAAACTGAATACACAATTTTGTAGTTTACATACAGATAAGATGAGAGATAAGGTGTAAGAGATGTGATGAAGAAGAGTGTACGAGATAAGGTGTTTAAATAAGGTCATGTACAAATTATTTGAAAAATACTAGTTTTTGCGTAATATTTTGTGAAAAACCTGTCCGTATTTTGTATTATAATATTTCCACAGTTATAAGAGAGGACATTTAAAAGAACTCGACTATCTTATATTCCCTCAAATCCAACAATTTTCGAAAATTACAAATTTAGAAATATTTCGAGAGTGTACGTGCTGTTAAACAACACTAGTTTCTAAATGGATAAAGTAAGTTTTTGAAGAAATTTTTCCTTAAGTTACTGTAAATTTGAGATTTAATTTATAATTTAATTGATGTATTAGTGTTGAAATTGTTTTCTGAGTCGCAGGAGCTTGTAAATGCGAAGAGTTGTACAAGTAATGACAATATTCAGGATAAATGGAATCTCTTAGCCATGGCTACTATATTCATAAAAACTAACAAAAAGCGAGTAATTTCAGATGAGGAAATGAACGGAGTGGATTTAAATACTAGGTATTCAGATTTACGACCGAAACAAGTTGAGCATAGCTATTTGTAGGGATGGGTCCTCGATACTTTCGATACCTCGATACTCGGGTGGTATCGATAGCGATCGATACTTTCGGAAAATGACTCGATACTTTCAATTATTTATGCCATTCCTCATCTCTTCTGATTTTTCGGAAGAATTGTTATCTTTACATTCCTCTTTCTCATAGTTTTCTTCTGTTAGCAACAAGGAAGTGTCCGTCTGTTCAGATTCACTTACAGTCGTTGAAATTACTCAACGCTGCAACGTCCGAGCGCCGTGCCCCACTCTTTATCCCACTCGCGCCTGTCACCATCTCTTGAGATAAGCTGGCAATTCGCGACCAATTCAGCTTTGGGAAACTCTTCCTTGTGAGTTCCCAGCAATCTAGTCACGACAGGCATGATAAGCAATGCTCGATGACAGCGTTTCTTCTCGGGATACTCTCCTCCTCAGCCCACTGCGGAGGCATCTGACGGAGCTCTTGAGTTCAGTTCTGCATTTTAAAATGACCGAAAGACGACTAGATTAGTGCATTCCATAAACAAAAAGAGTGAAGTGTGGAATTATTTTGAAGAGGACTCAAAAGATGACAATCGTGCTAATTGTAGAATATGTAAAAAACATTTTCGCCTGGTGAAAATTCACACAATACTAGTAATTTAAAAAAATGTTACATCAATACAACAGGTAGTATTCAGCTCCATCGAACACAAGTGAGCCAAGCCAACTAATGTTGCACCGGACGTTTGAATCGTCGCAGATCGTGATGGTAGATGATGATGATCGTGAAGTGGTAGAAGTTAATGACCCATGGCCAGTCCTGTCAAGATCATCAAGTTCCAACACAAATCAACCAACACTCATTGATTTTTTGGCCACAAAGAAATTTAAATCAGGAGACAACCGTTCAAAAGCAATAACAAGAAAATTTGCTTACATGATACGCAAAGATAATCGATCATTATTATTGAGGACAATAGATTCAAGGAATTAATTAAACATCTTGAACCTAGATACACCATGCCCACAAGAAAATAATAACCCTTTAATCACGATTTCGATTCTCCGATATTTCCGTAGTTAAAAAAATTAAATCACTGTATATGATTCCGAATAACTTATTTTCATTATATACATTAGAAATTTCAAATTAGACAAGCATTTATTGTTCAAAATTTTAATTCACTGAATTTATTTTTTCGCCATCCTCAACTACTGAACCCCTAAAAATGCATTGACATGTGGTCTCTTTATACGAATATTCTGAAGAGTGATTACGAAGTATCATGCTGTGAATACGAAACCACAGCACAAGAAGATGAATTAAATGTGCGGACTTTCTTCCTCCTGATACAAATCTACTTACTGAAAAAACAAAGTGACTGTCCTCAATTTAAGAAAAAGTGCTGTTCGATACCAGTGCATTTCATCATTTACAGTGATTTCGGAGAGACTTTCCGGTACAGCTGGATTGATATGTGACAAAAAAAGAAATAGAATGAATCCATAAAGAGTTAGAATGTTAGTTTTCGTTAATAAGTATCTTTAAAAACTTAAAAAAATGTATGTTCATCTCAATAGTTTTTAAATATTAAAATAGTACATGTATGCATGTGTGAAGAAGAAAATATATCCTTCCAATTCTGATTGAACCACTTTTACTGCTGAGCCTTTAAAGTAGTATGGTATCGAGTATCGAGTATCGAAGCTCTCAGACAGGTAACGGTATCGAGTATCGAGTATCGAGAAATTCCGGTATCGACCTATCACTAGTTATTTGTTTGAATTCATGCGAAGGAGAAATGTACTATCAGTGCATATGAATTAATAGCTTTCATAAGACATCGAAAATCGTCGCAACGTATCTTTAGAGTTAGAAGAACCAAAATCATTCACCGGTCAATCGCTGGGTCGATCTAAGAAAACTCTTCGAGCGAAATATGAACCTGAGATCATAACCTTCACACGACATGGACGTTGGTGATCTGGTAACCTTCCCGAAGGCTACGTAAAGGAAAAGTTTCATCAGAGAGTGAAAATTTCTATGTGAACTATGGCTAACGACGTGCAGGCTAGCGACGTGCTGTACGTTGGGCAATGCTGAGACAAATATATGATCATACAAGATATGAGTATCGATGTGTATCTTTATTTCTTTATAATATAATTTTAATTAACGACTCAAAAGGGCATGAGACCATGCGAGGTGGCTGTATAAAGTCATTGGAAAGATCAACAGAAGACGCGATGAAACAACGCAAGGCAGCACATTGGAGGGAAGCGGTGCGAGGCATCTAATGATGTTCAGAGGGTGGACGATGAAGGGCAATGGAGGATTGGAGCAAGCACCAGCGGGAGTAGGTTCATGTGAAAAGCGAGGTTTGCCGCAAGAGGGCGTTCGTCACCCACAGAACTGGGGGGCGCTGACGAAGGCAGGACAAGATCGGCGCTGCCGTAAGACCCAGTAAAGAGACCGAGTGCCCTCCTGGGAGCGATCCCAGTGCGGGCGCCGTCTCCTCGCATATGCTGCCTTCACGCCTCCCAAACAATTCACCCATCATATCATCCCATCCTATCATATTCCCTTAACCAACCCGCCAACATTATATCATCACGCCTGGGCTTATCACGCCTGGGCTTCGCCCGCCGTCGCCCGGCGTCGCCCGGCGTCGCCCGCCGTCGCCCGCCGTCGCCCGCCGTCGCCCGCCGTCGCCCGCCGTCGCCCGCCGTCGCCCGCCGTCGCCCGCCGTCGCCCGCCGTCGCCCGCCGTCGCCCGCCGTCGCCCGCCGTCGCCCGCCGGCGCCCGCCGTCGCCCGCCGTCGCCCGCCGTCGCCCGCCGTCGCCCGCCGTCGCCCGCCGTCGCCCGCCGTCGCCCGCCGTCGCCCGCCGTCGCCCGCCGTCGCCCGCCGTCGCCCGCCGTCGCCCGCCGTCGCCCGCCGTCGCCCGCCGTCGCCCGCCGTCGCCCGCCGTCGCCCGCCGTCGCCCGCCGTCGCCCGCCGTCGCCCGCCGTCGCCCGCCGGCTCGCCCGTCGCCCGCCGCCGTCGCGCGCCGTCGCCCGCCGTCGCCCGCCGTCGCCCGCCGTCGCCCGCCGTCGCCCGCCGTCGCCCGCCGTAACCCGCCGTCGCCTGTCGCCCGCCGTCGCCCGCCGTCGCCCGCCGTCGCCCGCCGTCGCCCGCCGTCGCCCGCCGTCGCCCGCCGTCGCCCGCCATCGCCCGCGCCGTCGCCCGCCGTCGCCCGCCGTCGCCCCGTCGCCCGCCGTCGCCCGCCGTCGCCCGCCATCGCCCGCCGTCGCCCGCCGTCGCCCGCCGTCGCCCGCCGTCGCCCGCCGTCGCCCGCCGTCGCCGCCGTCGCCCGCCGTCGCCCGCCGTCGCCCGCCGTCGCCCGCCGTCGCCCGCCGTCGCCCGCCGTCGCCCGCCGTCGCCCGCCGTCGCCCGCGTCGCCCGCCGTCGCCCGCCGTCGCCCGCCGTCGCCCGCCGTCGCCCGCCGTCGCCCGCGTCGCCCGCCGTCGCCCGCCGTCGCCCGCCGTCGCCCGCCGTCGCCCGCCGTGCCCGCCGTCGCCCGCCGTCGCCCGCCGTCGCCCGCCGTCGCCCGCCGTCGCCCGCCGTCGCCCGCCGTCGCCCGCCGTCGCCCGCCGTCGCCCGCCGTCGCCCGCCGTCGCCCGCCGTCGCCCGCCGTCGCCCGCCGTCGCCCGCGGTCGCCCGCGGTTATTCGCGGTCGTTCGCGGTCGTCCGTCGTCACTCTTAGTTGTATGTTCCATTTTGATACATTGCGGTGCTGCTGGATTTAATGAACCGCACGGTCCATATTCTCTACTCTCTCATATTGTCTTCAGTTTAATGCAACAAAATATTGCATTTGGCAAATTTATTCTTCTGGAATTCTCGTGCATATGAGCGGAAGGAGGGTTGAACATCTTAATACAATTGGTCATGAACGAGCAAAGGGATGACTCTGGAAATGGAAACTTTTGTCTATTTATTCCCTTTTTGTGATGATTTTAGTTTGTTAATGAAAATACGTCCCGCGCACAATATAATTTCATTTATGAAGTATAGGGTAATATATAATTACTTTTGCTTTGAATTGTACTTTTTCAATTGTATTTTCTAATGACAAGTAATACTGCATTAGATTGGAACTTGCCATTTAAAAGTATACAATCCAAATAAGCAGCCGAATGGGCAGGAAAGAAATGTGATGAAAGAAAAGAATTTGACATCTGGAAAGAGCCGACCCATCACACTAGAAATGAATAAAAGACATAAATTAAATCACGTGCAAAATACCTTTAAACATATGCTATGTTCGTAGTTATTTGGGGTTGTAAGATGAACTCCAAGGGTGAGATGAGAGAATAATATATATCATATGAATTGCGGAAACTTTATGAGAAGCTTTATTTCCAAATTCTTTCTACGCAAGTTTCTGCAAAGTTTGAAAAGCTGATAAAATTTTTCGAAAAATATATAAAGCGGAGGGAAGAAGAGTTTGGAAAATATCTCACTAATTTTAGATGTTTGGTAGCAGAGAGAAAACTGCGTTTGCAATGAAGACAAATAACTTTATTGAAAACCAATAAAATGAGGAGGCCTAGTTGGATACACGACTAAAAATGTGGCTCGTATGAAGACAATCCATCCTTCAAAGCAGCAAAGAAGCTTATCAGTTCAGACAACAAGCTATGTGCAAGAGTTTACTGATAGTAGTACAAGTACTTCAGTTTACTGAAGTAGACAATGGTGAAGAAGAAAGCACTAGAATGAATCACATTTCTACCCCCTTACCATAAAATGAATGTAAGAACAACAAAATCTCTAGTCAGGCTGATGTTTTTCTCGAAAGGAAAAGCATTAAAAGTTCTTCAAAACTTGTCTGAAGACGGAATAGATATACCTACAACATCACAATCAGGGATTTTGGCGTCGACTGACCAAAAAAGCACGAAAGGTCAAGAACCGACTCAAATAACTTATTGCGGAAGAAGAAATCTGCATGCATTTTGATGGGAAGAGAATTGTGAACGGAGAATATCAAGCAGTCTGTTTAATAATTCTCCAAATCTCTGCACCTCGGAGTTTTTGCCTGTGAAACAGGATCAGCGGAATTCGACCAGAATTCGACCTAGCTGAAAAGATAGTGTCGAAAATCCTACCGCCGTCAGGTCTCGAAACTAGGACCTCCCGGTCAGAGGCGCTGCAGTGACATCAGTTGATGCACTGAGCTACCGCTCCCAGTTGTATATAACAGTGTGAATAACAGTGCAAATTACGCTGATGAAACGGTACTTTTAGGTTATTTGCCTCTATTGCTAAAAGTTATTTGGAATATTTCATAATACGAAAAAATAACATTTCGAGGATATTAGCCGATGTGCCTAATACATCTTATTACTACTACTGGTACTGCTACTCAAGAATATGTCTCTATAAAATGTGTTAGTTAAATGTACGTGACTGATGGCAATTATAAACGACTCGGAAAGGAATGTAGACTATGTTATAGGTGACCTACATGAACTTGTAAAAGCAGCAAGAAAAAAGTTTCCTACTGCAAAATTAATTTTGAGTGGTTTATTGCGCAGGATGGACACTCGCTGGACCCGAATAGGCCGAATCAATGATGGCATGGACTGGGTGGCGCGTACATTAGGTATGCAGATGGTGGATTCCAACGCCTGGATTGCAGACGGCGACCTGGGCCGCGATGGCCTACACCTCAACCGGAGGGGTGCCTCAACGCTGGGACGCTTATTTGCGAAGATCAGCGCGCACGCCGCCACAGCGGAGCCCGGGAGCAGCTGAGAAGGAAAAGCGATGGACACAGATGAGGGTAAGTCTCTGGTATTGCTGC
Organism: Teleogryllus occipitalis; assembly: GCA_011170035.1. NCBI lineage: Eukaryota > Metazoa > Arthropoda > Insecta > Orthoptera > Gryllidae > Teleogryllus > Teleogryllus occipitalis. The sequence continues at coordinate 225,785 of BLKR01001889.1, read as the reverse complement.
AGGTAAACTGTAGAAGCATTGTTAATAAAAGTTTAAACTTTTGGAATCTTGTGGAAATATACAACGCCGATATTATTATAGGAACGGAATCATGGCTTAGTGTGGATATCTCAAATGCGGAGATATTTAGGGGAGATTACGTAGTGTTTAGAAGAGATCGGGGTAGTCGCGGTGGGGGTGTGTTTATTTGCGTAAAAAAGTTGCTTTAAGTCCGTAGAATTGTGGTCTGATCTAGAGTGTGAAATGATTGCAGTGGAATGTTCAGGGTAAAAACGATCGAGATACATGGGAAATAATAGGAATGTATCGACCTCCAGGGGAAAATATGAATATCTTGCAGAAACTCGTAGAAAGAACGCGCGTTAGTATCAAGGAGAACAGACAGTTAATTATCGGTGGAGATTTAAATTTATCTCAAATTCAGTGGGAAGGTGAAGTGACGCAGGGGAGAGGGGCGCAGGCGATAGTAAACGAGCTAGTTTGGACAAATAACCTAGTGCAGGTAGTAAAGCAGGCAACAAGAGAAAATGCCATTTTAGACATATTTTTAACGCGTCCGGAGGGATCCGTTACGAGTTGTGACGTAGTTCCAGGTATAAGCGACCACTCGGCTGTGTGTCTAAAAGTGAAAGGGAACTGTACACCGCATAGAACTGAGCGTAAGAAGATTTACTTGTACCGTAAGGCGGACGTGGCCAATTTACAAAAGTATTTAGTCCATAATTATTCCACATGGACGGGAATTGGTAGTTCTATAGAGAAAGTTTGGAATAATTTTAAGAAAATCATTAATAAGTGTATGGATCTCTACGTGCCGTATAAAATCATAACAAGAAATCCCGATCCAGAATATTATAATAATAGGATACGAAAGCTAAAAAGGAAAGCAAGGCGGGCATATGGGAAAAGAAAAATCAGTGATCAACATTATAAGAAATTTAAGAAACTAACGAGAGAACTATTGGAGGCGAAAGTATTAGCACAGGAAGGGTATTTGGAAGCGATCCTTACTGATGAAAATAAAAGTTGGAGCAATTTTTTAAAATTCGCACGAAGGCGCAAGGGGAATCGCGAAGAAATCCCGTCGTTAAGAAACGGTAGTAATAACTTAGTGGTAGATGATAAACAAAAAGTAAATATATTTAACCAATTTTTGGCGTCATTTTTTACAGATAAAAGGATGATCACCGTAAACGAATGCGAAGGAGAAAATTTTGTACTAAATCCGAGAGCACTTAGGAAAAGAATTGCCAAAATAGGTAATAATAAATCAACGGGACCGGACGGAATTCCGGGGGAAATTCTCAAATTAGGGGGAGAAGCTATGTTATCGTACCTATTACGGCTTTTCGAAATATCACTGAACAATTCATGTATTCCTCGGGATTGGAAAGATGCCACAGTGGTCCCAATTTTCAAAGGAGGCTCGCGTCAAAATGTTGAAAATTATCGCCCAGTAAGTCTAACGTCTGTAGTGTAAGCAAATGTAACATTTAGTGGCAGAATACTTACACGGAATTTGGGATAAGAATAATATCATTTACGAAGGGCAACACGGTTTTAGAAAAGGATATTCATGCGAGAGTCAGGTCGTCACTGTCAGTCAGGACATTGCTGATTCTCTCGATGAAGGTTCCATTGTTCATGCAATTATTATAGATTTCACAAAAGCGTTCGACCTTGTTCCCCATGATAAATTAATACAAAAAATTAGTAAGCTTAACGTAGACAGAAGAATTGCTCTCTGGATTCGAGAATTTCTCAGCTCGCGTACTCAACGTGTGCGATTCGGGTCAAATTTCTCTTCGAGAGCGGAAGTAACGTCCGGAGTGCCACAGGGAAGTGTCCTAGGTCCGTTGTTATAGCGTAGATTAATGATATTTGGCAGGGAATTGAATCAAAACTACGTCATTTTGAAAATGATTGTATAATTTATCGGGAAATTAAGAACACAAGTGATACAGAAATATTGCAGGTTGATTGAGATAAGCTAGAATCATGGGCTATCACAAATGAAATGAAATTAAATCCCAGCAAGTGCAAGTTTATTCGATTCGCGCGTTCTAGAAAGACAGACGATATCATATATAAATTAGGAAATCAGGATATTCCGAGGGCTAAATGCTGAAAATATTTGGGAATTGTACTAAATGAGGATCTGGGTTGGACAAAACACGTAAATTATGTAGTGAAAAAGGCGTGGAAGGCATTACACTTTGTAATTAGAATACTTAGCAAAGGAAGTGGAAAATCAAGGGAATTAGGGTACACGTCTCTGGTACGTCCGATATTAGAATTTGGCTCCATATGTTGGGACCCTTATCGATTAGGACAAATAAAATCTCTCGAGAAAGTACAAAAATATGCTGCAAAATTTGTTAGGAGAGGACGTTCAAATTCTGAATTTATATCGTGGGAGCCTTTGGAAAAACGCAGAGAGAAATCGCGTCTTTGTGCATTATTCAAATCAATAAGAGAGGATCGTCCGTGGGGTGAAGTACGGGAAAGACTATCAAAGCCAACTTACGTCGCGCGGAAGGATCATGGTTTCAAAATTCGGCAAAGAAAACAGAGAACAGATGTAGGTAAATTCTCATTTGTAAACAGAATACAAAATTGGAACAAATTACCTGCAGCAGTGCTGGAGACTTTCCCTCAGAATGTCAAACATTTTAAAATTAGACTAAGTAAATATGGTTAATAGATTATTTTTGTAAAATTGTATTTGGTAACATGTAAATATTTTAATGTTGTTTGATGTTGGTTTTGGGTATTTTTAGTAGTTCCTTAGAAAACGCTACCACCGGAAGTATTCTATGTAATCTTAAGTAGCTAAATAAATAAATATTCTATTCTAATATTTGGGAACATTTCAAAATTGCAGTTTTCATATCAATTAAGCAAAATAAGGTTTATAACGAGCTGTTTTGCTTATTTGAGCTTTATGCCATTTATTTATAGTATTTGCTTGCATCATAACTGTAATAAATCGAATTCATACAAATGTATGTGTTGTGTTAGTATTAGAGCGGGCCATTAAGTATTCAAAAGACCCGAGGGCATAAAGAATCAGGAAGGCCCGCAAGGGTATTCACAATACCGTTACGTGTTTTGTTTGCGGTCAGTAAGCACACAGCAATGAGCTAGTAAACCATAAAAATATAATAGGTTTATTCGTTGATATAGCCCAAGCTTTTGATAGTCTGGTACAATGCATTAAATTACAAAATCCGAAGCGATGGGACCCACTCTATATTGCTGAAATCTTTGAAAAATTAAAAATTGAAAAATATTCCAAATTAACTAACATTTTCCGTTCCGTCATCAATCTAATCCCCAAATAATAAAGGCTGATTTATACCAAGAATCCCCTCTTTCGCCTATTCTCTTCAACCTACACGTAGACGACATACCCAAGCAAAACGGAATTCATATTGCACAGTTTGCTGACGATACAGCCCTATTCTCATGCGGAACTACACTAACAGACAGAAAAATCAAAATTCAACTTTACCTACACCAAACCGAAAGCTGGGCTTGCAAATCTAAAATTCTCCTGAATCCAACTAAAACTACAGCAAAAAAATTTTCACTCTCATATTCTACACGTCCCTCCTTTAATCTTAAACAAAGCCCAAATAAGATGGTACCCTCCAAATAAACCAATAAGATATTTTGGCTTAAATATTGACACAAGCCCTTATTGGAAACAACATATCGACATCAAAACTAACCAAGTCAAAAATAAATTGCACCAATTCAAACCTCTTATAAAGAGAAATAGTTACCTGCCATACAACACTGCTCTGATATTATTAAAAATATAGCAAGACCCCTGCTGCTGTACGCCTGTCCAGTGTGGTTGAATGCAGCCAATAAAAATTAATAAAATGCAAATCATCCAAAATCAATATTTAAAGACAATAACAAGTACACTTGGATGTTACAATCAACTACATAAAGAATTTAACTTGGAGCATTTAGCCCGTCACATCACATACTTCTCCTCAAACGTTTATATAAACCTCATGCAAATACCAACTCTATCCTAATTCAAGCTGTGCAGAAACCAAACCCACAAAAAAAGAATGAAAAACAAGTATCCATTCCATGTATTTCTTAAATTGTTCTCACAAAGGAAATAAACAAAGGTGCCTTAATAGGTTTCCTCAGCCAAAGTATTAGCTGTAAGAAATTAGTTATAAGTTAGTTTTAAGCCACCAATGCATGTGATAAACTTGTAATCTGAACCATGTAATCCTCATAAAATGCAATGAATAAAATAATAAAAGAAAAGAACAGTGTCCTTCCGTAATTTCAGACATCAGAGTTATTAATTTATGATGAAACACTATAGAAACTAAATCAGGCGTATTATTTTAGGATTTTTGGTGGGAAGGTACATTATTAACTATTTCTTTTTCACTTTGGATTAGCGGAGAAAGTAATAAATAAGCCAGGCTTATCAAAACGTGCTACAATAGTCAAGGCATCTTGATAATTTTGAAGCGTGTTCATGGAACTTCCAACGAACGTAGATGGCAAAACCACTGGTATTCCAGGACATATGTCTGTGTTCATGAGCTTTTGAGGAGAGGAAATCCTTTTGTGCTTGGTAGTTTTCAGATCTAAGTTGCTTCTGATGCGTCATCACATAAGAAATTCTTGAACCCTCAATTTTGACATAAACATCTAAAACGTATTGTTGGTTCAGTCTTCCAGAACAGCGCAAAAGGCTGAATGCATAACTTACAGCTAAGCGATAAGAATAGTACTGCAATTGAGTAACAACAATTGCAATTGAGTAACAACCGAAGAGGTATGGACAGAATGGTGTCTCAGTCCAAGCTTTCACGATGTTTCTCCACATGGAAAAGGTAATGGATGGGATCAGTAGGAGGGTTGAGAGCCGAACTTCTTTTAACGTGATGACCAGATGCTTTGGAATGAATAATGAGAGAAATATTGTTTGGGGAAGCTCCATCGTTACAAATAGAGTAGCAATCTCAATTGTAGATGGATTGTAACGACTTTTATCACGGGTATTGTCCGTAGAAAAAGTAAGATCCATTTGTTGAAACAATTGGTCATACGGACTGACATTGTGAAACATTTACAACAGTGAATTCATTAAACCTGTTATACATTCCTTCTTAGTACATTCATACTGAATTTAAGACTGTGTCGATTGTAGAATAAAGAGACCTGCATATTTTGGAGGACTCATTATTGGGATGTAGAGTTTCCACTGAATGGTACATTTGTATATGAATTATAACAGTAGAGCCCACGGTTTTTAAATGGTAAAATATTTGTTTGCACAGAGGGAAATGCCAGAGCATTATTATAACTTCTAGTATTATTCAAGTAATGACTTGATTCTTGTCATCATTTTTGGTAATTAATTTCTGAAAGAGTTCGGGACAGAATCGTAGTCTATGATCATAAGCGCCCCTGGCAATCTTTCACAGCTGGCAGAAGTCACAGGTAGTCAATTCTAGGCGAAGTGCAATGCCTGTATTGGTATAACTGGTTACTAAGCCATATTCTTCATAGCAATTAAGAAGTTCAATGTAATCTGCATTGTTTAATTCAGGCAATAATATTTTATTTGACGTTTGTAGCTTTCAATCTCTAAACACAATTCGTTGACATTTAAATCATCTTTGTATTTTAATGCGTGATTAGCTGCGGTTTCTTTAGTTCTTCAGTGGAAGTTTCATGTAACTAAAGTCTTGAAAGAAAACCAAAATCATTAGCTAAGGCAGCTAAATTTCGAAATCTTCATCACATTTGACGAATAAGTGTGTCTAGTGCACAGTAAAGATAAATTTTAAACTTTTGAAATGGAGTCATTATGGAAAAAATGACCATGACCTTATTTGAAGATGTTTTCGATGAACACATTTCATTACGAAAAAAAATCGTCTTAATTATAGTTATTGGAAAACGCCGAACTTTTTTTAAGTCTTTTCAATTTTAAAAAAATCAAGGATTTCAACAATATATGTCATCTCCACTATTCTTTTAGGCGCCGTTTACGATACCTCAGGCCAAAACTCAATAAAAAAAATGTGCCGTTTTTAAGAAAAAAATAATTGAAAAAAATTGTATACGACACAATATTTAGCAAAAAACTCATATTTTCGAAGAATTGAACTTTACATAATTTGAAGATATTGTTTGATTAACACACTTTATTATGAAAAAATTATCTTCGTTATTGTAGTTATAGGAAGACGACGAAAAAAGTTTGAAATTTTGAAACATCAGAATATTTAAAGAATATGAGGCCTGCACTATTCTCTTGAATGTTCTTTACACAATCCAACAACGATATTTAATCAAAAAATTTGGAGCCAATTTTTTGAAAATTTCCCCAGTGACTACTTCATAAAACCAAAATTCCAATATGTTTCGAATTCAAATGGTCGCGATATCAGCCAGATTGATTGCAGAATATCAATTTTAGAGAAAATCGGCTTAACGGTTTAGCCGTTGTTCATGGACGGACGCTTTGCCGTCAACTGTTTTTTGGGTATCAAGGATCCACAAAAGAAGGATTTTGGTTACACCACAATTTAGAGATGCTACGGAAAATTTGCCCTTTTCCCCTGCAGCATTACATAACTTTCTCTCGACCACGTATGTGTTAGCGAAAAAGTTTAAAAAAATACACCTTAGCACGCTAATATGGGTGGTTCTTGACGTATTAAATAAAACAGTCTCATATTTAAATAACCCTGAAACCTATAGGTGGCAGAGAAATTTATTGTTAAAGCTGTACCACAACTTCCAAGGATTGGAGTGAAAAGAAACTTTCAAAAATATATTAATGTAGCTTCGCAAAGAAGCGGTTTCCCTGTGAGTGGCGAGAGCGCAGAAGTACATTTAATAACGATCATTGACATAATTTGTAAAGATTTTGTACTAACGATATTGAAGGACGTTGCTGATGTTGCTAATGCAGTAATGGAGAGGTCTAAATACTTGAATTCAAAGTCCATATGTCGCAAAGTTCTGTGTTTGTAATGCGGATGTCCGTGTATTTTAATGCAGCAGACGATCCAGGAATGATCAACGAGCAGCGTGCCAGCGGTGAGTAGAGGAACTTTTAGCGACAACAAGAAGCAGGCTGGAGTGCCGAAGCTTATAAGTATACTAACGGGTTATGATTATACATACATAAATAATTTCTGAATTTATTTTAGAGTAATTAATATTTTTTTAAACTATTGAAAATGACTGATGAATAACTAGAATTTTTTTCATTTTTAATATTTAGAATTTTCTATTTTTTAAAAAATTTTATAAATTTTTTAATTTTTTTTTAAAAAATCAATTTTATTAAGTACTTTGATTCATCTCTCAAGCATTTTGATAGTAATTGAAAAAAATTAATCGTCAATAGATATATAATCTATAAACTTAACTTTGAGTCATTGTTTCCTTTAAATCTACAGAAATGTTTTCGAAAATAAAAGTTTTTCTAAAGTCGCCAGAAACCGTCTAGATGTGACTGACAAAATTTATGACGAAGACCAAATTTGTGAGAAAAATTGAAATAACGGTCATGAATTGCTTTTTTATTCTTTTATCTAGGAATTTTCAAGCTGTGGGTCTGCAAAGTTCGCCACCCTGAGAGTTACGCCCCCAGCAACCGCTCGCCTGGCCAGCCCCTTGCTATGACGCTGTTTCGGGAACCTCAATAGGGGAAGAAATGTCAGATTTTATTTTGCCTTTGTGGCAGCAAATAGTAAACCCACCTTGTACTTTTTCGAAGGCAAAGTTTCTCTTATTACAGAACACAACGTAAACATTTTTTCCAAATACAATTCTTGGGCATTTTTATCATATCGGAGCATTCGTCCCTTCATGTTCACACTCCAGTTTGACTGCATTGGGTATACTTATCTGTGGACTGTTACTTCTGGTTCCTTTGATCCTCTGGCAACTTCATTAATTTGTCGTGAAGGACCACTTCCGTTGTTTTGATCTTTCTTCCTTTTTTTACATTCGCTCTTCTAAGTCTAACGCCTTATACGTGCCATTGTATCTACCAATCAAAAAATCGTATCAACTCAGGTGTTAACAATACAATATTAGGTCAAATTTTACAGCAATGATTAAAAATTACACTGCATCACAAAACACAATATTCTAATATTCCATTTATTAACGTTAATATATATTTTTCTACTTTCAAATTCCGAAGCTCCACACACACACACAAATAATTTATTAGTGACCTCGCACGTTGCTGAAAATAATTCATGAACATCAGTATACGAATACGTAACATTATGTCTATAAATGGTAAATAATTACAATTCAGTTGTAAACTACAAAGTATTAGCGTTTAACAATATTACGGCACTGTGATATTTAATAAAAATGTATTAATCATTTTCAGGATGGTTCAGAGAAAACATTGCAAGAAATGCACACTTACAGATCCAGTAAGTTCTTTTTCTTTTTTAAACGCGATGAAGAAGAAAGATCAACTGCACTCCCAAACAAATAATTTGTCGGAGGCCTCTCACGTTCCTGAAAATAATTCATCAACATCGTGTAGGTGTCATTCTATCTACAAATTATTTCTTCCTCTCTGTTTCAGTGTTTCTCTATCTCTCTGTCTGTCTCATTGTCACTGTCTCTGTGTGTCTCTCTCTAGCGCGGGCCCCGCGCGCCCTGTCCTCCCCGCTCTCGCCCTACGTCACACAGCAACGCCCAACAATAATGAAGTCCAGGGCGAGCACAATTGGAATGGAAATTTAATTTAAAAAAGCGCTAGCTTGATCTTCAGCGCTATCTAGTGGAGTTACAACAAAATGACGGCATAAAAACCTTCAGTGCAAAAAAAACACGTTGATGTGCCAACATTCATGGAATTCGGTCACACCGTTTGGGAGTTCTCCCCTCTGGTAGATTCCAACATTCATTTTTACAGATTCAGAATACACTAGCGGAACCCGGTAGACGAGTTGTTCTCTCTGTCCCTCTGTCTTGGTCCCTCTGTCTCTGTCTCTCTGTCTCTATCCCTCTGTCTCTGTCCCTCTGTCTCTGTCCCTCTGTCTCTGTCCCTCTGTCTCTGTCTCTCTGTCTCTGTCCCTCTGTCTCTGTCCCTCTGTTTCTGTCCCTCTGTCTCTGTCCCTCTGTCTCTGTCCCTCTGTCTCTGCCGCTCTGTCTTTGCCCTTCTGTCTCTGCCGCTCTGTCTCTGTCCATCCGTCTCTGTCCCTCTGTCTTTGTCCCTCTGTCTCTATCCCTCTGTCTCGGTCCCTCTGTTTGCGTGTCTTTGTCTCTCGGTGCCTGTCTCTGTCACTGTCTCTCTCCCCGTCTCCCCGTCTCCCCGTCTCTCCGTCTCTGTCCCTGTCTCTGTCTCGCGCACCGTTCGTCCAGTCTTCCGTGGTCTCACCCTACGTCACACGGCAACGTCCAGCAACAATGAAGTTCTAGAAAAGCTCAGTTGGAATGAAAAATGAATTAAAATGAAGCGCCATCTTGTGCTGCAGCGTCACCTAGTGGAATTAGAACAAAATGAACACCACAAAAACTTTTCAGTTCATATGTGCCACGACCCCCTTCAGATTTTCTCACTTAAAAGTTATACAAAGAGAAGCCGAACTAATGAACAATAGTCAAGCGTCGTTCTTTTTTTATTGTAGATTGGACAAAACGAAATAGTGGCTTCAAACACAAAAACACTGCAATAGTCCAGAGAATCCTGGCCATATCAATATCGAAACACATACCCAGCCTTGAGTGACTCCAAAATATGTGATGTTTCCAGTATTTGATGTGAATTATTCATTTCTTCAAAGGAATATTCATCTATTGGCAGGTGCCACAGTTCCTATCGTGGGAGGTTTCAGCATTGCATACATTTGGGGCAACAAATCTGCTGCTTGAATATCACGCGAAATGGCGTGGCCGCGGGCGCAGTCACTGAAGCGTCTCTTCGCAGCGCCCGCGGCCGCGAACATTTCGCGCTCGAGGCGAAAAACTGAAAACGCTCCCTCCTCACTTCGTTGCTTCGTTACAGCTCGAGCAAATACTGTAGTTGACTAGCTACAGTAGTTGTAGCTGACTATCATCCCGATTTCTGCAAGTTAACTTTTGCTTGATGCACTGTTCTTCGAAGTAATTTATGTCATTCACAATCTGATATGAATAATAAACTGATTCTTAGTGTGAGTGTAAGTTTGAAAATGACATTTGTCAAAATATTTCTTAGAAATGTAAAATACCTTCAACATTTCTTCATATTGACTATATATATTGGCCATGCCATAAAAGAGTAACAAGAAAATATAATGTACCATTTTAAAGTGAATAACACAATTTTATTCGCAGATGATCAGATAACTTTTAGCACTTCAGACGATAATCTCCAAATAGCTGCCCATCAACTTCAGAGAATAGGCGAAATCTATAACCTACACATTTCATCAAAGAAAACGAAAACCATGACATTCCAGGGTAAAAAGCATTTAAGGTGTAAAATAGTAATTAATCGTAACAGTGTTGAATAAGTAAATAACTTCAACTATCTTGGATGCAAATTTTTCATACTGCCAAGGAAATATCAATATAAAAATTCAGAAATTTCAGAAAATGTGCGGAACTATACAAAAGACCCTCTGACAGAAAGCACGTTCAGACAGTTAACTGAAATTTTATAAGACAATGGCAGTTCCAATGATAACCAATGGATGTGAAAATTGGGCCCTCAATAGAACAGACAAGAGAAAAATAGAAGCCGCGGAAATGAGATTTCTAAGACCTTTGGCTTTAACTATTCAATACTGGACCATAAAAGGAACTCGGACATTAGAGACGAATTAAGTATCTTCAACCTAACTGAAACAATAGATATACTGAGAAAGAATTGGCATGAGCATTTAATGAGAATGCCGGAAGATCGAATGCCAAAAATCCTTCACAACTACAACCCGTACGGGAGGAGGAGTAGGGGCAGACCAATAACGCATCGTGTACTCATAAATGCAATAATGTGAACAAATTGCCGCTAATGTAAACATTAACGACGTGAGAGACAAGTAAAAAATACATTTTTGTAATTTTTGAATAAAACAACAGAACAGAGCAAAATGGCATTTATGTCATCTTACAGAGTACATTTGGTACTATTCCTATCAACATTTTAAAGAAAAAATTTGGAGAGTTTTTTGGGAAATTCTTACGCTATTTTCAATATTACCCATATTTTATTCACTATTGCGCGAAAACTACTAAATATTAAAAAATGTAGATGACATTAATGAAAGAACTAATTATGGAGAAAGAATTTACTTTAAAGAAAAACCTTGTTCAGTTTTGTAGTTGTAGGAAGACGTCGAAAACAATTCAAACGTTTGCAATTTTCAAACATTTGGAGTTAACTGTGAAAATCTGATCCAAACCATATTTATGAGTGAATTTCTCTCTGTTCTTACAATCAATTTAAAGAAAAAAAGAGCCATATTTGAGAACATCTTGAAAATGTCCCAGGGGCTTTATGTAAAGTTTCCCCAAAATTTAATGAATGTTTTTCAAAATCGCAGAGCTTTGTGTGAGGCCAGATCGACACGGGGTTATTGAGTTTGGAAAAAAACTATGGACAGTTAAGGCGCTAGTGTTTTTCACATACATCAGACAGACGAACGGTCGTTTTGGAACAAAACATTTTTCGGTATCAAGGACCGACAGTTTCTGAAATTTGACTACATAACATGCCAGTGGGAGTAATTTACTACATTTTAGAACAGGATTCAGCCACTTTTTCTGAATCAGAGCCTCACAATACGAGTGCTTCTGTCGAAAAATCGCCGCTTTTTGCCGCAGGATTACATAACTTTCTCTATACTACGTATGTCACTCCGTATACGAGAAAGTAAAAAGCACAAATTTAACCGAACAAAAAACAGGTATTTACTTTCCCTTTATGGAACAATAATTTCAACAAATATCTATATTGGTAATGCAGATGCTGAATTATCACATTTACAGATCATTCCTGTATGACATTCCGTTTTCTGTCGTTATTGTCACAAAAGCAGTCCTTTGAGTGCCGTCGGATGAATGCTTATAAACGATCAACAAACCCGTCGTAACACACGCAAAGCAAACAGAACTGTATAAACAGAAATTGTTTCAAACATGATGAAAGCCATTAGAATCTACACACAAACGAAAAATAATCTCAATGCTGGACAGAAGCGTAATCTATTAGGTGCCGTGAACAAGTAATAACTCTACATACTTTTAAAATGTATTAATAACGTTTACGCAATGCTCTGTGTTTTTCACAGAATCCACAAAAATAAACCCTAATATGTCGCGGAAAATTATTATCACATTGTGAGAAAAATTTGAGAGAAAATAATTTAAAAAATGTTTTCAAATATTTTAACTGTTTAGGTGAATCCAATTGCCCTTCATTTGTGTGTACACTACCAGAGAGTATTAGCCCACTCATTTGTTTAGTAAGTATATGTTAACTTATAAACTAAATGTAAACGATGTTTAAAGTAACTAGTGGTGCTAGTTACTTTACTACGTACTTTCCCGCCTTTAATAATGGTTTTGTAATACTATTTGTACTATAATTTCTCTCCGAATTAACACCTGTCAGTCGCCTGTTTTTGTAAACCGCATTACAAATGGTGTAATATTTGGTGTGAAAACTAAATATTTTCAAGCAAGTATCACCACAAATTTGACAATTATAACGGCTTTTCATACAGCTAAATCATGTCACAACAACGAGACGTAATTCACAGATATTCGCGAGACGCGTTGCGGAATGCCATTGTTGCATTCCAATCTGATATACCCTGAAAGCTAGAAAATTTTTATTTCTTATATTTCAGTTAGATTTGAAATAATTTCTAAAAGATAAATTTGTAAACCAATAGAAAAAGCTCCAATGTAAGAAACTAACAAAGTAATATGAAATAATACTCACATTCTAAGTTACGTGATATCAAACTGCCTCTACACTTCTACAAATTGCTTTCACGAAACGCAGGATTTTCGGAGCGAGAGATTTAGTTTGACGCCAAATTACACAAAAAATAAACATATTTTCCAAAAATTCAACATGATGTTATTTGAAGATCTGTTTTTGATGAACATATTTCATTAAGAAAAAAGTGTATCTTCACAATTGCAATTGTAGGAAGACACCGAAAATTTTTTAATTGTTTTACATTTTCGAAAAATCCATGTTTTAACGATCATGAGACCTACAACATTCTCTTAAGCATTTCTTACAATACCTAAGGTCTTAGATATATATCGTAAACGATTGTAAAACCTTTGTCAGTTTTCTTGAAAGATATTCCCATATGCTACTCTGCGAAAGCCATTGAGGCTGAACTTTTGCGTCTTAAATATCCAGTTACTAAAGTCAGTCGATTGTATAAGAAAGCCTATCCACATCTGTGCAATAGAAGTAACAATAGTGAAGCTAGAAACATTTTTGCTCTTAATAATTAATGCACAGTGTAATTAGATAACAGCAGAGATTCAATGCTACAATAATGTGCAAAAACATGTCAAATATATGGCCATTTGCAAGTCAACTGCGGTTTTCCACCGAGATGCGTGAAAAATGTAGGTAATCACCACTACAAAGAATTTGGAAATCACCAAGCCGCCAATTACAGCGGTTATAAAATATTATAAATCTTACGTTAAAGAGAAGACTATGCACTCCAAAAAATAAGACCCAGCAATTCAAATGGTTAGATCATCCCAAAAGCTACTCCCATCATAAATGAACCTGAAACTTATAAACGATATTACCCATCACTCACTAGTCGCTCTTATCGGGAAGCAACCCTAACTTTAAGTACGGCGCCGCCTTTAGGCTGAACAAATGTCATTTCCAACATAGTTTCACAAGTTGTAACAGCTGAAGTCCCCCAAATACAAAGTAGTGGTGTTTCAGAATGGAACAGACTTTCTCGTAGTAAAGGTTCCTAATTTCATGGTGTGGACTGGCTTTACGTTCTTGTCCTATCTGCCCTCTTGCCAGCTGCCATGAATTCCCGCCAAAGTACATTTTTTAAAAATTTTCTCAACTAATCGGGTTCCTAACAGTAGACTTAAGAATATTAAAAACATTACTTAAGAATATTAAAAAAATAATAACGTCGTCCTAAATAACAATTTTCATTGAAAAATTTAGAGCCGTTTTCAGAGAAATAGCGTTTAAGCAATACTGAAAATGCGAAGTTTGAACCTCTTTTTCACAGGATTCTATTGAGTTTTCGGAAAACTTCATTAAGTCGTTTAAAACGCTTCCACTCACAAATGCAATAATGTATACAAATTGCTGGAAATGTGCACGTGAACGGCGAGAGAGATATTTAAAAAAATACATTTGTGTAATTTTTGAAAACAAGTACACCAAAATTTACGTCATACTAAACAGCGCAATTAGCACTATCCATTGCATAAGTTCGAAGAAAACATTTGGAGTCTTTTTTGCAAAAATGACATTTTAACATTTCTTCAAAATGCGGAAATTTGAACCCATTTTAACAGAGAACTGCTGAGTATACGAGAAACTTTATGTGACATTATTTAAAGTAAATGTAGTCATAAATACAATAATGTTAAGAAATCGCCTCCAATGCAAATATTACGGAACTGCGTGAAAAGCCAAAAACTACATTTTTATAATTTTTGAAAAAAAAGAATAGAGTAATATGGCGTTAATGGCATTGTAAAGAGTACATTTTGCACTACCCCTACCAAAAATGTAAAGAAAAAATGTGGAGCAGTTTTTGAGAAAATCTTTTTTGTCATTTTCTAAAATTGCAAATATTACACGAACAAAATCTTCATAGCCTTAACGAAAGAACCATTTATGGATAACAAAATTCATTTTAAGGAAGTATCTGTCTCCACTTTTATTGTTGTAGGAAGACGGCGAAAAAATTCAAACTTTTGCAATTTTTGAAAATTTACAGTTAACCGTGAAAATGGGACATATACTACCTTTACGAATTTTTACTCTATTCTTCCAAGAAATTTAAAGAAGAAATTTGGAGCTGCATTTAAAAAATTTTTGAAAATGTTCGCGGTGCTTCATGTAAAGTATCCGGACATATTAAAGAATCGTTTTCCACAATTTCCAAACTTAAACTAGAGCCATATTGACAAGGGTTTCTCTAATTTTGAAAAAAATCTAGTAATGGTTTAGGCGTTAGTAGTGTTCACAGACGGACGGATAGACACACAGACGGACGGACATTTTGAAAAAAACAACAAAACACTTTATCAGTGTCGCTCCGACCGTTGGCGAGTAAAGACCTCCTGTAGTGCGATAAGCGGCATCGAGTTCGGAGAGCGCCGTTGAAGGCCGCACAGTGCCGAGTGTTGTGTTGTGTCGACTTTCGTGTTAATGATCAACTGAATCAAATCCAGTGAGTGAGTAAAACGTATTTAAACCTTAGTAGGTGTACACAGTACACCCAACGTCCATTCTAAGATGGCTTCTGATCAAGGAGTCATCCCAAACAGTGAAACCCATCAATCAAGTCAAGTTAGTAATGAAAATCAAGATTATGCCAACAGATATTTAACTGCTGCTCAGAAAGGTATGTTTCCCACAAAAGAACACGCGATTGTGATGGACTCAGTAGACGGTATATCAGTTAAAACGTACATCCAGGAACTTGCAAAAATTATCAATCCTCAGACCATACGGTTCGTCTCAAGGATTTCAAAAAACCGTATATGTGTCTATCTGGATTCTAAGGAATCTGTGAAAGAACTAGTTGACAATAAATCAACCATTTCAATTAATAACTCAACGTTATCCATTAGACCGCTAATTACGCAAAATATAAGACTCATTCTTTCTAATGTGTGTCCTATTATCCCACACTCAGTAATTATTGACGAGCTAACGAAACTCAAAATTCGAATCGGCTCTACAATGACCTTCCTGAGAGCCGGCATGTACGAACCAGGGTTTAGTCACATTTTGAGTTTCCGGAGACAAATTTATATTCATCCAGATGATATGGACAAAGTACCAGAAACCATGAAAATTATTTATGATGACACAGTTTTCTGGATATATCCATCATCAGATTCTATATCATGTTTTCTATGCAAGGATCACGGTCATTTTGCTAACAACTGCCCAATGAATGAACAAAAAGATAACCCCTCTGGGTACTGTGAAGTTAATCCCAATGAAAAAAATGAGCTGTCCCCCTCCTCCTTCCCAACTCTTAAACCCTCTTCCACTGTTCATCCTGCTATTGACAACAGACCTACAAAAAATGCCAAACGTCCCTTATCTAGTCTATCTTCTAAATCTGAGACATCAGAAACGTTACATTCAGTTGTAGGTGAAGAAAACCTAACCTTTCTTAGAGAAAGTGTCTCAGATACTAACAACATACAACCGATTACACCAGAGATAATGGATAATGTCCATCAATCCAAAAATTCTACAGTGATTAAATCAAACCCACAAAACAATAAAAAGTCAAAACTTGAAATTTCTCTTGCAGAGGAATCTGATAGACTAGAAAATCAACTTGCCCCACTCAAAGGAACATTATCTGAACCAAGTAACAAATATGTTTTAAATTGGTTACAACTAAAAAGTCTTTTTGAAAAAACAAAAAATTGCATAAATGTTGAGGAAGCTGTTCTGGAATTCACTCCAGATATCAAACTGTTACTACAAATGTTAGAAGATACCTACCCCCTCCTTACGGATAAAAACATAAAAAGACGTTTCACAAATTTAAAAAAGAAATTAAAAACAATTGACATGAGCAGAGAACTGGCAAACTTAAGTGAAACTAGTGATGAAGATTCAAACTAACACTCTCTCCAAATTTTTGCTCTTGAAATGGCATATACAATTCTCCAATGGAATATAAATGGCTTTAATCCACAAAAAGAGAATTTGCTACTGCTAATTAACAAGTACAACCCTGATATGATATGCTTACAAGAAACAAATAATAAAATCAACCAAAAACCACCATTAAAAAAATTTTGGATTTCTCTTGTGGAACTCAACCTCCACAAAAATCTGTAAACTAACACAAGTGTCCATGTATGTTCAAAGACTCAACTACTTTCATACCAATAAAATAATATCTACTTGATGCCTTCCTCCAGGTCAAGTGTCTGACCTATCCACAATAATGTATAATACTATGTAAAATAACCTACTGTATTTGTCATATTGTAACTGATTTCAACATACTTTGTAAAGACTCAACATACAGAAATACTTTGTAAATATATCTGACTGTATTACAATCTTGTGGTCGCTCAAGACCTAGTTGTTTATGCGACCTTTATAAATAAATTATATTTAAAAATACTTTATCGGTATTAGGGGACCCCAAAATGTGTGTTTCCGTTGAAATCTCGAAATCGATTTTCGAAGCATTACATAACTTTCTATACTACGTATATTACTCGTATATACGTATGTATTCGAGAAAATAACTAGTGGTGCCACAAATTGTACAGACTTTCTCGTAGTAAAGTTTTCTAATTGTCTTGGTATGGACTAGCTTGGCGGTCAAGTGCGTGTGTGCAGTCGTGCAGTGTGCATCACCTGCCAACGCTGTGGGCTTGTCCCTCGGCGGCGCAGGGCCGCCAGCCGCTGGCGCGCCCTGGCGGCCGGCGGCGGCGCTGCGGGGCGAGGGGGCGGCGGCGGCGGCGGCGACGGGGGCCGGGCGTCGAGCCCCGCGCAGCCCGGCGGAAGCTTCTGCGCCGCTGGCTGCCTCCAGATAACGAGCGCGCGCGCGGCGGCGGCGGCGGCACATCAAAGGGTGAGCGGAGACCGCGGGACCGGCAGCAGGGCGTGACCTAGATCACCACGATGGGAAAGATACGCTTGCTGGGAATGGAATAGCGCAATTCGAAGCTCGGTAATGAGGAGGTTGGTGAAACGCTGGACATTCGGAAAGCCTTGGTTTCGGTTTCTGGGTGGACACACGCTTCTACCATGAGAATAGATTTTAGAAAAAATATTTTCTGAGAACTGATGTTCATAAGAACATTTTCCTACCATAGAAAAGCTATTAAGTAATAATATTATAATAAATGGTTATGGCTAAATATCAAAAATAAAATTTGATAAATTCACGTGACTTGTACCGAAAGTGTCGTTGGAGCAGGAATGAAATGTTGATGGATGGGAGGACGTAGGAGCCGAGTTCCGCATTTTGAAGCAAGCTCTTCAAAGGCGCTTTCTCACGAGTTATTTTTTTAGCGCGACAGAACATTATATTTTAGCGCGATTTAATGGAATCCTAGAGGTCCTACTCTTCGTATATAAATATTCGATGCACTAAACAATTATATTTTCTTTTGACGGTTTTCCATAACACTGCATTGCTTTTAAAAGCGAAAATTGGTTTTAAAAATATTTTTAATTAACACAATTATAAAAAAGACCAGGACATTGTCTACAACCGTTCATTTTGCCTGAATACTATCAGAAATAAAGTCAGATGTTAAATGTTACATGAATATTAATTAGGACTTTTCAGCATATGAAATTGTATTAGCAATCACTTAATATTAGCGCACAAACTTTATTTAGCGTCGTAATTTGGATATTATATATTGCGGTTATACTAGTTCCTAGTGGACAGAGCTTGCGCATATTTGTATGCGGTTATTATTGCTTGTTGAGTATAGATTACCTGAATCTGATATCGAATGCACAACTCATTGTGTTATATTGCGTTCCCTGAAGCAAATTCTGTCGTCAGTCGTTCTGAATTGCATATGATATAAAAGACGGGCAGAATGCAATAAATTTAATGCACCAAGTATTAATTGAAAGGTATTCAAAAGTAATAGAAATCCATCAAAGGCGTGTGGTGCACTTCTGATTCAAGTCATAGATTAATATTGCAGCGTTTGGCATGAAACTGGAATTCTTTAGAAATGTCATGAGGCATTCGGGAACGGTGTTGGTGGTAGGCACAACCGCTCTCTGACCTCTGCTTCATTGCATGATGATGGTGCACATCAGGAAGGTTAACTTTCATTTTTTTTCAAATTTCACTTTACTTTTCACCGCTGCTCGCTTTCCATATTTCAAAAACAAAAACGTGTCACCAATAAAAGAAGTAAAGTTTACAAAAATATCTGAAAATGTAAAGTTTTTTCTTTTTTTCCGCAGAAAAAGAAGTTCATTTACATACAAACTTCTAAAATCTGAAGAAAGTATTTACGACTTCACAAACGAGGAGCAAATATTCAAAAGGTGACATGTCAATTTGGCAAAAATTCAGTTCTTCTGTTGTTTTTACCTAGAATTTTATTTCCAAAAAGAAATGTAAGATGTCTTACAATACATTAAGTAATACTATATTCTTTGAGTTAAAGACAGTGTTGTAAAGTGTAATATTTGGGCTACATTTTTCATTTTTATTAGAAACGTGTGGAAAGGACATGTCACGTTTTGAATGTTTGCTCGTCAAACAATGTTTGAAGCCTCTTCCTCTAACCCTTACACTTTTTAGATTTCTTCTCCCTTTGAGATATCTTCTTCTGTGTTAGAGCGCAATCTCCATGCGAATGTAACCTTTCATAATCTTCTAATTCGCTTTTGAAGCCACGGCCCACTGTAAAAGCGACCGATCACATTGCTCTCCCGGATCCTCCTCTACCAACGCCTTGCGTGGGCCGAAGCTCCGATACGTGGAAATCGCCGCCGCCGCCGTGGGCTCGCCCACCACGAGCGAGCACAGAATGCTCGAGTGTACGACACTCGAGTCTGAAATGCTCGAGCGAGTACGAGCGAGCAAAAGGCACGCCTTGTACGCCTCTACCACCGACTTTAGGGAAGGATTGGGCGAAGCACTTCTTCGGAACGCTCCGGATACCACATATAATGGACCAGACGGGGAGCATGAACCCCCGTCAGGAGGCCTAGGTTCCTGCGGTACTCACGTCGATAGCTTCAAGGTGGAAGCAGGGCGGAGGCGTGAAGAGGACCCCGAGCCGCCCTGGCCCCCTGTTGGGCTCTTGGCTTCGTCGAGGCAGTGGCCCGATGCTCTCGGCGTGGAGGAGGGACGGGACCTGACGTGTTGTGAGAGGCGCTTTGATTCGGCTCCGGCGCCCACCTGGAAAGCCGGTAGCTCTGACCTGGCGGGGCGGCCCGACCCAGGCGTTAAATGGGAAGGTCACCGAGAGGGTAAACTGCGTCCTGGCGGGACCCAGACACCAGACTGTTACGTACTTCTGCGCCGGTGGGGGTGCGGATCAAGGCCACACTGCTTAGCTGCTCACCCCGGGGAGCAATCCTCCTAGCGAAACCAGTTTTTTGTGCTGCGTGGTAGACCAAGCAGGGTTACTACTACTGTACGCAGCCGATTACATGCAATAAAATAATTTAGCTACTCGTTTTGTAATGTGTGTATTTTAGACAGTAAATATTGCCGAATATTGAAAGAGAATTGGTGAAATATAGAACATAGTAAAAGAAAAAATGATAATAATCTAGATTTTTATTTTATGATTTATTGATAGCAGATGATAATTTTAATCCTACGTAGTAAAGCTTATGTTGGGAATATCGGAGATAATTTAAATTGTTCAATCCTATTTTTCACCTCACAAATAAAGAAATTTACTTGACTAGTTTAACTATATCAGTATTTAAAAGGATACTTCACCTATTCACATACGTCGACTGAACATATGGTATATTATTATTGAAATATGTGGAAATCAAACATTCTGAAAACAGTCTGAAAGTTTCTGCGGCCACCACCAAATGGTTTACAAAGAAAAAAAAATGCTCAGTGACTTCAGCGATAAGAGCGGAGACCGACCACCTGCGCGACATATCGCGCTGCACTTAGCGAGAATCACACCGTCAGATAAAAGTTTCTCATTGTGCCAGAGTTCGGTGCAGTGGAGGGTCAAGAATGTGTACCATGTTTCTTGGAAGTAAATAGTGTTTCCAGCGTCATAATTAAGCTTTTGCCCTAACATTTTATACATACTGTTCGTTATTTGGTGATGTCTTTTGCAACTGGTAAGACTGCACGCCATATTTTTACTAAAATACAATTTATCATGCAAGCACTTTAAAAATGTTAAAAAATATAAACAAAATAAAAATATAAATAAAATTGAAATCGGTTTTATATTCGAATAGTTTCTTCGATCTAATGGCAAAGGTAGATTGATTTATTAGTGATTAACGGTGCGTCAAATGCTAGGGCCATTGGTACCGTAAGTGTAGTGGAAGTTTTTATCGTGGAAGGTGGCGCATGAGATGATGTTTTTATCGCGAGAGGTGATCTTCCCCTGCTGCCGGGTAAGATCCGGTGCCGACCTACACGCCGGGTTGCTTTTTTCTAACCAGGTATCTCCCACCAGCGGGACACCGTTACAGCCGGCACTAGCTCTTGTTAGAACAAAGTTGTAAGGTCCCGACCGGTCTCCTGATAGGTGTGGTAGTGTAGTGCATGTTAGTGTAAGTGTGTGTGTGTGTGTAAGGGGAGAGGATAGGACAAGGAAGAGGCAGGAAAGATCGCGCACGGTCCGTGGCTCGTTTGTTAGGATACTGCTCCGGCATTCGCCTGGTGTTCATCAGCAAAACCATAGAATACTACTGATCAGAGCATCCGGCCTCTAGAATTCTCCTCCAGTCGGCGACTGAATTCAACCTAGCGCTGTCGAAAATCTTGCGACGCCGCGATTCGAACCCTAGGACCTCTCGGACAGTGACTAATTGATACCCTGATCCACTTCACATATATTTTACATCGATTTTATGGATGTAAAACTGACTTTCTTTTCTCATGAAAGTAGGATATAAGGCGTCCTTTTGCCGCAAATTATTTTTGTGTTCTGAAATCCACCACTTCATCTGTTTTAAAAATGTTCGCGTAAAATAAGTTATTGAATTGTTTCATTTGCGTTTTTTTATTTATTTTTAACTTCTGCGCTATTTATACGTTATATCTACGTACCGTTGTGTGGCGAGCTGTTATTTTCAGAATATGCCTTCAATACGAGTCGCAAGAAAATCAAAATTACTCAAAAAATGCGTATCTTACATATAAAAATATATGCTTATCATCGAATTGGTCGTTTTGCGCCCGTTATAATAGACTGAAAAATATGTATTGTTCCATTTGAAAAAAATCAAGATACCTCAAATATCTCGTGTAATATAAGTGATAAAATATAAATGAATACACGTATCAATTAGCCCCATTCCCTCATGCACGTTTGTGAAAACTGGTTTGTAATAATTAAATCGTTCAAGAGTCACAGAAGGTGCTAAATTACGTGACTACCTCGATATATATATATATATATATATATATATATATATATATATATATATATATATATATATACGCATTATGATGAACGAGTTCAGACGGCGTAAGATGCGGTTCTAGGGATGGCGTCACAGGGATGAGCACTTCACAAAAATGATCTTTGTCCGAGCCTCCCCTATTTGCCATGCTATGGAATATTTTAGATTAATTTAAATTACACTGCCAGTCATATAAACAAAATACCTCCGTGTTACTACATATTTTACATTTTTTGTGAGATAACTCGAGAAGATCCGATGTGATGAAAGAAGAAATTGATAGATATTATTACTTAGTAGTTGGGTATATTCTGTTCAACGAATCCATATGTATGAATTTAACCATGTACGAGAGGTAAATTTGATTTTGTGTTCTGCTTCGCGGCAACTGTGTCACGGAGGCCAGCGCCTGGGCCGACGCAACCCGCTGGCCATACGCCGTGGAAGTTGGGGCTTCTGGCACCAGATCGCGCACGCGGCGGTCTCTGCCGTCGTTCTCCGTCGTGGCTTCGCCGTCCCGTTCCCGACCTTTCCCTCGCCCGCGTCCGCGACCTGCCCTTAGCCGGCGCCCGCGGAGGCGCAAATTTAGGACCTCTGGCCGCGCGGACACAATAGGCGCACAAATCAGAGCGCCCGGCGCGGCAGGCGCGGCGTCCTGGCCGCCCGCTCGCCCGGCCGGCGGCGGGCGCGGGCGATCCGCGGGTGCGATCCCCCGGGCGGGCGAGGGGCGACGGAGGCGGCCAGTGCGTGTGTGGGCGATGCCGAGCGCGCGCTCGCGCGTGTGTGTGCGTGTGACCCTGGTTCAACCCTTCTGAATGGTTGCATTGTCCGCCGATGTTTTCTTATCTGGCTGGCTGCGCGGCGGCGGCGGCGGCGGCGCGGTCCCCGCCCGCCTCGTCTTTTTATTGCGGCGGCGGGCGGCGGACGGCGCGGCGCGGCGCGGCGCGGCGTGGCGTTGCGGGAATAACGACTTCCAGTCTGGCTGGTCCAAGGCGGATCGTCGTCGCCGTGGTCAGGGTTGCCAGGCCGCCCGCCGCCGCCGCCGCGGGTTCGTCGCCCTCCGCGCGCCCGTGCAAGGCCACCGGACGCAGGAATGCAGACGCGCGCGCGCGCCGGGCCGCGTCGTCGCCGCCGCCGCCGCCGCCGCCGGGCGGACGCGCGGCGCGGCGCGAGGGGGCAGGAGGCACGGACGGACGGACGGACAGACGGGCGGGCGGGCGACGCGTTTATTTATTTGGCGGAGGTGCGCGCGGGAGGTCTGCTGCGCCAGGGGTTGTCAAAGCGCGCACGCCTCCGCCTCCGCCGAGGGCAGCCACCGTCCGAATTAATCAGAGATTTCGCTCCGCGCCCCTACTAATTATCCGCGCCGTTAAATGCTTCACGCTGTGTAAACGCAATTAATTTCAAAGCGTCTGGGTGCACTTTCTTTCTGTTAATTTTATTTTCATGTCTTGCTACGTGTAATATAATATTGGGACTCTTTGTTTATTTTACAAAAATATAAAGAAGTGGAAGTCTCACTTTAATTAAAGAAACAATTGTAAATACTTGTTACGTTAAAGAGGAAAGTGAAAGTCAATTTGAAAATTTCAGTAATTTATATGAATTTGTCGACATTCTGAAAAGTGGTGTTTGATAAAGTCTCAATTGCAATGGAATTTTGCGAAAATTGAAAGGGAAACAAATTCATTAATGGAAAATAAAGACATGACTCACAAGTAAATAACTTTTTATAATTCATCATCGAAGAAATCTAAGTGGTTGAAATCTTTGATATTCAAAGATTTCCACTTCTATTTCGGGAAGTGTGACCTTGTAGCTGTTTTTTCGTGCTTCTGTTTTGCGTACCCTTGACCTCATACGTCCCTGCGTTCGCCTGACGCCGTGATTTCTGCCCGCCGG
This sequence comes from Teleogryllus occipitalis, assembly GCA_011170035.1. NCBI lineage: Eukaryota > Metazoa > Arthropoda > Insecta > Orthoptera > Gryllidae > Teleogryllus > Teleogryllus occipitalis. Next base: position 201,532 of record BLKR01001889.1, on the reverse strand, counting down.
TGACGTCACGTCTCTCGAACATTATACTTTGAACTCCACCTCACTCGCCATAAAGAGCGGATACATCGCAATGCACAAGTATCATCTATCATCGCTCCTGGCAGTGCCAATAAAAAAACGTTCGCTCACAGCTCAGTAAGTCTGAGAATTTGGAGTTTGTGTGTGTGAATGTGATATGATTGTTTAGTTATTTATAGAATTTAAAAACTATTTTATTAGATTGACGAAAAATACTTTTTTGTATTTTTCCTAAATTTTCGTAGCAAGTGAAGTGAAATTTCACATCAAGTGCATGCAAAATGCCTACATATGTTCTTGAACTTCAAGAATTTGCGCTGAACTAGATTGATAGTCAATTTTCATTTTAAACCAAAATCTTAACGATTTAGTTACGAGTCTTTTAAAATCTTTTAAGTAGTTTTTTTCGATTCATTTGTGACCAAATGCCAAAAATCAAAAACTATTCCAATTTGCCATTGGCCAAAAATAAACTAAATGTATTAAAATATCAATGCTAACATATCTGACTAAGTGTTCTTCTAGTGCTTACAGTGCTTTTGCTAAAACAATTCAAATCCCAAACATTTCCTTAGCATTAGTTTATATTATTTTACTAGCTTATTTTATCATTTTCCATTTGTACAATTACATTAGGTTGTGGGGTCGAAACCCGACCAATATATGAATGTCTGATGTTCTGTTTATGTCCAATACCTAGCATCTCACATTCTTCTATAATTCCTTACCCTCGCTCGCAAATGCTTGATATCTATGTGCAATCTACCTGTATTTATAAACATTCAATTATAATTGAGGAATTGACCCCCTTTACTCAGAACAATGATATAAGCATCGAGATGAATTAGGTACCAGGGGCTTACACACATAATAGGTAAAGGGCTGACATGGCCCTAAGGTATATCTCGGGTGATGTTCGAATAAAACGAGGGTATTATATCCAGGGAAGCTATAGTTACCATGCAAGGCCACTGAAACAAAATGCAAATTAGAATGAGAGTCTCCATTCTAGTACCATATATACGTAGATCTAAAACCATTTTATACGAACTTTCTAACCAGAATATATTTTCTCGTGATATTTCTAAATTTGCAATTTTCAAAAATTTAGAGAGATCATTTACTTTTACCGTCCTTTGATATACACGAGGAGAAAATTTAAAGAATTAAATTGGTGCCGTTTTTGAGAAAGTAATTCTTAAAAAAAAATGTCCTATTTTTTTTGCCAAGTTACACAAAACTACTCATATTTACGAAAAATTGAAAACTCCAACGTTATTTGAAGATTAATCTTGAAAGAACAGATTTCATTTAGGAAATAATCTATTTCTTTAATATTGTAGTTGTAGGGAGACGACAAAAAATTTTGAAGTTAAGCTTATTTCGAAAAATCAGGGATATCAACGAAAATTTGACCTACAGCAGTATCTTAAGGGTCCTCAACATTATCGGGGGACAAAGTTTAAACCAAAAATTTGGAGACCTCGCAAAATAATGTACCTCGCAAAATCAAAATATTCGTTTCAAACTCAGAGGACCTCGAGTTCATTTAAATCGATTGGCGAATATCAAATTTGAAGAAAATCGGATGAACCGTTTAGGAGCTAACTTTGACTACAGACGGTTAGACGGACGAACAGACGGACAGGTTTTGCTCTCATTCGATTTTTCGGTATCAAGAACATAGAAAACATGAATTCTGACATCAACGCGTCAAAGTTAGTAATTTTCTGTAAGTAGAAAAAATATTTATTCACTTTTTCGTTACGAAGGCCCGGCAATATAAGATTTGGTGTCAAAAATTCGCCGTTCTCTGTCCTAAGATTATAATACTTACCCTTCTCAGGAAGTAAGGGCGAGAAAGTAAAATATCGGTTTTGATATCAAATAAATTACGTAAGATAAAAATGGTCATGAATTTACTAGTTATGAAATTTACTGCTTCGTAAAAAAGCTGAGAAAATATAGGTGGTTAATAGTTAAATTGTAAATAGCAATATATTTGAAGAAACCCAGCTCCAACTAAAAATTTGACCATTTGCAATATTTTTACCATCCAAATATAATGTTCCTTTAGAGAGGTAAAAACATAAAAACTTGGGTATGAAACCCTTTTATGTTGAAATATACGGAATTTTAAAAATCAACAAAATATTGAATGCGGTTATTGTATTGCAGAAACAAAGGGTCGCCCCAAGGCGGGGCCGCTGGCGCTGCTTGGAACCCCTGCGGGAGGTATTGGGGGGAGCTGCCCTATCGCCGGCCGGTGCAGCCCCGCCTCGTCTCGCCTTGCATACGCAATGAGCTGGGTAGCGTGCCCGTGTGCAGAAACTGCCTGCGGAATCCATATGCATAAAACGGCGCGCCGTTTCCCGTATTTCAGCCTAAATTAGCCCGACTGCGCACAAGATAGCGCTCCGCGTTGCGCTGGCTGTTGGGCCGTTGGCTGCGGCGGCGGCGGCGGCGGCGGCGGCCGCGTGGGCGGGGACGGGTGCCAGCGATCGCTGGAAACGAACCTTGTGAAGTGCTTACAGTCATGGTGGGTCAATCTTCATTTTTAGGAGACCTTCCTCCCGAAAAGCAGCCCCAACATAGATCTGTCAGATGCATTTAGAAGGCATCAACAAAAAGTAGAGATATGGGCATATGAGAGACCAGTCCATCAGCTGGTAACTGCTGTACTACGTTATCTCGGGTTGAATATACGGTGGTGATGTTTCCGTTTGATTCCAACAGCTTCAATCTTAATGACGATTGTGGAAAATAAAATTATTTTTGGAGTGTGTGTGTGGAACGAGTTTTGCTCAGTAATCCAGTAAAATGTGCGTGTTTTTAATTTGAACTAGTGGGAATGGGCGGCGTTCCAAAACTTTTCCTCTACTTAGAGTTATTATTGAACAACTACTCATTTATTTAAACAAGTGCATGTATCAATCTAAATATCTAAACTTGAAGGATTAGTTGCTTGGAGAAAGAAATCTATGACTTTAATATAGATAGGTGTTGGACAGGTTCGAAAATAAATTAGAAATTTTACAATTTTCCAAATTCCAGTGGTTATAATGAAAGTCGGAACAAATCCACGTTTATAAATATATTTTCTATTGTAACTATACACTTTTATAAACGCACTTTATTCTATTAGAGCAAAAAATTAAAGAAAAATGTAGCATTTTTTAGAACAAATTGAAAATGTACAGGAACTACATGTAAAGTTTCTCCTAAAATATAAAATATTTTAATGATCGAAAATTACATGTATGTCTTTGCCACCTCCATCAATCTTAACTATCTTTGGAATCACAATAAAATACTTTATTCCTGACATTTATGTTGAGTTACGGTCAAATGAACCATAAACATTGATTTTACGACGGAAAACTCTAGATCGTATGGTTGAAGTAATTTGTCCACGTGTGAACTATTCCTATATGCGAGAGATAATAAAATGAGAATCAACAGAATCCCATTCCATACATTTGAGCGATATATGCACCAATTATACATCAAAATCATTTAAAATACTTTCCCCGCGGAGGAAACTAGCAAATACTTCGAAGTTGCAAATTATGACTTTGCATCCGTGGAAATTCGCCTTTATCCTTGCATTGTAAAATTTCGAGAACTCTAATCCAAGAGTTTCAGTAATATTCTTTGTAATTATTTTGATTACCAAGAGAAAATGTGGTCTGTTTTGGACATATTAGTATTGAATTCGTTTAGGGGAAGAAAGACCTGACATCTCGACACTTGTTGATGAGAATAAAAGCTAAAATTAAAAACTAAAATTGTGAGGCCAAAGACCTCAAAGAGAAGTTCCTCACATCTTAATCTACAGGATGAGATGTTCTTGAACATTTTATTACATTTTTGCTGGACCGACGCTTCTCGATATTACCCCACCTGCTCAGAGACGTGCAGAATCTGCAACTAAGTGTGAATGAGAGCGACTGGGAGAGGCAGAGACAGAAACAGAGACAGACAGGGAGAACGATAGACACAGCGACAGAGTTAGACAGACTGAGAGAGGGGTAAAGTGAGAGACGGAGAGGGAGACGAAGAGAGGCAAAGAAACGGTGAGTCGAAGAGAGAAAGAAAGAGAGAGAGAGAGAGGGAGAAGAAGAGAGGCAAAGAAACGGTGAGTCGAAGAAAGAAAGAGAGAAAGAGGGAGGGAGAGAGAGACGAAGAGAGGAAGGAAAAGGGAAGGAGAAAGAGGGAGCTGAAGGGCAGAAAATCGTCTGCCGGGTTCCGCTAGCGTGTGTGTACATTATATATATATATATATATATATATATATATATATATATATATATATATATATATTATAATAATTTTATAATTAACTCGCCGATCCGGATAGTCGAGATCGCTAAAGCAGCAGTGCCATGGCGATCTCGGGCGGAAGGATCGTGTGTTTGTGTATGTCTGTATGTGTGTGCCGTCCATTCACCCTTCATCATCAACATTCCATCTCCCCAAAACTAGCAACCCCAGGAGGTAAAAATTGGATTCAGCATAATGCTGATCCCCCCAAAAGGAGTCACATACACTGACCACGGGATAAATGTAGGTGAGCCTTGGTACGTGCAGATGTATGTCCGAGGGGTCTTGGAGGGCCAATTCGCGGCCCCCAAAAACCTTACATACTCGTATTGTATTCTAATACTTTTATCATGCATGTCCAGTACACGTGCGTAGTAAGAGTGTATCTATCTGGTCCATAATCCTCATGAGGGAACAATAAATTTACGAAACGTCGGTAGACTAATATACTAATTAATTGACCAACGCTCATGAACTATTCCCATAATAAAACCACCTCATTTTGTGCATTTGAACTTGAGTGTACAATTAGGTCTAGGCCATGATCTAATCTCATTGTTGCATTTCCGTATGCGCCAACGTAGGCATAAGCAGCTCTATTGTATGCAGGGCCGCATCGAGGCTGCCTCATGTAAAACAGGTATCATCTGAAAGTGAAAGTAAACCACATTTGAGCGCAGTACTGAGAGCAGAGCTCATGAATGTTATTGGAAACTACAATCCACCGGAATGAAATGTGTCAAGCACATGACCAGCTCCATGTTTCCTCGATTGGGGTGTTGGAAACCTAATTTGATTTCCTATTGATTCAGTGAATAATCTTTGACTTACATTCTGTACTTTGTGTTTAGCAAACATTATAATATGAATATCCTGTAATACAACGAAGGTCGTTTGCCGCAATTCATTTACAGTAATAGTACATGGCGAGTTTCTCCATTAGAAAATCTCGGATGCGTTTGTAAACAGAAACTCAAGTGTAAAATATGTTAACTTCTGGACCTTAGAAGTTAGTTATCAAAACACCATTGAGAGTAATTAGGAGATTCAAAAGTAACTATCGTTTAAAATTATTTTGTCACATAAAGTAATTTAAATGATAACTTAATAATACTAAATAAAATAAATATTTTTCTTATAAACTATCAAAAATTTGCTTTAAATTTATTTGTTTTTTTTTGTGTTTATTCTGTTTTACTTTACAGAGATATAAAGCGTGATATTTACCTCTTTTATTTCAATCACATTCATTTAACATTCAATCGCTGTTTCTAAGCTCAAATATTTATCAGAAAATAAAAACTTTAACTATATTTGGTGAGAAAATCTCGAATGCCATTAAGTGCACTTCTGGCAATGTATGTCGCAAGGCTTTATCATGTATGTTATCGTTTCGAGATTAGCAGCTCCAGAAACGGTAAGTAGACTGTTGCTTTGGAACAGTCGTTCTTGGGATTGCAGAAATTAACATTCTTGGAAAAGAAACTATTCAAAATCTTCACTCCCCAGTGATCTTGCAAACTATTAAGAAATGCAAAAGTAATAATAATGTGAAATAGATATACAATTTATGAACGATTGATAGTTTTGTGAACTCAAATATAATTACCGAGTCATGATACATGATTGGAACACAAATGATCCAAATACCGTGAAATATTTGTCAATACTTAACCACTTGTTACAGACAAAATGTGTTTAATCATTTATCAAAAACTGTTTGTGTTTAACTTCGTATGCTCTTACGCGATACTCAATCTCCAAGTAAATATTTGGAAATGTTCTGATAAGTGCTGCTATTTAAAGTGGCACAACGTGTATCTTGCTTGCAATGGAAGCGTGGCTACACTTCGTACGCCGTCACACGGCACTTTTGGGCATCCATCGCGCCGTGGGCTCTCTCAGGCGCTGGGCAGCGGCCACGCCCGGCCCACGCGGGCACGCGGCGCGGGGAACCGGCTCGGCCCGGCCCCGCCCGGCCCGGCCCGGCCCGGCCCGGCCCGGACCGGACCGGTCGCCGCCGGCGGGGCACTTTCGCCCGCCCGGGCGCCGAACCGCGGGCAACGCGGTTCGGCAACCGGCCCGTCTCGCTCCCGCCCGCCCGCCCGCCCGCCCGCCCGCCCGCCACGCCCCCGCGGCCGCGCCTTGCTTCACGCGGTCGCGCAGAGGGCGTGTCGGCCCGCAGCCGTCACGCAATGTTGCCTTAGGTCGCGGTTCTGCAACCCAGCGCCCACTCAAACGGCGTTCTTTGGCTCAAGGTATCCTCGTTTCCCGCTCTCCTTACACTAAACCACGTGTGTTTTGCATTTTACTTATTTTGATGTACTGTTCATTTTACTTTCTTCTATACGTACGTATATATGGAGTAACATACTGTCTAGGAAGTTATGTAATGTTGCGGAAAATCGATTTCCAGATTTCCATGGAAATACGTCGGGATCCCGTGATACCGAAAAAGTGTTTTCAAAACCTCTGTCTGTGAACAACACTAGCGCTTACCCTGTTCGTAGGATTCTTTCCAAAAAAAAATATTCCCCAGTCGATCTGGCTTGACTCAAAGCACTGAGATTTACAAAAACATTCTCTAAATTTTGGGAATTCATTACATGAAGCCCCTGGGACATTTTGAAAATTTTCTTAAAAATAACTCCAATTTTTAAAAAGAAATTCTTGTAAGAATAGACTAGAATACACTTATAGAACTGGCACAGGCCTGATTTTCAATCTTCACCCCGAAATTTCGAAAATTGCAACAGTCTGAAATTTATTCGGCGTCTTCCTACAACGACGAAATTGTAAATAGTTTTCTTTGAAATGAAATTTGAATTATCCGTAATTAGTTGTTTCATTAAGGTCCTGCACATGTTTTGAAAATTTTAGATGTTTTCGCGCAATATTGCGTGAATTATAAGCAAAATTAAAAATATGAAAAACAAGACTTTTCTCAAAAACGGCTACAATGGTTTCTGCGATCAACACCAGGCGAATATCGGAACAGTACCATAACAAAGGGGCTCACCAGCGCGGGAAGATCACCACCATCTCCTTCCGCGATGAAAACATTCCCTACTTTTAAGGGACTAATGACCTTACCCGTTGACGCACCCCGAATCACTAATCGATCAATCACAACAAAAGGTACTTCTAAAATAATTTATCTTAGTTCATAAAAAACTCGTATCTTCACCCCCAACTTATACACACGTACACTTGCATGCAATGCACCACCACACAAGTCAGGGGCTTAGAGCTTGTCCCGTCTGGAGAGGTGCCTCGCTGGTGGCATATTGCCTTGGAGAAACGTCGCAAACCGACGCGCAGGGCAGCGCGGATGTCGCCATCCGAGGAGGAGATCACAATAATGCCAACATAAAAATATTGCAGCCTTCTGTGCCTTAACCAGACATGGCATTGAAAACAACCGTAATTTTCAGTTTCATCAAACTTTCACTATTGACACAAATCAATTACAAAACTAGAGGTGCTACAGAATGGCACAGACTTTCTCGAAGTGAAGTTTTCTAATTTCCTTGGTGTGGACTGGTATTGTACAGTCTTGCCCCTCCTTCTTGTCTGCTGCCATCTATCGCTGCCAAATGTAAATATTTTTGAAAATTTCTCAACTTTTCGGTTTCAAAATAGTAGAACCGAAATATTCATTTAAGAATATTAAAAAAGGCTAAAACCTCGTCCTGAATAACAATTTTCATTGAGAAATTTGCAGCCGTTTTCTTAAGAAAATGGCGTGTAGCGCTATTGTAAATGCAAAATTTGAAGCTCTTTTTTACAGGAATCTATTGAGTTTTCCAAAAATTTTATTTCACGTTATTTGAGGACATTTCACTCACAAATTCAATATAGAATACAATAATTGGACATATTAACGGCGTGAGAGATATTGAAAAATTTTACATTTGTGTATTTAAAGAAAAACTACGAAAGCTCCAAAATGAACTTTACATCATATTAAACAATGCCATTACCACTATCCCTGGCAAAAGTTTGAAGAAAAAATTTGGAGCCGTTTGTGAGAAAATGGCATTGAAAATGGCGTTTCTGAAAATGCGAAATTTTGAGCTAATTTTAACCAAAAACTTTTGAGTTATTGAGAAACTTTATTGACATTATTTAAAGCACATGCACTGGTAAATGTAATAATGTGAAGAAATCGCCTCTAATGTAAATATTACCGACGTGAGAGACAAGTAAAAAAAATTTGTAATTTTTGAAAAAGCCAATGAATACATCAATATGGAGTTTATGTCATCGCATAGGGTTTGGTTGGCACTACCCCTGCCAAAAGTTTAAAGAAAAAATTTGGAGCCGTTTTTGAGAAAATCTTGTATTTGTATTTTTTTTCAAATATTGCACGCACTATTGCACGAAAACTACTAAAATTTTCATACAAATATACATGACCTTTATGTAAGAACTATTTATGGACAAGTTTTATTTGAAGGAAAAAAATCAGTCTTCAATTTTGTTGAGGGTAGACGCCAAAAAAAAAATCAAATTTTGTCAATTTTCGAAAATTCAGAGTAAACCGCGGAAAATCGGACCTATACCACCTTTATAAGTGTATTTTACTCTATTCTCAAAGGAATTTAAAGAAATAAATTTAAAGCCGTACGTAAAGTTAAAGTAAGCCAAAATTTTAAAGAAAGTATTTCAAAATTTCAAAGCTTCAACTAGACCCAGATGGACAGGGATTTCTTCAATTTGGAAAAGATCGTATGTCTGGTTTAGCCACTAGTAGTGTTCACAGATGGACGGACAGACGGCTAAGATGAGAGACGGTTGAAAAAATTTCAAAAAAAATGTACTTTGTCTGTGAAGAGATAGCAGCTGGCAAGAGCATGGGGCAAGATCGTAAAGTCAGTTCACACCACGGAAATTAGAACCATTTACGACGAGAAAGTCTGTGTAATTCTGTATCACCACTAGCTTCTTTTTCTTTGGTTCTTTGGCTATTTCATTATTTCCATTTTCAGATTTAATTCTTTTGGATTCAACTTTTGATGAATCAAATAGGGCTCTTTCTTGGAGGATTGGGAAGTTGACATTATCAACTAGTACAGCATCTTCATTTATGTTTTGGGTTGCTGAATATTCATAATTGTCTTGGACAAATTCATCTTTGGTGGTATCAAGTGAACTATTTTCTGTTATTTTATTTTCAAGAGAAGAATTATCATTTGGAGAACTAGTGTTTGGATACGGCTGGGCCAAATGACCATTTTGTTCACAAAAGAAGCAGGCCATGCTCTCAGCAGAGAAATAAATTCTATAAGGGGTGCAATCAAAGAAAATTTATTGATTCAGGTGGTTTGTTTATAACCTCAGGGGCTATGAAAATCGGCCTTCTAAAGCTCATGATATGAGTAAAACCTGGCACTAACATTCTAGCTCTAATAAATACCTTTCCGATAATATGAAGTGGAATAATAGGGCAAACATTTGAAATTATGGCTCTCGTATATATACTTATTAGGTGTCTTAGTCCATGAACATGGTGTTTACTAGAACTAGAGATGTGGTTAACTGAATGGTTGTCAGCAATTTCTTTCTACTTGGAAACACACAAATTCTGTTATTGGCAGTACGGGAAATAAAAATTGTATCTTTAGCACTTACAACGGTTGCCAGTTTTTCAATATAGTCTTTAATAGACCTGCTTGGGCTTCGGTGACGACAGCCTGTTCTTTCGAAGGGAAGAATCGGCGGACGTAGCATTAGCGTATGTTTTCTTCATGTAGGAGTCGGAGGTTATGTTGCCTTTGTTTACGTCGGTTTCCATTTCAGCACGGATGACAGCCAAGGCTGTCTGTACTAGCTGCTGCACTGTGTATGAGATATGCAGTTGATTTTATAACTTTATAAAGTTTAGTCAGTAGATTGAAGCACGAATTTCACTCGTGGTTCAATGGATCACTCGCGGGAAGCGAGTGCGAAGTGATGTTAATTCTATTGTATCTCGTGTTAATGTATTTGCATTTGTGGTATTGTATTTCGTGTTATTTTCACTTTTTTGTATTTTATGTCGCTTGTGAGTTTTTTCTCTTAACTCCTCTGTAACATATTAATCATAAAACGTTAAAAATATGTAAAATAATTAGTATTAACAGAAACCTATTGATTACTGTTGTACTACTCGCGCAACTTTTCTTGAACGATAGATTGAAGGAATGCGGGTGGAGTGGGGGGTATTAGTTACAAAGTCGGCCTAGTGGCCGACTTTGTAACTAATACCAGCCTAATGGCCTTTGTAACTAATACCCCCACTCCGCCCGCACTAATACCCCGCCCGTACTAATAACCCGCCCACTCCGCCCGCCCGAACTAATACCCCCACTAGAGTATTTACAATAATGCTAACCTCTGGAAAATCGAAGTCAAACCAGCTATGAGTGCGGCCAAGTCATCGCTCTGGGTAGGCAATACTAGGGACACTAGATGGGAGGTTTAGGTGCCTCCCTTGCAGGACCTGGTTCTGCCTCAGCCATTTCTTTAGATAATGGTAATAAAGCTGAACAGAAGTTCTCGACTATGAAAGCAACTAACTTGTCTTTCACGCCAACGAAATTTTAATGCTTGGAATGTTGTCATTACTGCTCGTTGCGAGCTTTTGCATTCAACTGTTTATTGCTCAAGGGAGGGGGAAGCAAGGTCATCGTTGAAGAAAAGTTGCGCGAGTAGTACCTGTTCTAGCGGAAGTGATAGGTAGATAGATAGATAGATAGATTTATTAAAGTTCGCTTTGAGGTAATGCTCGGTGGCAAACATGATTACAACTAGATATACGACAATTACAAAACTATTACGAATATTTACAAATATAATTACAATTAGAATTAGAGATTGATTTTGAGTTATCTGTAAGTTGATTTATAAGCTTTTCTAACACTTCACTCCACTTCACTTCACTTCACTTCACTTCACTGTATAAGGGACATGACCATATTAATAATAATAATAATAATAATAATAATAATAATAATAACGATTCATAAAATAAAACTAATAATAACAATAACTTTTTAAAAAGTTACATCAAAACCAGTAAGTGTTAATAATTATGATATTATTAATAATAATAATAATAACAATAGTAATAATAATAATAATGATAAAAGTCTCAGGATGATGACGTACATAGAATTAAGTATATTTTTAAATTTCACTACATTAAAAGGAAGAGTCTCTAGTGCTTTTGCTGGTAGTAGGTAATGAAATTGTTTCTGATTGAGTTGTGAGTACACACATCATTTGTAAAAGGATACTCCTAGCAAATTACAAATGAAAATTAATAATAATAATAATAATAATAATAATAATAATAATAATAATAATAATAATAATAATAATAATAATAATAATAGTTCAGAGCAATGTTCGTTGGTGCGACTTTCTAAAGCAGCACATTCCTGGACCTTTCGCATGGAGCGTGGAGCGTGGATTTGGATGTGGTCGCCGCCCCTGGCGCTGCCTGATCGCCGCGACGGCCGCTGGACGGTTGTGTGCGTCGCGCCGTTGGGCCCGCCATCGCGGCGCGACAGTCGTTCGCCAGTCGCAGGCGGCCGTCGCCGCTGTCGTTACGTGGGTACAAAGTGCTCCATGCAGTACGTGTAACGCATGTTACTCGGCGGGAGACGGCTTAAATCAGATGCACAGGGTAACGGCCCTACTACAAGTCGTAAAGGTGCGCATTCCGCGATTCATTTAGTTCTCCAAGGTTGTTAAGGTGAAAGTTACCACGCGTCGTTACAATTCAACTTCTGTGCTGCTACATTTTATCACATGAAGACTTGATATAACGGACACGAGTTTGTTTGGGTCAGGCCGCCTATTCGCAGCTGAATATATGAGCAAACATGATCAGTAATCTTTTCTAGCGTTAATACCGATGGGAAAGACATTTGCACGTCGCAAACATGACATAACTCAGTTTACATGCGACCTTTTCAAATAATCCAATCGAGAGCATCTACGGAGTTGTAAACTTCACGTTTCTGCCTCTCACGCGGTTTTACCTCGAAAAGATTCGATAAATCTATCACAAGTGTATTCTAAGTTTGGATGAAATTATACTGTGAAGCATAAATAAACTATTGGAATGCAAATTTGTTTAAATGTTAAACAATTCAAAATTTGAATGAAATAAAAGTTTATTTATAAAGTTAATACTGAAAAGTACAATAAATTTAAACACTTTTCTCTCATGGGTTTCAAGCCTGGATCAACGATACTGCTTCGTTTCTAATTAACTAAAACATAACCAAGAGAACCTAATTTCCTGCTTCATGAAGTTTACTCAAGTTTTGAAAATTAATTAAGATTAGTTTCAAGAACAGCTCAGATTTAGTAGAATTTTACCTCATGGGGAACATAGAGCCCTTCTTAGAAGATTGGAAGAAATTCTGATCATTAAGGCTAAGAATTTCACAACAAAGTTACGGTCGTAGATGTAAAGAGAAATCCTCTGTATTTTGTGATTTAGTCAAGAATATTATCAAGAGACTGAGAAGACAGCGAACACTTTCTATCGTCAAGAATATTATCAAGAGATTGGGAAAACAGCATAAACTTTTTATAAAACATTGGAAACTTGTGTTAGAAAAGACTGGTATTTGGCTAAACTCTAAACGCATGACCATACTCTAGACGCACTACTTTTGCGTTTCATTTTTTTCTGTAGTAACTCAAAATTTGAACTTTTTGTATTTTCTATTTTGTTTTCTAAAATATTTGTAAAAAATAATTCTATTTTATGTTAGAAACATTCCACGGTTAGTTTTTTACTACTTCCGTTTTATATCCGTACAGCATCTCGTATAATTTCGAGATATATTATTCATACTTGTGACCTGCAGCAACAAAATTTGCTCAACAATTGACTGGTATTTCAAAAAAAACAATTATATTAAACCACAAAAATATATTAATGAATATAATAAAAATGTAATTTACTTAAAATATAGGTTTATGTAGACACTCTGCAAGGCAACAGATTTATTTCCATTATTACTTTAAAGAAATTGGCTTCCCCTTGCCGTACAGAATGCCCAATGTGTTATTCTGTTTGATTTTACTTTCTTTATCTCAATTCTTACTCTCTTTAAGGCACAGCCGGAAACTTTCCCTCGTCCTCTTAATTTCTACTTAGTTGAAATTAAACAAAATTTACGTCTATCAAGTTTTTTTTACAACAAATGTAGAATTTGCTTCAATTAAATTTCATATTTCTTTATTTATCCGAGCTTGTAGTTAATATTTAAACCCTTCACTATGTTATGGGTAATTAATTAATTATATCACATTTTGTAATTACAAGTTTCTTGTATATTGCGGCACTGAAGATGGCTAAAATGTAGGCGAACAGCTTTATTGACTATTAAACTAGTGGTTCTACACAATGGCACAGACTTTCTCGTACTAATTAGTTTTCTAATTTCTTTGGTCTGGGCTAGAATTTCGGTCTTGCTTCTTGAAAGATGCCATCTAACGCCACCCAAAGTAAAGTTTTTTTTGAAATTTTATCAATTTTTTTCGGTTTACTAGTGATAGTATCGAAATATTACTTTAAGAAAATTGTAGAAGAGTATAACTTCGTCCTATATGGAAATATTCGTTGGAAAATTTGGAGCCGTTTTTTGAGAAAAGTCTTATAAATGTTACTATAAATGCGAAATTTGAAGCACTTTTTCACAGAAAACTTTTGAGTTTTCGAAAAACTTCATTAGAAGTCTAATATGTTGATTAGGGCGTTATCTATGCGTTTAACTTTTCATAAGGAATATATTGCTTCAAACTTTTGAGACAACTTAAACCTTCTTTAACTCTCTGTTCATTTATTACACATCAGTTTGTCATTATGCATACTTTCCACCGTTTCGGGACCTTCTTTTGTCCCTCTTCACGCAAAATAGAATAACTATATAACATATATTACAGACATTTAAAAATAAACATATCAACACTTAGTCATAATACATGCGTATATATAACTTCACTCACCCTTATAAAGCCAATATGTACGTGATAAATTAGTCACTACTAACTTCATAGTATAACTTTATCAATCACTCGACATCATTACATAAGTACTACAATCTGTATGTACGAGTGTACATTTAACTGCAAGTGTACATGTAACTTCGCAACCTTTATAGCCAACTTTAAAACTTTGCAGATTGTGATGCAAACTCTAAGTAACTAACATTTACAGATGTTAATCCATGTATCCAAGAGTCTCCCAAGTACTGTTTTAACTGATGTGAATACATTTGAGTCGGTCATAAAGTTTATAGTTTCATTGGGTTTTTATGTACAATGTAAAATTTTAAATTTACGTATTACATAAAATTAATCGTTTTCTTTTGTATGGAACTATAATTAACATATTAGCATCTTTGAAATGAAACTCATGTTGTTGTACTCTATGTCGAGTTATCGATTTGTACTGACAACTGTTTTTTTCATGTTGGTTTGATGCTCATCTATCGTCTCTTTAAGTTTTCTACAAGTCTGTTCAATATCAAATTTATTAGAATTTTTGCAGGATATTTTATATATAGTGTTTTGTTTATATACTTTTACTACTGTATCTTTTAAATTTTTAATACAATTTGTTTGGTTTATGACCTTACTTAATATGTTTGTCTTGTATTCTTCTTCCAAATTTTTGGACCAGGAAAGGTGACTCAGTGCATGAACTGTCACTGCAGTGCGTTTGACCGGGAGGTCCTAGGTTCGTGTCCCGACGGCGGCAGGATTTTCGACAAAAGGTTGTTAGCTAGGTCAAATTCAATTGCTGTCTGGAGAATAATTCTAGCGGCCGGCTGCTCTGATCGGTAGTTTTCCGTGGTTTCTCCGATCAGCACTAAGCGAATTCCGGAGCAGTACCCTAACAAACGGGCCACGGACCGCGCGCGATCTTCCTCTTTCCTTACACACGCACTTACACTAACATGCACTACACTACCACGTATTCCGGGAGTCCGGTCGGGAGCTTAGAGCTTGTCCCGGCTGGGGCAGTGCCCCGCTGGTGGGGGAGTGCTGGTTAGGGGAAACCCCGCTAGCCAACGGTAAGTCGGCGCCGTATCTCGCCACCCAGCAGGGAGAAATTACCGCCAACTCCCGAGGGGGGTGGAAACACGCACTACACTTACGGGAATAACGACCTAAGCTGTTGACGCGCCCGGAACAACCAACAAATCAAAAGTTTGGCTATATTAGTTTTTCATCTTGGGAACAGGATAAAACTATCATTAAATTTTCTTGGTAATTACTCATATGTCCATTGTCACTACCTCATTCAGTGCTTTGGACTTATTTTGGCTAAAAATTTTGTTTTTGTTATCTATTAATATTGCGCATATTTAAGGCAATATTGCGCGAAAACTTCTAAACTTTTGAAAAAAGTGTACACAATGTTAATGAAAGAACTAATTAAGGAAAACAAATTTTATTTAAGGGAAAATCTCTATCTTCAATTTTGTTGCTGTTTGAGCTGAAAACACCGAAAAATTCCAAAATTTTGCACTTATCAAAAGTTTTGGTTTAAGAGTGAAAATAGGACTCTTGCTAACTATAAGTGCATTTCAGTCCATTCTTGCAAGAAATATAAAAAATGAATTTGGAACGATTTTTGAGAAAATTTTGAAAATGTCTCATGTGCTTCATGCAAAGTTCCTCTAACTTTAAATAAGTTTTTTTCAAAAAGAGTGCTTCGAGTCGAGCCAGATCTACCAGCAAATATTCATTTTGGACAAAATCCTACCAGTGATTTAATCAGGAGTGTGTTCACGGACAGACAGATGGACGGATGGAGGGACGTTTGAAAAAAAAATAACCTTTTCGGTATAAGGGGTTCCATTATCGTGCGTTTTCCCTTGCAATCTCGAAATCAATTTTCCGCAGCATTAAATAACTTCCTCTATACTAATATTACTTCGTATATACGTCCCACATATACGAGAAAGTAACAAGGTGACGAACATATCATGTTGAACTCCAATTAACTAAAACTGTCTTTACCCAGAAGACTGTTTCCATGACGCGCTTGTCCGGGAATGAGACTTCTTGTGTGATCGTCATAAAAATGTGTTGAAAATGATGGGTTGTGTGGTCTCTATGTTATGGTAGGTAAATTACGAATGCCAACGACCGGAGTGACGTCGCTCCAAGTTGGCAACGCGGAGCGAAGCGTCATCAGTAACCAGCGAGGTGAAGTGGTGTTAGATGTTGCCCTGCAAATAGAAATATCCCTCCTCTCCCGGCGTATGTCTCAGCCGGAGAAGATCTAACTTCCAACTAGTCTCCTGGCGCTTCTTAAAGTATAGAGCATGTAAGTGTAGGAGTAGGTGTGTGTGTGTGTGTGTGTGTGTGTGTGTGTGTGTGTGTAACACGCATGGAGATGGAAAATAGCGCGCTGTCCGTGGCTTGCATTCGCCTGGTATTGATCAGAGAAAACATCTATGGATGAGTGCAGTCGGTTGTTAGAATTCTTCTAATTCTTGTTAGAATTCTAATTCTTTGGAATCAACCATCAAGCAAATGTCGAAAATGTGCCAGCGTCAGGGATGGAAAAGTAGGACACGCAGATGACGTGGCTTCAGCTGCAGCGATGTGGGAGCTCCTCCCCGCTGCCCCACTCCGCGCAGCGGGCGCTCTCCTGCCCGACTCTTCTCCCCGGCCGCAATGGCGCCGTGTGCGCTAGAGCAAGGAGAAAACGCTCTAGGAATGACATGGATACTCTTCGCATGATACTCGTGCGTAAAATGTCCTATTATGTTCTCAAAGTTAAGTGTAAATACGCAGGGTCATCCTGCTATGTCATACATTGTAATTTATATTAAACTAGATTGTTTCAAGATCCAATTTAACAATCTAATACTCTATTTCTTAAAGAATTTTTTTAAAAATTAGATAAATTATTTTAGAAGTACGTTTTTCGATTGATTACTTAGTGATTCTGGATGCTTCAACGGCTAAGGTCATTAGTCCGTAAGTGAAGTGCCTGTTTTCATCGCGGGAGAAGATGGTGATCTTCCCTGGCTGGTGAGACAGATCCGGCGCCGAGCTACGTCGACTTGCGAGGATTTCCTCAACCAGGTATCTCCCACCAGCCGGGCACCGCTACAACCAGGACAACTACTGGTTAAACTACAAACTGCTCTAAACTGCTGTCCTGTCTCCCGGCATGTTTGTTAGTGTAGTGCATGTAAGTGTAATTGTGTGTAATATGCACGTCAAGGAAAGGGAGCGAAAGATCGCGGGCGGTCTGAGGCTCGTTTGTTAGGGTACGACTCTAGCATTCGCCGGGAATTGATAGAAAAAAAACACGGTTAACTACCGATCAGGGCAACTGGCCGTTAGAATTTTCCTCCAGACAGCGATTGAATTCGACTTAGTACCTAGTGTCGAAAATCCTAACACCGTCAGGACACGCACCTAGGACCTCCCGGTCAGAGGTACCACAAAATTCTGACCAATGATGTGTTATATATTGCCTTTTTGTCTTCTTGACTGCAAGAAAGTGACCCCTAGACCTCAACTCCCCCTCTACCATGTGGGAAATATATTCATCACAATTTTGTTTATTCATTGAGGCATGCTTTACCGGCCTCAGAAGCTTTTGAATAAGGCACAGTCGGTAAAATGCAGTTTCGTCGTAACTTATCAGATGTTAGGAGCTGGAATGTTTCAAATGATAAGAGATTGTCCTTGATAAATTGATGGAAAAGTCATTTACTGATTTCAAACTGTGGGTATTTGAGCTGAATAGACATTATAACAAACAATGCAATTTCTTTTTTTGGTATTTATTTGCAAATTCTGAAAAGTGTGTCCCCAGTAGAAAGGAAAATAGGGTTAGGACATTTTGGAATGGACTTTTGCCGTAATGCACGGCTCTTGGGTCAAATCTCTGGGTTGGAAGCTGACGGCTACCCGAGGCTACTACCCGGGGCTACTAGGGCTTGATTTAGGATGCAACCCGCTGGAGCAGTGAGTGGCGCTAACGACACCGAAACCAACCTGAAAAGCTGAGAATCCTTGAGCTGGCAAAGAGACTCCATCCAGGTTATGGGTAGATGTTTTCATCGCATTCCGGCGTTCCTGGATATTAGAACAACGCTACAATTGCACCATGGGTGTGATTATAAGATCTAAACTTGGAAGTATCCTCAGGGGCGTGACATCCCTCCTGGAAAAATTCAAGCTGCGTGAGTAGTACACCGCCAAAGACTACTTCTATCTCCACTCAGGCTACGGGCAGATGTTCTTGAAAAACGTTGCATTGTATCGCAATCCAATGGTGCCGCCGAGCGCCCATGGGAGGGTGAGTGTAATGCCCTAAGGCTTACGGATCCGTTCCCGGGGGCCTGGAAACTCTCCTGGTACGAGTATAATCAGTGGAGTGGTAAACTACAAGTATAACTGCTTGTATGTCCACGGCTACTCGAGGCTACTAGGGCTTGATTTAGGATGCAACCCGCCGGACGTCGTCGCCCCCGGGCACCGCTTGTGCTACTAGAGCGTTGCGTGACACGAGCAAAGTGCTCCACACACTTCTTGTACTGCACCTCAGAGGCGTGTTGCTCTAGCCACTCTGAGTAGTAGTAATAGTGCATTAAAATGATTATGGTAGCAATTATCTGCGTGTATATTAGCCATTACTGATGTAGTTAATTTATATTGATGATAATCGGTACTGTGTGTTTTTCTGAGATAAGTATTTATTTTCTCATTTGATGGTAACATTCTGAGTTCAGTGTGAACATGTTCTGAAGAAACATATAATCTAGCTATTATACAATAATACCCGATTAATCTTAAAGATGAATCGTTTGTAAAATTTACAGTTCTTTACGATTATATTAAAAGAAAATGTTTTGATTTAAGAAAAAACTCTCAATCCAGCTATTAGTGTGAAGTAAATGTAACTGCAATTTTTTTTCAACAAGAATATTGTACGTCAATTGTGACTTATATTATGTCGTGAGAATTAACTTAAATATGTCGGTCATTTACTTTCAATAACATATGTTATATAATAGTTGCTTCTGTAAAAAATGTTTAATCGAATTATAGATGTTGCACACATTTTTTTCTTTCAAATAATCTTCTTTCTATGTCGTTACTGTCTTTGATTATATGAATTACTTTAACGTTAATAATTGACATATTAAAATAATTTCATTATTTTATGAATTGCAGAGAAGAAATCTATCGGAACTTTTCAAATCATTACCAGAGCCTGATTTGACGTAGTCAGAATAAAACTTTTCACAACCTTTTTTGAGGTGAGGGTAATATATAAATTCTATTGGTGGCTCTATTCTTTAATGTAAAGAGCAGAATATTGTAAAAGATAAAGTCTATATGATTATGTAGAGAATAATATTTTTAATGATTAATAACTGCAATATTAAATTGATTACTTTTAACTAAAATTCGTATTTTCTCATTTTGTCGAGAAATTAACTATTAATTACAACGTACCGATAATCATCACGAAGCTTGTAAGCAAGCTCAAAATTCTCCAGAAGAAAGAGATCTTCCAGTCTAAACCGTGTCGAAACGTCGATAATATTTCTTACCCTTTGGCGACTTTAATTCTGGCATCACCTTCAGAATCCTTTCAAAAGCCTCTGTGTTGATGGATGCTGTCCACAAGTTCTTTATTTCTGTCGGGTATTGTTCTAAAGAGTCTCAGGTAATAAGAGGGTTGTTTTGATACATGTTTCTCGCAACCGGTTTCAATTGCGAGACGAAAAGTCGATTTGTATCCGGCAGACGTGTTTGCCGGCGGGGGCGGCCGAATATCTGTTATTACTGACTGGCGACGTGACTCGCGGAGATAACGAGCGCCGCGCGGCGGCAGCGGGGGGTGGGGGTGGGGGCGGGTGGGGGGAGCAGAGGGCGCTAACGACCTTCATCGCCGACCACGCGCTGCTGTAGGCGCACGTCCCAGAATTCCACAGACAGAGCTAAATACATCTTGCTTGAATATTAATTGTTTTATATTGAATGTTTATGTAATCATTTATGCAATATAATAAAGTATAATTGGTTGTAAATTAGTATATATTATATAATATTATACAATATGCAATAAAATTATATATATATATATATATATATAATGTATATTAAAGTATGTAATAATAATTTATATTGAATTGTATTATGTCGAATATTTAGTGCTCCCGCATACATCAACTGCAGTGGTCTTAGCTCTGTCTGTGTAGTGCGTGTTATGTCCCAGGAGGTGGCCATGTGGCTCTCTCGCCATCCCGCGCCGACCTACACGTTGGTATGTTGGTTGGTTGGTTGGTAAGTGATTCCGGGCGCGTCAACAGCTTAGGTCAATAGTCCCGTACGTGCAGTGCATATTTTTTTCCTCAGGAAACGACGCTTATCTTTCCCCGCTGGATGGCGAGATCCGGCGCCGATCTACTGTCGGCTAGCGGGGTTTCCCCTTACCAGGACTCTCCCACCAGCGGGGCACCGCCCCAGCTGGGACAAGCTCTAAGCTGCCGACCGGTCTCCCGGAATATGCGGTAGTGTAGTGTGTGTGTGTGTGTGTGTGTGTGTGTGTGTGTGTGTGTGTGTAAGGGGAGAAGATAGGATAAGGAAGAGGAAGGAAAGATAGCCCGGTCCGTGGCCCGTTTGTTAGGGTACTGCTCCGGCATTCGCCTGGTGTTGATCGGAGAAACCACGGAAAACTACCGATCAGAGCAGCCGGCCGCTATAAGTCTCCCCCAGACAGCGACTGAATTCGACCTAACAGAAAAGCCAGTGTCGAAAATCCTGCCGCCGTCAGGACTCAAACCTAGGAATTTCAGGTCAGAGGCGCTGCAGTGACATCAGTTGATCCACTGAGCTACACATCGGCGCGCGGCAGCTGTCTCCTCAAGTGGGGCGCCGGTACAGTCGGGATAATCTCTCGGCCCTTGGCAACTCTCCCGACCTGCGTGGAACTGGATCAGAAACATGGACATAGTCTCATTTGTAAATCTTCAAAGCTGTTTTGTTCGTTCGTTTAGCGATGAAACAATCGAATCTCGAACTACCGCGATCTCTACCTTCACCTTCAAGTCTTTACCTTACGATAAGAATCACTTTTGCAAACCTCCTAGAGAACTCGACGGGCACGCAAGCTCATGGAGGTTGACTTGAAGAGTTTTGTTGCGCGTTCATCGTTAAACAAACTTGAAAACTTTGATATCGCACACCCAGACCATCGTAGCCAACGCATCATCTAGATCGATATCACAGTTTTAGTCGAACCTGGTGTCTTCAATTGTTCGTCTTATGATAAATGAACCCAGCACTCATCCAACCTCTTCATGTCTAGTCCAATACCAATCCAGTCCTGCTCTTATTTAGGGAATCACATCTAAAAATAAACGTAGTATTACTGCAAGTGTAGAAATATGTTTGAACGTTGTGTTGTCTTTATTTTGGTCGAGAGAGAAAATGGTAACTTCCATCCCTTGCGCGCTCAAGGACTCTACACCGCAGGTCTTGCCAATTTTCTTGCGAGATACGGCGCTTTATTTGTCCAGCTTTTTGCATCGCCAGAGATCGTAAACAAACTCGAGATATTTATATTTGTTGTTTGTGGAACTGCGAGGAAAGTGCGTTCAGGTAACTGTCAGAAATATCTAAGCTGCTAGCACGTTTGTTTCGGTTTCTCGAGAATAATAGTAGTCCATGGGCTGGAGATGTGATTATAGATTTCTGTGATGGATTCTGTACTTGCAAGTGACTGTTACGGAAGCTGTTCGTGCATGTCGACGGGCTGAATAAGAAAAAAGACCACTTGAAGTGGAGGAAGTAAAATGCACGTAATTGGATGCACATAAGTACACTTTTTCAAGATAATTACAGTTAACTTAGGTGTAGACGAATAGAAATAGACACATGTGCAATTAGGAAGAGATTTGATGTAGACTATCTTTGCTTTAGTAACACGCGATTCCTACTTCAACTATGAACATTCAGTAGAAAAATAAATTAAGTCTTTCCTAAAATCGACTATGATGAGGCTTCTCAATTCGAGTTCATTTAACTACGACAATACGTATTGATAATTTAAATACAAATGTCTCAGAATAAATGTTACAAATTTCTAAAACATTTTTCGCTACTAAACCAATAGTGGGACCTTGGATATAACAAAGCTATATACATTTATATATGTGGCATATGTCCCTGATTTTTAGGCTGCCCAACATGCAGAGGTGTTCGGAAGGAACATGAAATCATCATGACTGCATCAGAACGTGACCTATGGGACATTGTACCTATGCGGTTGCCTAGAAATCAGGGGCAAAGGCCACATGTAGAAATGCATTTAACACTGACATACGAAATTTGCCTCTCAATATTAATTTTGCCTATGGTCGTTTCCTTTACATCCTTATATTTTCTAACATTTATGTGAGACAACCGTATATTACAAGTAGAAGTTTGAGTCATAACTCGGAATACTAGGGTTCCTATTTTCTGTGAAAATATTGAATACAGAGTTAATTTCTTGATAAATGAAAGTAAAGTTATATAATATTAAGGATATGAGTTATAGCATTTAATAAAGGACGGGACAAACTGTATCGTGTTTCAAAACATTACAAAGGAATGTAAATGATATGTGCTCAGTTAGGATTTCGTGTTGCTTCTGTTGTATCTTTACATAGAATGTAGTAATATAGAGGTATAAAATGGGTTAGAATTCGATTTAATTTCGAATATTATATTTATTACGATCTCCCTTTCATTTCAGTGTTTTCAGTTACTTGTTAATTCCGTGCGAGTTTTCACAAAATTATTTCACATCATTAGCTGAATACAGGGTGCTTAGTAGGTATCAGCCGTTGTGTCATGGAAATGAGATATTATTTTGTTGTTCATGAAAGCTATTTCGCTGATCATCTATCGTAGCATTAATTAAACCCAGGTAATATTCAGGGAAAATAATTGGTTTATAAAGGT
Source organism: Teleogryllus occipitalis (assembly GCA_011170035.1). Lineage (NCBI taxonomy): Eukaryota > Metazoa > Arthropoda > Insecta > Orthoptera > Gryllidae > Teleogryllus > Teleogryllus occipitalis. The sequence goes on along the minus strand of BLKR01001889.1, from coordinate 178,189 downwards.
GAGTTCGAATGCTGAAACATTTTTCCACTTCCATAAAAATATGTCCTTTTGGGTTCGTTCATTCCGTCATAATAGGTACAATATTCTATATGGTAATGTAATATACAAAAGTAAGAATTTGTAACTCTTATTCAAGTTACCGTGATTTGCAATGTGTTCAGTAAACTATTATTCAAATGAATTCATAAAATAAACGTGACTTTGGCTTTATTTAAGAGAAAAAGCCAAAAAAATTCAAAAAGGAAATAGTTCTCTGGACGTGACGCGAGAAGAAAGTGAGGAGAGTGGAACTCGTTTGGACACCGTGCAGCAGCAATCACGACCCTTTCCCGAATACAATCGCATGGCGGAGGAATATGGAATGCCCCGCGGCTCGTGTCCGTCGTTTGTCTTGGGCTCGTCCGGAGAAATCTCACGCTCCTCTCTCTGCGCAGGCGCAGGGGGTTTGGCCGCCGCCCAACAGCTGCGCTTGTCGCCTGGCGGCGCGGGGCTTGTTTTCGTCTCGCTTCATTTGATTTGTAATGCATAACATCCGTAAAAAGCGCGGAGCCTCGTCGCCCGCGTGCGCTGAATGCAGAGTGCATTTCTCGGAAAGGGCTTGCGCCCAGGCGGCGGCCGCTTAGAATGCCCCGGCGCGGGCTTACGTTCATCTGCTGCTTCTCTTCCATTTGCATCCGTTGCGCTTTAACGTCACTCCTCAGCCTAAGTTATGCGCCGAGTAGCACCCGTAGTGTGTGCTTTAACATAATGCATTGCGTGGGATAATATGGGAGACAAGACGTGCTTCAATTATGATTTTTACACTCCTCTTGTTATAGTTTTTGTGTTAGAAGATTCCGTTGAGACTACGTGAACACAATTCAATGGCATGATTCGTGGTAGAGATTTACTGTTTTCACAGACAAATTTGTTTATTAATGTTTGTAATGATGTGACACGAAATGAATCTTCTGTACTCAAAGAGTCATGAACTATTCCACTCAAAAACAATTAGTCAAAATTCGTAGACATTTCATAGATATATATTTTTCTAGAAATAAATATTTTATAAAACTTTTAAATTGTTAGCTATGGCTGCAGTTATAGTTTTGTAAAATTCTGACAGACAAGTGAATGGCCAGTAGTTCTTCACCTGTGCTATCTCCGCTTTGGGTAGCAAATAAGAGGGGCTGCATATGAGCCATTCCGAGAGTCACTTTGGGTTTTATAAAATTTTATTTACAGCCTGTGCTAGAGGAGAATCTAATGCTGTTAATTTCTTAATCCAATAAATCTGAATCGTATCAATCCCGGGGGAATTCCAGTTTCCCACATTCCTAATGGCCAGGAAGATGTCCTGTTCCAAGAATTCGTGAACATGTTCCACTGTTTCCACAAGTTCATCGGCAGCATCAACTTCAGATTGGAGCCATGATGCGTCGTTATTGTAGAATCTGCTTTCTTCCCTAATTCCTGCCCAAAATGATTCCACGTTATCTTTTGCAAAAGGAATAGCATTGACCTTCTGTTTTTTAGTCAGCTTGCGATTGAATCTCTTCGCGTCTGTTTCAAAAATCCGATTCTATACAAAGAAATATTCTCTATGTTTGTAACATCTAATTCGTTGAGCCCAAGCTTGTATTTTGCCTTTTAGCTTCTCAGCAAACATTAGGCTTGTTGTGTCATTTTCAATTTGGTATTTTTTCAACGGAATATTTTTCGTTGAACGTTAGAGGCGTGCGTTGATTTAGAAGATGCCTCAGCGAAGAGTGATATTTCAAGTCGTGTCTCTGATATCCCTTTCATAATTCTTTTCGTTCATGGGTTAAGCTATTAATTCTAGCTACCGGCCAGAGTGGGCTCAAAAGTATCTGAGATACCGGATATCCAGTCGCATACACGATGTGGTTGATTTCAGTAATATCTAAACCTCTGCTTGGGCTCTGTTCAACCACATTTAAGACAGAATTTGCTGTCTTTATCACTCTTAGCATGAGCATTTTGATATCTTCTCCTCAACGGTGCATGAGAGTCGAATGGAGGTAGACTAACACGTTCTATCTCGCGTCGGAGGTTCCAAATCATGTCCTTATCGTGTGATTGATAGTCGGATAAATTTTCACCACTGGCAGATGTTTCACTGAGTAGCAATGAACCTTCGAAAGGACCATCGTTTTCGGGGACATTAGATGATTATACATTTCTTCGTGTGGAGTGTTCGACCGAAGAATATAATCCGCATTTCTCTGAATGTCTGCACGATGTTCTGCTATGAATTTTCTACTGCTAGTATGTATCGTCGTTGTTTGACAAGTTTTTTCAGTGTAGGGAAGATCTCATATCTGGGTTTCACTCTCTCCACATCTTAAAAACTTCTGTTTCTGAGCCCCCTTTCTTGCTTTTGAGTAGTAAAATCACCACAGCATCTCCTTTAATTCCTCCCGTGTTCATCTCTGACGATAGCTTCGAGCTATTGCCGACTCTGGGTCCCTGGGCCTAACATCTATGGGATAGCCAGACGTCGACAACGTGACATTAGCTCGGTTTCTGAACAAGGTATTGGTAGAATTAGACACACTACGATTCATTATATTTCTTGTAGTATACATTTTGCTCATTGGTTGTAGGTGAAGTTTCACAGGAATCATGTTTGCATTCACAGATCACACTCAACCTACGGGTTATTTCCTGTCATCCGTTACTGCGATTCACAGTGGCCTTGGAACACCCCCCCCCCCCGCAGGGCCCAGCAAGGGTCCCTCCGATCGCCGGTCAGCATTAGTAAACCCTACGGGATTTTCACAGACTGCTGAAGGCAGCCTTCTTCGCTGGCTAATGCAAGGTTCAGGCTTCCACTCTAATTAGTGGCCTGTATGCTAACCCAAATTTTTCCTTTGCCCTCTATGGGCCGATAACAGAAAGTCCAAAGGCTTATGACCCTTCCCTCCTTACTTACTTTCCACTCTCCTCTGGAGTACTTATTTGACTGATCCCTTTCCTTCAACCTATTCACCTATAGAAGGTCCTACCAGAAGCTACGCTACCGCCAACATATCTCTCAGTCTCGCGGGGTACTCAAGCTCCACTGCCGATTACAATGTCGTGTACTGTGACCGTCCGTTTTCTTAGACTTCGAAAACGTGTCACATGCGACCTAAGAGAGCGAGGGAAAGGAGTATTTTTGAACGCGCGCCAACGCGGATGAATATTAGGAATGCTAACTGGAAATTAGATCAAGAGAGACCGCCACAATAGACCGAGGGCGAGACCGGTAGTCAGATGAAAGAAAAAGTTCTTTCTGAGGTTAGCAGCTGAACTGGGCAGACGTATTGAAAACGGCACGCCAGGAATTGATATTGCAGCGGACTTCAGATTTGCAACTTTTAGAAAAACTCTTCAGGAAGATAAGAAGAGGTAAATATTCTATTATAAATTGATTTAAACGTAATCTTAGAAGAAAGATAATAAGAGACGTTATGAATTTATAATGGGAGAATTAGGGAGAGGAGTTTTGAATAGATGGCATTAATTAATAGTTGCATTAATTTCTCTTTCCAGTTTTTTTCTTTTATATATATACTCTCTTAAAGTTTGTGCTCGTATAAAAGAGAGTGATCTCTGGATCCATTTTAACTCTGAATATCCAGTTAGTCATTAACCGTAATTGGAAATTAAGTAAAATTCAGATGAGAGTACGCAAGAATATAAACCTTGAACGAGAATAAGAACGCGTTTCTGGTGGGCAACTGCGTTCTCAACCCGAGGCTCCGACACTTCAAGGCCGAAACAGCTCCGAGGAAAGGCGTAGAAGAAAGCACAGCTGACTGCCCGACGCGGCCGAGAAGAGAATACAGTAAGGTCGTACTAAATGAACTGTTTTTGTAGGGATAGGAGTAATTCATTTTAATCAGAAAGCTTATTCTGTATCCGTCACGTAGAAAGAAAGGGAGGGTAACATATTTACCATGCTTAAAAGATAAAGAAAGTAAAAGTACATTTTTTCCGACTTCTAATACGTGAGAACAGAATCAATCTTTTCTTTTAAAAGGATTTGAAGATCTGATATTGTAATTTAGTGATTAAGAGTCTGTGTAAGAGACAAATTATAATAGTAATCATTCTCTGGATTTTAGAGAGAGAGAGAGAGAGAGAGTTTCATTTTTCTGTGAAAGTAATGTTAAGTCAGAAGAACTAGTTTTTGATTTTCAATGTGTTTTTCTTTCATTTTTGTATAAAGTAATATTTTAATGATTCTCAGAATTTCTAAAAATGTGTGTGTGTTAAAAAATTGGGTTGTAAAGAAGAGTAAGAAATTGTGTATCGAGTTATTAGTGTGTGTGTGGTTTTTCTTACAGACAGTCAAGAAGTATTCTGTATTTGATTTTTCTGTGTGCCATTTTATGTATCTGTCACAGCAGCAACTATTTCTAGAATATACTGAATTAAGTGAAAAGTGATTCTAACTCGAGTTGTGTGTAATTTTGTATCCAATCCAAAACGATCTTCACGACCCTGCCCCCTATTCTTTTTTTATTTATTGTGTCCACACTGGGACGTCTTACTGAGCTAGCTGACCATCTGGCGAATTGTGTTCGCCACCCCCAAGACGTCTCAGGTCGGGTGCTGGCCTTACGGCTTGTAACCGGACGGAAGTGTGGCTCGCAGTACTCCCTAGGTTGTACCTCCGTGTACTCTCAACACCTATTGCTCGAAACAGCGCTCTGAACGATTCCCATTCTTTTATTTACGGGTTTAATTTAATAGATATGAATAGAGCTGATTTCTATGACAATTCAAATCTTTAGCAGTTGCTTCAAGGCACACCTAAGTGAATTTTCTTGACATTAGGTTAGAATTGGATAGTATGCACGTTAATATGTTAGTGTATATTTGTGCATACTTGGCTAATTTTTCCAGATGGTGCATATTCATACAATTGTAGGCGCATATTTTGCATATTTCGTTAAAAGAGAGACTAGAGGGCGGATTTCCATGACAAGCCATATTTTATATGCAAATGCATATTTTGGCCATTTGTTTAACCGCAAATTTCCATTAAACGTTTAAACGTTTTGTATAATATACCAAATTTCTTTAAAATCCCAACACGTTTGCTTTTCGTAATTCGTCGTTTTCTAAGTTTCCTCATCCCTCCTTCCCGACCGTGAGAACTTGTCATAGGATCGCAGACCACGGCGCGCTTCCGAATGCGCTCTCAATGTCGTTCTCGTACTCGGAAATCTAACGACCCTTGCTTGCCCGGAACTAGAACCGTTTTACAAAAGCCTGCACCTTTGCGTCAGTCTTTCTGTTGCTTTCAATATGCCTAAGACGAAGGTCTCAGGTCTCTGAGAAGTTACGATGTTTTGTTCGCGAGTTTAGTGAAAGCATATTCATTACCGATAGAGTGATATTATTCTGTAAATTGTGAGAAGGGATTGTTACTGCCAAAAAACGCTTCTCTATACTTCAACACTGCAAAATTGCGAAACTTGACAATTGTGTAACTAGGCATTCTGCACGCGAAAATAGGCAACGTCTGCTATACAAAATCCTGACACCAAGTTCACAATGTTCACAATTCTCGTAAGATCACTTCACGATGATGGTTGTGTCTAATATTCCTTTCAAGAAACTCAACAATTCAAGTTTCATATACAATTATTAGAATGTAGCGTCCAAATGTTGCCGAATTAACAGATTACAACGGACGATCGTACGGAGGATCATCGGAAAGTACAATTTCTAGAATTTGATCCCATTTACAGACTAAAATAGACGGCAATACGATCTAACTCTACGTTAATATTTTTTCGGATGTATTTTGATCATCGAAGAAAATCTTCATAGGAGGGGCTAATGTAACCGCTAGCTCGCGCTTACAAACCAGAATACTTGAAATTTAACTTCTTGTCGCTGTGAAGCGCTGTACCTATGATAGGCTACTCGCATTGACACCAAGGCGCAGATAATTGCCACCGCTTCAGAAATTGTTCGCTTCAACGCACCGACCTTACACAAATTTCTTCGACAAGCTCTCACAATTTACGACGAAGAAACGAATTCTTGTCCATTTTTCCTGTGACCTGCGAAGAAGAAGGTTGTTCTGGAAGATGGCGGACTAGGAGGAAATAGACGGATAAGGTCTTCTAAAAAGCTATTTAGAAGTAATGAAGAAATTTACTAAATGAAATTATTTAACGTAAATGAAATACAAGATTTTCTATATTAATGTGTCAAGAATAATCATGAAATTCCATGAGAAGTGCACCATGTAATTTGAAATGATGAATTACAGTGCAACGTAGCACTTTTAACTTCGAGCGAATTCGCGACTAATAAGTAACGTTTTTCCCCACAGCTTTTTTCCCCTTCCCTTTGCCTGCTTTTCTTTCCTTCGGGACACTGAAGCGAGAGGACTAATTTTCGTTCTGGGAAACGAAAATATACGACGCGACTACACTGCTATGCAAGGCGATGGGGCGCTGGATAGAATTCGCAGCGGAAACGACACCACGCCAGGAAACTCAGCTGCCTGGCCTTGGTTGCCGCGGACATCTACATTTCCGACGACTTCGTGCAGATTTTAAAACGACCAGTGGGATCGTGAGATGTAACGTTCTGCTGTGAACTTCATTGCCGTGTTCCCTTGTTAGCGTATCTGGCGAAATTTAGCTGGAAACTATTTTTGCAAGCAAAGAGAATAGAACTCTAGTTGCTTTAGGCGTACATGATTGAAATCACTGCTATAGAAACTGTAATTCATTCAACGACTGTCGTAACTGAAAACAGATGATTTAACATTTTAAAGCTATGGTAAATTTCACTCTACAGAAGTCTTAGGAATTCACGAATTCTTTCGAGGCCAAAGAAAGTATTAACTCGATGTTACATTTTATTATTTTCATCAAAGAAAGCATTCTAGTTACTTATTCACCAGCGTAATCTTTGTGAGATTTCTGTGAAAAAGGTATTAGATTCATGTAACTGAAACTTTGTTTTTAATTGGGTTATACAGTTTAATGTAGTTGTAAATAAGTTGAGGAAGTTAATTTTTAATTATCACAAAATTGTTACGTACCGTACGGGAATTGTTTGAGAATTATTTCCCCGATTCTTTTTTTATGTTGTAGGTGTATGTTCATTTCTTTCAGATAGTGTCTTTTCATTGTTATTGTGCTTTGAATATAAACATTATAAATGTTTATGTCTCAAGTGCTAGTTTACGATGTAATCCATTTTAACGATTGCTGTCATTCTCTTCAAATTTTTGTAATTCTAAGAAATAATATACTCTCCCTGTTAATTTTCAAAAGTACCAGAGCTTTCTTTTCATTGGTATCAAAAGACGACCTCATAACCTGCATTACAGTGGGAACATTCCAACTGTAATAAAACTGGTGACATCCATTTTTAATGCAGATGCCACTCATCGAACAAATAATGTTCTGCTCGAGTCATTCGTCCAAATACCTCGTATCAAAGGGAGGAGTAAGGAAGCAGACAACTGGTCTACAAAAAACACTTTTTTCTGTAACACGAACAAAACACCCTGTTTCTGGAAGATAATGTCTCTCAATTCAGATCTAATTTCAGAATTTATACATGGACTTCAGTTTTCATGTGATAATGGTTTTTGTAATTGCGTATGTCTCCCTAGGTATTATATTTAGCTGAGAAAATGACACGCTCTAATAACAATAGATCCTCATGTATACAGTAAGAAGTACACCATAAGTGTTAAAACAAATAGTCATGAACTGTGAACCACGCATAATAAACATTTTTTAAACGGAATACAAGCAAACTTAAGGAAATTTCTAAACAAAATATGACATTTTTCTGAGATGGCGAGGCGACTAACTTATTTAATTCTGGAGCACTTGAAATGAATGACTCAATAACAAGAATAAGAGTTGTTTTTTAACGCAACAGCTATTCACCTGCTCAACATTTGTCTTTCTTCAAAGTATTTCTTCCACGCTGTATACTAAATGTGCTTCTTTCAACGAGGTACTCTATCCACATGTGAGAGAAGTGGAATCAGCTTTTGCAAAGACAGGATGTATTTGTCACACACGTAGCAGATTTTCCCGGCGCACCCGGGAGCAAGAGGGTCGACGGTGAAGAAACGAAACGAAATTCACCTGATCGGTTCATTCTGTAACAAAACTAAATTCACGCAGACTTTTGTTTCTGTACACGGAACGGAAACAAATTTACAAGAAAACATTTTGTTACACCAGCGCAGAAATGAAACGTTTCGTTTCTGTTACCGTCCTTGAAAAATACTTACAAGACGCTAAAAATGCTAACATACACAAAAGACTGTAGTCATAATTTTCTGTTTTTTGAATTGAACACTATTGGTGAAAAAATCAGATCAATATGTAAACTCTTTGATAGCACAAGCGTCTGGCGCGCTGGCAGCCGGGAGCCGGCCGGTCGCGGCCGCCGGCGTAACGGGAGCGCTCCCAGCGGCCGCGCCTTCAACCGCACGGGGCGCCGTAACTCCCCGACGACGCTCGCACTTAATGCCTTTATATCGGCCGTTTACAAACTCGCTTCTCTTCACGTCCCGATTATAAGGCGCGATCGGCTCTCTTGGCGGTCGCTGGGGCTCCATAAATTAGCGCGCGCGACGCATCGCCGCGTGCGGCGCGCCGCGCGCGGCGGTGGCAGCGCAGGGGGCGTCTGCTTTGGGCATCACTCAGCGCCAGCGATTTAAACTAATGTGCGATGGATTCAGTAAACTCTGATCTAAAAATAAAAGTCATATTTATCTAGCCAATATGTTTGTACTTGGGTAATGTTTGGGGCAACCAAAACTACCGAACGCGAATGAACAAATTTATATTTTCAGAGAGTAAGAAACTATAAAGTCACAGTCCTAATTTTTCTCTGCTTTTATACACAACAGTGTAGTTATTTTACATAAAATATTAATGAAAAATAACGTACCTCTTAAAAATTTCATCCTAAAAATATCAATTTTGTTCTTTTTTCAAATTTTCAACTGTAATATTTTTGTTGGGGGACCAGATAAAATTTTGAAATTTTAATTTGTAAAATATCTCTGTGATACCAAACTGCAGTATAAATTTTGATTTTTCGAGGTTTAACTCAATGTAGGATTTAAAAAATATTGTTAATTTACGCGGAAAATGGTTCATTTCCACAATGAGTAATCATATTTTACAGTACTTCGCAACGAAAGAGCCTCTGCACTGTTTGAGTAACAGCTCCTTCTGACGCGTTTTGGTGTGCTCAGGCGCCCATCCTCAAGCTGTGAATGCCCCCCCCCACCCTCTGGTAAAGTACAAGTTCTGAAGGATGGTAGACAACATGGGATACTCTGCTTGTATCTTCACCTATGTTGTGCATAGATGTCCTTCAAGAGTGTTGCATTGGATATCAATCCAACCTTCCCACCCTGAGGGCCTGGAATCCACCCTGGTAAACTTACTTGCAGTAGAGTGGTAAACTGCAAAGAGCAGTGTTTATACCTCCGAGGGTGGAATTGAGATCTAGGTTCTCATAAACGTACTGGCAAGGAACTAGAAACGTCTGCCCAAGAGCCCAGATGTCCTGTGACACTCTCATCGTAAGTGACTACAGTGAAGGAACGGGGGTTGGGGGTTCCGTGACCCTCTGCTGTACCAGCTCGACTGACCCCCAACTAATCTCTAGGCTCAACCCTCAGGACATTGTGGAGGAGCAGTGAGTGGCGCTAACGACTCCGAAACCAACCTGAAAAGCTGATAATCCTTGAGCTGGCAAAGAGACTCCATCCAGGTTATGGGTAGATGTTTTCATCGCATTCCGACGTTCCTGGATATTAGAACAACGCTACAATTGCACCATGGGTGTGATTATAAGATCTAAAATTGGAAGTACCCTCAGGGGCGTGACATCCCTCCTGGAAAAATTCAAGCTGCGTGAGTAGTACACCGCCAAAGACTACTATCTCCACTCAGGCTACGGGTAGATGTGCTTGAAAAACGTTGCATTGTATCGCAATCCAACTGTGCCGCCGAGCGCCCATGGGAGGGTGAGTGTAATGCCCTAAGGCTTACGGATCCGTACCCGGGGGCCTGGAAACTCTCCTGGTACGAGTATAATCAGTGGAGTGGTAAACTACAAGTCTAACTACTTGTATGTCCACGGGAGGGGCTGGGACCAGGAACGAACAGAAGTCCTGGCGGTGAATTAGGAACTCCCGTCCGGGTAACAAGATTCTCGGTATTACATACTTAGTGGTTGCAGTGAGGAAGTAGGCTGTGGACTTGGTGCCCTCTGGTTTTGTCACTTTAAGATCGTTCAGATCACACACGTTAAGATCGGATATCAGTGCTCAAAACTTAAGTGATGTTAAGTAGGTCGGATTTGTCTCGCCGCATGTGAATAACGACTCCTGTACCAATCCGTACAAATGGTAAGCTTCGAGCTGACGAAGCGGCCCCACATACGGTATGGGTAGATACTCAAGCTGGCATTCTGGCACGTGCAGACGCTAGCCTGATAGGGCTTCTTTGTGGACCCGAAGGGGGGATGTGGGGGAATTGTGCTACAAAAGGCTGATGACCGCCTCTGGAAGCTTGAGTACCCACTCGGTACTTGCAAGCAATAAGGAGGCTTCTGACTCAATAATGCTGCTTGTATAATATGCAATGATGAGGTCATTACATCGGCAAAAGTAGCGGCGTTTGGTCTCACAAAGTTGTGGTTTGAGCTCATCTAACGCTGAAACCTTGGAAAAGCTCGTAAAACCTTATTAACTCTTTATTCTGTTTCACTGAGAGCGGTAGCTCAGTGCATCAACTGATGTCACTACAGCGCTTCTGACCGGGAGGTCCTATTCCGGGAGACTGGTCGGGAACTTTGAGCTGGTCCCGGCTGGGGTGGTGCCCCGCTCGTGGGAGAGTCCTGGTTTGGAGGAAACCCCACTAGCCGACGGTAGGTCGGCGCCGGATCTCGCCATCCAGCGGGGGAGGATCACCGCCGTATCCCGAGGAAAACATGCACTACACTTTCGGGAATAACGACCAAAGCAGTTGACGCACCCGGAAACACGAAAAAATCAATCAATCAATCAATTCATTCTGTTTCCTTACTCTAAGTGGCGTATTACTTGAGGCTGTTCAAATCCCGCCTAAAGCAGGGATGTTTCATTACGTGATGGTGACGCGGCTATCTGCTCATAACACCATGCATCACATCTAAACACCAATTCAACCATTAATTAAAACCAGCCCTGTGTCATTACAATGCTTTATTCTACACTTTAGACCTCCACTTTCTGACTGGAGTGTCTTGTGTCCAATACTACGTATGCTTATCTTACAATTTACTTCTAGAAAATGGGAAGAGAACGATTCGCAAAAATAGTACGAGTCGCTCTGTGTATACGTCTTGTGTGCGAAAAAAGTAAAATCAATGAGGAAACTTTTTTAAGAAACTTCGTTATGTATTGTTCATATCTTGCTTTATAGACCCAGAAATATTTTTGACCACCGTTTTGAACCCTTATTAGCACAAATCACTTTTAATTTCACCATATCATCGTATTGGTACTTGAATTCTGAACTGAGATCTGAGTAACAGCTTTTTCTTGTTTGAATCCAAATTTACTGCATCGATGCATCACCATTTAAAATAATAAAATATTTTCTGAAATACTTCTATCTTATAAGAAATTTTAATTTTAATTTTTTAGATAATTTCTTTTAAGAAATCAATAAAATTACTTACAACATTTACCTAAATATTAAGTGAATTTGTCACTATAACATCTCAAATTTTAGACGACGTAACTAAATAAATTTCGTCACATTGCCTTATCCTTCAAATTAACAATTTAAATTTGTCATATCGTGTAAACAAAATAGTTTTGCACATTCTTACACTATTCGGATTACAACCTGCTCCGCTTGCCAGTGGGATGAATGTTGCGGTCACCTGCAAATCACATATTCAACAGACGAGGAAAATGTTGATATTAAACAGGTTTAATGCAGGTGTACTCGTAATGCATTGACGGGTAACAGAATGTTTCTCTTCTTGTTCATCACTGGTCAGTGCACTCAGTGGGGCAACAGCGGACAAATTTCCTATTTTTATTCCAACGAGGCGAACAATTCTTTTAGCATTTATATAAATGGCCACAAACAAGTGCGAGAAAACGTAAAAATGAATACAGTGACATTAAATCCAAATGCAAATATTAAATATGCGTTTTAAAGGGTATTGCGTTTGGGACATGTAATGTCAGTTTTCTTCTCAGAAACTACATTTTGTGTCAATAACAAACTTTAGGCTTGTGCGCGAAATTTAAACATAAAGTCGGCATTGCATGATGCTGTCGTGTACGCTTGTGATAACGCCGATGAATAATTTTAAATAAAAATATTACATATAAACATGTCAACGTTCATACAGCCAGAGTTTCCTATAAGTTTATTTTCATATACACACTAGCACGGTCATTTATGGAAGACTGAACACAGTAGCAACACTATTTGGTTAGTATTCAAAAGACAATAGCACAGAAAAAGCAAATTACAGAAGCAAATTTACAACACAATTCTCATTACATTCTGATTAAAAATATTCGTTTTTATTCAGTCGTTCAGCAGCTGCAGATTGCTAAAGGAAAGACGCATAATATGTTAATACAATGCAACGTGCTTGTACAATACAGTGCTTGAATTCGTAGGGAGTAATTTTGCATATCAGTTACTTACATTCTAGTAAATATTTTAAATTCCAATGGTTTAAAAAAATTAAAAATATATATTAATATGATAAGAGTTTACTGCTTTATATTAATATGATGAGAGAAAATTAATTTAATCAAATGTAATGTATTTTAATAAAGAACCATAAACAAGTGGTGCTGGCAAATACTTTCTCGGGGCTAGCTTTTCGGTCCATCCTCTTGCCAAGTGCCATCTGCCGTTGCGCGAAGTATATTTGTTTGAAACTTTCTCCGCTCGAAGTAAATTTGTTTGAATTGTTTTCGGTTTCCTCTAGTAGAACTGAAAAATTGCTTTGAGAATATTACAGAAGATTAAAACCTAGACATAAATATAATTTATGTTGGAAAAGAGTTTCAAATTTCGAATGTACCTCAATCCATATAGGGTTTTTTTTTGAAAACGGCTCCTAATTTTCAACGAATATTTCCTTTTAGAACAAGGTTCTATAATATCTGGATAATATTCTCTTCCATAATATTCTTGAAGAAACATTTCGGTTCTACAATTAGGAAACCGAAAAATGGAAAATACGAAAAAAAAAAGTTCTTTATGTGGCGATATATGGCATCTGGCAAGAGGATAGAGCAAGATCGAAAAAAGCTTAAACCAAAGAAATTAGAACTCTAATTAGTATGAAAAAGTCTGAGCCATTCTGTCGCACCGCTAGTTACTTTCTCGTATAAGTGCCAAGCCTGCACAACGCCCGCGCCCGTGGGCATTCTGCACTCAAGAGCCGCGCATCGGCCTGCGAGAGCGGCGAAAGTGCAAGTAGTGGGGGTGGGCCCCTTTGCGGGAGGGGAGCAGCCTGCTATTTGCACAGAGGGGTCATCGTGGCGCGCTGATTGAACGCTTGGACGTCTAATGCAATGATCCATGCTGTGAAATTATTTGTCCACTTATTTAAATGGGTATTCTCCTGTATTTCTAGCTAAAATTGTCATATTTTATTGTTTATGTTCCTCTGTGCTCTGCTATGAATCCACATTTTTTTATTTTTAAACTTTATTCTCGTTGTGACTCATGAACAATATTTTGAAGCAGTGGCCTCTTTTAATAACACAGGCACTATCCTCAATTGGTAAGCGATTGTTAACGACTTTAGGGCAACGTTAGCGAATAACAGATGCGGTTGACGTTTGTAAATCGAGGAGATTGTAGAGAATTGGAATTAGAATGAAGAATTTATGGAGAAGAAATTATAAAATATTTAACCGAATAAATGCAATTTTATTGTGTTAATAGCAGATTCTTTCTGAATTACTTGTTACTTTCTCGGCTATGAACGATATATACGGAGTAATGTAGTACGTATTATCGAGAAAGTAATATAATGCTGCAGAAAATCGATTTTGAGATTTCAACGGAAATACTAATTTTAGGGTCCTCTGTTACGAAAAAAGTGTCTTTTTCCAGAAGTCTGTCTGTCCACCTGTCCGTCCGTCAGTCTATGTGTGAACAACACTACCCCTACATTACTCGTAGAATTTTTTTCAAAATGAATATTCCAAGGTCGAACTGGTCCTACTCTGCCATTTATTAAAAAAAATTCTTTATACTTTGAGGGAAATTTACAATAAGCCCCTGGGACATATTCAAAATTTTCTCAAAAATGGATCCAAATTTCATAAAGATGACATAGGGGTTAACTTTGAAATTTCCGAAATTACAAAGTTTTTTTTCGATGTCCTCCTACAACTACAATTTGAAAATGTTTCCTTCAGAAGGAATTTGTTTTCTACAATTAGTTATTTCATTAACGTCACGTACGTCTGAAAATTTTAGTTTTTTTGCAATTTGGTGTACAGTATGGGCAATATTAAATATATCAATTTTTTTTCAAAATCGGCTACATATTTTTTTCTTTAAACTTTTGGTAGGAATAGCGCCAAATACAATGTAGAAAATGACAGACGGAATTTTGCTGCATTCTTTCTGTGCTTTTTAAAATTACACAAATGTAATTTTTTTATCTCTCTCACGTTAGTATTTACATTAACGACGATTTGTACACATTATGACAATTCTGAGAATGAGTGCTCAAAATTTCGCCTTTTGAGAAAGGTTTAAATGCCATTTCCTCAAAAACGATTTCAAATTTTTTTGTAAAGTTTTTGAACGGATGGTGCTAATTGCACTAAATAACATAACATTAATACCACTTTCACATTTTCTTTTGTTTCTTAAAAAAATACCCAAATGTATTTTTTGAAATATCTCTCCTGCCATGTTATATTTGTATTACCAGCGATTTGTGTACATTACTGCATTTGTGAGTAGAAGTGCTTTAAATGATTTTTTTATGAAGTTTTTCTAAAACTGAAAAGGTGTCTGTGAAAGTGAACTTCGAATTTTACATTTACAGAAACGCTTAAAGGACATTTTTTTTCAAAAAGACTCCAAATTTTTCAACGAAAATTTGTTATGTACGACATAGTTTTACTCTTACATAATATTATTTTAATAATATAAGTCATATTTCAGTTCTACCATGAGGGGGCCAAGAAAGTTGAGAAAATTTGAAAAAATCTACCTTGAGCGGCGGTAGAAGGCAGCTGGGAAGAGGGTGAGGCAAAACCGAAAAGCTAGCTAGACCTAACTAGAGCACGAGAGTCTGCCATTCTATACCAGCACTAGTTGAATTATTGTTTCTTTTGTAACATTTGAGGCATTTACATATTCTATTTACCTAAATTAACAATTCTAGAAGGTGAAGAAATGGTGATATGTTAAGATCGCGATTATTTGCGAAGTGGATAAGGTAAACAAACAGTTCGGTAGAAATGAATGAAATGCGAAAAGCACCTTTGGCCAATTACAAAAAAGTTGTTTCCGAATTGTGACCGAACGTTTTCGCACGGCGCACTCGCTCCTCGCGGCTGGTGTAAAGGTGCCCCGTGAGGGAACGCTTGTTCGCAGCCCCCGGGGTGCGGTCGTCCCGTCGCGCATGCGCGGGCCAGTGGCGTCGCCGCAGCGGGAGCTGCCGCGGCCGCCAGGGGCGCGAGGGCGGCGGCGAAAGCGACCTGCCGCTCCGCGCTCCCTGCGGCGCCGCCGCGCAGTGCCCCCAGCGCGCGACGCGACACGACGAAAAACAAAATCCGCTGTCGTGGCGAAACCTCTCAACTTCTGGGCCTTTGAACTTTTTATGCGTTTCCGTTGCCTAATGTCAAATTTTATGAGTCCGTGTTCAGTTCGAGCTATTAGAATACGACGGTTCTAATAAATCCTGATCCACCTTTCACGATAATAATCAGTACGATACTAATTTTATGGAAAAACAAGTGTTGAAATAATCCATCACGTTTTATTATATATATATATATATATATATATATATATATATATATATATATATATATATATACTACAACGTTGATATACAACTGTTATCAAAACCAGACTTTTCGCTGGATGACTTGTCAAGTTTATACGGAAATGTTAGTATATTGGAGTCTTTTTAAAGTGGATAAAATGTAAAAAGACATGCTGGTCGTAGCGTATTATTACAATAGTCGATTTGATATCAAATTCAGCAAAAGACCCCATTTACTAATTCTTCAAACTCGTATTGTAATAAAATGTTTAAAGATACTTTTTTGGTAAGTAAATACAAGACATATTTTACACTATCTTTTGATATTGTATTTTATTAGAAAAATACAAGCAAAGCATTAAAGAAAAAAATATAATTTCATTGGAAATTAGATCGTACTTAAAAATACTGTACCCTTTTTGTTACTCTACGCGATAAGTTGCAATTGTTACGAAAAAATGTCCATTTGAACGGGCCACATTTCTAGCTTAAATTCGGCTGCGATCGTGAAAATAAAAGCATTTTTAAAATGTTCAAAATGACGGGAAAATTAATTTTTACTCAACTGAAATTCGATAAATCTTTTTATATTTCAACTAATTCTATTTTTTTAACCTAACGGTTTTCAATTCACTTTCGTAAATTCAAATTGAAGATACATATTTTCCAATTTTGGAAATATATGTTTTCAAATATCCTTAGTAAGTACAGGGCACGCCTTCAAGTTATATAAAGAATAAAAATGAAAGAGTGAATAGTATTTATTAACTAGAAATTACTGGCCGCTTGTCGAAGGAAATTTGAAAGTAATTAATGAACGACGTAGGGCGACATTTTGTGTCCTTTGCAGTTTTTAACAGAAAAAATCCTTTAGGGCTGAGGAGTGGGCGCGAGCGCCAACGCGGCCCACAGTGCATAAGTGGCTGGGGGCGGGGGCGTGGGCGGGGGCGGGGAGGACACGGGTCTCCACTACGGGCGCGGGGCTCGTGGGAACGCGGCGGGGAAAGTCGGGCGCCCCCTTGCGGCGTGGCGCGGCGCGGCAGAAGCGCTCGCGGGGGGCGGGGGGGGGGGGCTGCTTGGAGCGCTGCGATCGACACTCGCGCCCAGCGCAAGGGCCGTTCCGCTGCGAATGGAGCTCTCTTGGCCTGCCCTCCTACGAGCCATCACGACTGTCGGCAGGTGCGCTCTCACGTCTACTCTACACTCACTTGTTCACTTGCATCGCGTCACTTATTTTACTTATAATTTATTCGCTTGTTATTTATTATTTAGTTGCTTGGATATATATATTTGCTTGTTTACCGCTAATCTCTCGGAAGCGGAGTGGGTTAGTGAGAGTGCAATAGCAATTTCGTCATTTTTCAGGGTAGATGCTGAGGATTGACACGAAGAATTTGTGCGCCCTCTTGGAATTCGAAGGAATAATGTGTGTATATATATATATATATATATATATATATATATATATATATATATATATATATATATATATTACCAGTTTTTAAAAATGTTTTCTTAATTTTTCAAATATTTGTATATGTTTAATTAATATTTATTATTATATTGTATTGAAATTAAATTTTTAACTTTTTTTAAAATTGTTCAATAACTTTTTCTATTAAAAAATAAATGCAAGAAAATACACAACTAATAAAATATGCAGAAATTAAATCATTTTTAGAAGGAACAGTCGAAATATATTATTTTGGAGTAATATTAATTATAAAATGCAGCTGATGAAATATTTTCTTTTTCGGATAAAAATCTATTACCCATTATAATAATTATTGTGAGCATTGTTGTGATATTTCTCGTAGTGTTCTCTCATCTTGGATCCCATATGGTCTTCTATAATTCGTGGGTACCATATCCCACATTTTGATACGTGAATAGATCAAAAAAATTAATGAATTGAATTTGAGAGTGGGTCGATGCTCAAGAAAAATGACACTTCTCAATTTTTAGGACAACAGATTTTACCATAGGAAAACCGGTTTACTTCCCAAAGACAGTGTTTTACTCTACATATCGGCTGATTTGATTACCCATCTTTATGAACCATTTACCACATTTACTTTCTGAATACTCTTCGTCAATTAACGACCACGTCGACCCTCAGAATATAACTTCATTTCCCTTTGAGAGAAGCACTGCTTCCCCACTGATGCACAGCTCCCACTTCCCGCCCACAGGCTGTCCTGGTCTCCTTCGTCACCTCAGCGCCCTGCTCCTCCTCGGCGCGGCCTTGGCTTAACGCGTGAACGGAAGAGAAATTACCCGCACGAAAGAAGCAAACAACATGACTTGAAAAAATGTTCCATTTAGCCAAGGTGCTCCACAACAACGGATAAATGAATCTAGAATTAAGTTACTTTCAGTTCGCTATTAAGCAAAGCCCCCTCGTAGCTGCTTGAGCAATGTCCACGAATGAAAGAGAAGGAATTCCCGCCCCCGCGGGCCAGCCCCATTGTGGTGTGGCGCGTGCTCAGTTACTCTCCGCGCGGGGCCCATTAGATGGCATCGGCCGGCGCCGCCCGCGGACCATCGACTCGCGTGCTTTATCGGAGACGCGCCATCTGCACAATGGGCGGCGGGGCCGGGAACTCCGCGGCGCCGTCACGCGAATGAAGATATTACTTGCTAAGGTCTGATTTTATTATCGTCGCTATTGGGATTGTGGGGGGGGAGGAGGTGTCGTTTTTTCGATCGCCATAGTGGCCGAAGAAGATTAGTTTTGTGCTGTTTGTTTTTCTCGTTTTTGTAGTTTGTTTCAATACGTATTCTGGCATATTTCTGTCGGTCTGTACTTGGCGCGACATCCTTCTGGTAGGCCATGGCCTACCAGGAGCGTCCCGGCTTCACTGCCACGGGTTAAGGGGGTCGTGTGGTTAGCACCAAGACTTCCCCACGCCGTATTCTGGTCTTTTCAACCTGAGAAGTGAGTTTTCCCATCCATCGTCACTCAGCAACATATACTAGGACATTGCAAAGAAAACGCACATCATAATCTTGCCCAACCGGGAATCGAACCCCAGGTCGCGACATGGAAAGCAGGCGCGCTGCCCAATTAGCTAAACCGCGAGGGTCTTGTATATTTCATGTTTCACACTAAATGATCAAAAGTAATCGCAAACGAACCTTCGTGGAATCTGAAGGGACACAGTAAAATAGACCTCGGAGAAGCAAAGTTACAGAATACAAGTGTAGAGGTTTAGGATTAGATATCACAAGCTCCAGCAAAAAATGTTTCGAATTAACGGGACTCACTGATAACGCAGTAATTGCTGTAAATATTAAATTTTTTTACATGTTCTCACAACGCGAAGAACATCCAGAACTATTTGAAACAGGGATGTATAATATACTTGATTATCAAAAATTGTAAACACAGGAATAATATTTGATTCACCACTCCTGGTTCATAACAATTCTTTTTCTGATAATTGATTTTCTGAACTATGGCTTCTACTTGTACGGACTCTAATATGATAGACGCGTATATCTGAGAAAAATGCAGAGAGATTAAAGAAAAACTAAAATAAAAATGTGAAATGGGTAAAAAGCAAAATTATTGAGCAGATCCAATACATGGTAAACTCTCCTTTGAACTGGGATATATTTCATAAAATGGAACATTTTATCACATTTTGAACATTGTGTATAAATTATACATGATACATCGCAGGCGCCCAAGGAAGTTGAAGCCTGAGGCTTCCCCATCGCCTGACAAACGATTGTCTGGACGGATTGGCAACGGAGCGAGGCCGCGCCACAGGTTGTTGGCGTCCGGGGGGCGGGGCGGGGCGCGGCGCCGCCGGCCTTTGACCGGCGCCAGCGCCGAACGCGCGACTCCGCTCCGCCCGGCGGCAGAGACGGACGAGGCAGCGCGACCCGCGGGCGATCCATCGCTCGCTCGCGTCTCGTCCCGCCCCTCGCCCCCCCCCGCCTTTGTCACTCATCCAGCGGAGCTCAGCGCCTGCATTGCCGCCCTAGGGTGCGAGGCCGTCGATATCAGCTTTTTTTCCCTAGGGCTTTTATCCAGCTGACAGCCGGTTACCTTCTACGCCCCGATGGGACGCATACTCGACCATACACTAGACGCCAACACACTTGCGGCTCCTCTGATCTGGGGTCAGCAAAACGCGAGGCCCTCCGCGACAACACATACATACAAAGTCAAGGGACAAACAGCCATGCCCAAGGCGGGACTCGAACCCGCGACCCTTCGGACCGAAGCGCTGAGTCGGCACTCGCTCTTAGCCACCTCGGCCATCCAGGTCCGCCGATATCAGCTACACACAGTAAATTCTTACATCCGATAGGAAGATGTTAAGTTTACTTTCATTTGTAAAAAGTTTCTTTCTCCAAAATTCTTTGGGACGATTGAAGTGAGTTTTAGCGAACAACGATCTTTTCTTTTTATTTGCTTTATTTATGAAGTACTTTCTGCGAGATACTCTACCGTGATATTCTTTACTTCTCAGATAGTTGCGAACGGTACTGACACACACATTTAATCTGAGATATTTTTTAATATCAGCTGTAATTTTTGGGGCACTAATATAACGATTTACTTTCATTTTTTTCTTATAATTCCTCGGCCACTGTACCGGCCACACCAATTTTTCTTGGTTGCCCATTTCTTGGTGAATTTTCGTATGATTTTCTTTCCCCAAACCGGTCGATTACTCCTTGGAGAGTGGATCGAGGTCTGTTCATAATTTCCCAAATTTCACTCAATGTTTTGCACTGATTATGTAACCTAATTATTATACCTCGCTCTTCTTTTCTTGTTTCTCTGGCTTTGCGGCCAATCTTGATAGAGACGGCGTTTAACGGACAGTGCAAACAGAAAATCTGTTCGCTACAATAATACGTTGGTGACCGCGAATCGGAGCAGAGTCGCTTCAACTCGCCGTTAACCTACCAACTCAACGGCAGCAATAGTGTGAGACAAGTGCACGAATACTTTTTGTGACATTATTTTTACTGGAATTTGCGAGTTTTGGATATGAGGGTGGGTGGGGATGACATTTGTAAATTTTCTTAAGCAGAATCTATCAATAATATATTTTTGTTACTATGAGATATAATTTTTAATTATTACAGAAATAAAGCTAGAAATTAATCTAAATTATTTTCGTAAATTCCAGGGTACGAATACTTCTTACACCCACTGTAGGTCGAATTCAGTCGCTGGCTGGAAGAGAATTCTACTTGTCGGTTGCTTGATTAGTAGTTTTTTGTTTTCTTTGTTGTCTTTGCCGGAGCAGCACTCCAACAAAAGGACCACGGATTTCGCATGAGCTATCCTTCCTTCCCAATAACACTTACGGAAACACGAAGTACTCACTCATTACATCATCTCAGAACAAAAATCTTTAATATGTATTTCGCATTAAACGAAAGAGTTATTTTATCTACGTATTGTTTCTTGCATACATTATTTTCTAGTAGTCATTTTAACCGTAGAACACATTTTCTGTCTTGCTAAATGAGTATTTTTCTTTCTCGTATTAGACATGAACTTCATCAGATATTCCTGGATCAGAGATTCCTATCCATCCTCAACGCCCTCTTCTCAACACGTCATGACAGTGTTTCATATTTGCAGATTCATTATTTCTCATTTTCATCCACTACCTTTTAACCTCATCATGTATCATTTACCTCGCCATTTTGCCTTCACTCGTTAATGTTAATCATTAAGTTTCATCGTACATTTTACACAACAAATTTAATCTGCCAAATCTCACTCTATCCTATTATTTACGCTGGACTATTCAACATCGCATTTCTGATGCAATCTTTATACTATACTCATATCTGAGACCTTTTGCGCATCCGGTACCCATCACATTTCATATTCTGTACTCGCACTCCAAGTCTTGCACAATATTTTGTTAGAAGCCAAGAACTATGCATGATTACATAAAGTCATATACAATTAAAAATATTAATGATAATAATTATTGGAAGGGTTTGATCCATTTATGCAATATTCCACCAATATAAATTATATTACTTAAGTTGAGGAAAAGAGACATGTTTTGGGGACTATTCACCATCATCAATGATTTGCAGCGTATATGGCGGTCACTGTAATATGCTACGCAACTCAAGAGACTGGTCGAAAAACCAACCTTTTTATCAGTTCTATATTTTGCATCAAGCAGGAAGTGTACGTTTCATCCGGAAGGGAGTGAGGCTTCCAGAAGATCTTCCCCATTTCTACGACATTTTCATACGGCGTCGCCGTCTGAGCCGCGCGACAGTGCTCCGCAGTTTACGATTCCCACGTCCACTCCGCCGCCAATAAATCGTGCGGCCGCGTCCCGCAGAAGGAAGGAAAATTGCCTCGCAATTACGCGAGAGCCATCCGGCGCGAGCCGCGTCGGCGGCAGCGCTGAGGTGCGGAGTGGACGACAAACGGCGCCCGCCGCGCCCCCCGAGCCAACGCTCGTCCGTCTTCTGCCTGCCCGGCCCGGCCCTGCCCTGCCCGGGCCACAGCGCTGGCTGGACGAACGACGCCCCTCCGCCTCTCAAGAAGGCAACTTCGGTTTATTGATTGGTTGGTTAGTGATTCCGGCGTGTCAGCAGCTTAGGTCATAATACCCGTAAGTGTAGTGCATGTTTTTCCTCGGGAGATGGCGAACATCTTCCCCTGCTGGATGGCGAGATCCGGCGCCGACCTACCGTCGGCTGGTGGGATTTCCCCCTAACCAGGACTCTCCCACCGCCCCAGCCGGGACAAGCTCTAAGCTCCCGGCCGGTCTCCCGGAATATGTGGTAGTGTAGTGCATGTTAGTGTAAGTGTGTGTGTGTTTAAGGGGAGAGGATAGGACAAGGAAGAGGAAGGACAGATCGCGTGCGGTCCGTGGCCCGTTAGTTAGGGTACTGCTCCGGCATTCGCCTGGTGTTGATGGGAGAGACCACGGAAAACTACCGATCAGAGCAGACGCCCTCTAGAATTCTTTTCCAGAGAGCGACTGAATTGGACTTAGCTGAAAAGCTAGTGTCGAAAATCCTGCCATCGTGGGGAGTGTAATCTAGGACCTCCCGGTCAGAGGCGCTGCAGTGACATCAGTTGATGCCCTGAGCTACTGCTCCCGGTAGGCTCATTGGTGATTTGTCGTTGGCGACATTGCAAATAATAGTAATTTATACACCAAAGGGTGTGATAAGAGATCTAATGATCGAGCGGCGACAAAACGCTCGAGGGCATTTTGTCGTCGAAGGTCATTAGAACAAGTTAACGCCCGTGGTACATACATACTTTTATTTGTGACCTAATTTTATTGATTCAGATTTATTTATTTACTAATCAACTAGATGTTGATTCTGTTTGTCTTTTCATATTTATCTCCCGTGATTCCCTTTCATAATTTCCTCTCATAATTCCCTTCGTAAGGGAACATGTAGCATTATTCAAATGTTTTAATATTTCTCTCGTAATCACGATCCTTTCGATCGAAGTAAGTTATGCAGCGTATATCACACTCCGTACCGAAGTCAACCAGCTATAACATATCAGTAAAAAATAAAAGATTTTTTATGTTTTATTGTTTATGTTTTGTACAAGTTAATTGACGTCGATGGCTGAGCCATCGATAGCTTCTCTTGTATTAAACAATAATGTTGGCCAAGACAACGTCTTGGTAATTCTTCTTTTTATTTAAAATAGCAAAATCAAATCAGAGTAAGATCAGAATTTTTAACTACTTAATTACTGTTCACTAGTTGAATTTCTTGCTGTTAACTGTTTAAAAAGTATTTTATTGTGTTGAACATTTCTAAATGTCATGCATAACTCGTTTAAATAAGGTCTTGCAGTCTACAGCATTAGACATACCTATGAATCGTGGGTGGTGATATTCTCATTCAAAAATTCCCAAAGCCAAATGGCCTTGCATGTTACCTTCACACGGGATATGAACTGGTGATGTTGGTAATTAAAATCTCCATAAAAATACTAGGATGATGAGAAAAGTTAGTATTTACTACAGCTACATTTCGTACGTTTTTTTTTGTGCTAATTTGCACAAAAATGCACCTAAAATTTCTTCAGCGTTATTCTCTAATAAGATTATTCTCAATTAGTTTCGAATATAATGCGATAAAATCTTCTACTACTCGATTGGATTCTTCCCCTGATTTGCTTAACAATGCTATATTTTTGTCCTCTAATTTTTGAAGTGATTAAAACTATTTAAATTCACATTATATAATTTTTTCAGTCTAATTTGTGTTCACTTCCACTTCCGTAATTTCTCTATTACTCGTTTTGTAGGCGAATGTATATAAATATTAAAAGATGACTGTTTTCTGGTCTTTGAAACGTTTGTGATATGTAATGTAATAAAAATATTACGAATTTGACTGTCTTTAATTAAAATACATTATTGAAATTGAAGACACAAAATGGAACAATTTAATTTTCTTCAAACAATTCAAACTTCAAACAAAATTTTCTTTAATAAAAAAATGAGCATGACCTTATTTAAAGACGAAATTATTTAAAACCGAAAATTTTCGAAAATACAGAGAATTCATCGAAAATGGGACCTGCAATAATTTTTATAACCGTCCATTTTTTATAACCTTTATTCGAGAAAAAAATCTTGGAGAAAAAAATGGAGTTGTTTTTGAAAAATGATTGTTTAAAAATATTTCACCCAAAATTATGCAAAATTACTTACATTTTTGAAATATTTTTCAATAAAAAATTAAAACATCAATATTTGAAGAACATATTTATTAAGGATAAAAATATCCATCTTCAATGTTGTATGAAGTCGCCGAAAAAATTTCGAACTTTTTCTATTTTCCAAAATTCAAAGTTCAATGAAAAAGAGATCTGCGCTTTTGTTTTAAGCGTGCTTTAACTGAAACGCCATCTTGTGATGCAGAGCCATTTAGTGAAATTGCAACAAAATAAACAGCATAAAAACCTACTCTAGGAAAAAAAATATGTACATTGTCAATTTGCATGGAGATCAGTCAAACTGAACAAACCAACACACACGCACACACACACACACACACACACACGCGCGCGCACCCACCCACACACGCGCGCACCCACCCACCCACGCGCGCACACACCCACACCCACCCACGCGCGCACACACACACACACGCGCGTACCCCCCCAACCCCCATATATATATATATATATATATATATATATATATATATATATATATATATATATATATATATATATATATATATGGGGGGGTTGGGGAAAATTATGCAAGTGTATATATATATATATATATATATATATATATAGGATACTATTTATATATATATATATATATATATATATATATATATATATATATATATATATATAAAAGAAAGTCGTTAGTTACACTATTTATAACTCAAGAACGGCTGTACCGATTTGGCTGAAAATTGGTGAGCAGGAAGCTTAGAGCCAGGAGACGGACATAGGATACTGTTTATCCCGTTCGACAGCGTTCCTGTGTGAGAACGCACTTTTTGCACGTTTTCGCGTGATTTCGCATGTTAGCGGTCATTGTTGCCTGTTGTAACCCATTGTTGTACCGCCGCACTGATAACAGAAGGCGATAATGATAGCCGCCTTTCGTTCGCCGTTATATCTATATATAGTCGTGTTAGTTACACAATTTATAACTCAAGAACGACTGTATCAATTTGGTGAGCAGGAAGCTTAGAGCCAGGAGACGGACATAGGATACTGTTTATCCCGTTCGACAGCGTTTCTGTGAGAGAACGCACGTTTTTGCACGTACACAGTGCAACAAGGATAGTACAGTTTCTCACAGTGAGTGCGACGCGAGAAAAAGATGGGACCGGCTGTTAAGGCGGAACAGAGTTCGCCGGGTCAGCTAGTATATATATAAAAAAGAAAGTCGTGTTAGTTACACTATTTATAACTCAAGAACGGCTGTACCGATTTGGCTGAAAATTGGTGAGCAGGAAGCTTAGAGCCAGGAGACGGACACAGGATTCTGTTTATCCCGTTCGACAGCGTTCCTGTATGAGAACGCACGTTTTTGCACGTTTTCGCACGTTTTCGCACGTTTTCGCCTGATTTTGCATGTTAGCGATCATTGTTGCCTGTTGTAACCCATTGTTGTAACGCCGCACTGATAACAGAAGGCGATAATGATAGCCGCCTTTCGTTCGCCGTTATATCTGTATATAGTCGTGTTAGTTACACTATTTATAACTCAAGAACGGCTGTACCGATTTGGTGAGCAGGAAGCTTAGAGCTAGGAGACGGACATAGGATACTGTTTATCCCGTTCGACAGCGTTCCTGTGAGAGAACGCACGTTTTTGCACGTACGCAGTGCAACAAGGATAGTACAGTTTCTCACAGTGAGTGCGACGCGAGAAAAAGATGGGACCAGCTGTTAAGGCGAACAGAACAGAGTTCGCCGGGTCAGCTAGTATATATATATATATATATATATATATATATATATATATATATATATATATATAAGAAAGCGAAAGAAGAAGACGACACCTTGTTGGTGGGCTGCTTTGTCCAGCCAGTTCCCCGGCGCAGCCTCTGTGTGGGTGGGGCGAGGGGCGAGGGGGAGCCGGGGAGGCGCGCTGTCCTGCGCCTCGCCATGTGACGGGCGCCGCCTGCACGGGAGCCCCACGAAATGAATGGAGGTTTCGCGTCCATCCATAATGCAGCTGCGTGATGCCATCTGACTTGCATGCGGCGGGAGCGCTGCCATCCTTCGCAGGGCGGCCGGCGAGGAAGCGCTGTCCACTGGTGTTTGGGAGGCCTCTGGCACACATTCACAGGTTGGCGTTGGATTCTTTTTCTGTGTGCGCAAGAGCCAAAGACAAAATGTACTGAAGTACTACATACCATCATGGCTTTAAGTTTATTTCATCGGCAATCAACCAATAAGTCAGCAATAGAAACTTGGAAAGAATATACATATCTAAGATTGGTTATGTTCAAAGGATTCAAACGTGGCCATTGAAAACGGCCTAGAAAGATAACTCAGCTTGGAAGAGTTATGAATTCTGCTTACCTAATTTTGTATATTCATTTGACCCCACAATGATTCAAGTGATGAACGATAATGTTGGATTGAAGCTAAGAAGTACTGCAGATACGTTTTTTTCCCTAGGGCTTTTATCCAGCCGACAGCCGGTTGCCCTTTACGTCCCGAAGGGACGCATATTCGACCATACACTAGACAAACACTTGCGGGCTCCTCTGATCTGGGGTCAGCAGAACGCGAGGCCCTCCGCGACAACACACACACAAAGTCAAGGGACAAACAGCCATGCCCAAGGCGGGACTCGAACCCGCGACCCTTCGGACCGAAGCGCTGAGTCGGTACTCGCTCTTAGCCACCTCGACCATCCAGGTCGGCGATACGTTTTTGCTTTATAATATTAATTTAACGTATTTGAATAGAAGAAGAAAAGAGAAAGTTGCGTAATGTAAGAAAAGGCCTGAGGCGTCCCTGATACCGAAAAGACCGTCCGTCCGCCCGCCCGCCCGCCTTGTACAGCACTTGCTGATAAATCGTTCCAGGATTTTCCCCCAAATGGATTCACCGATAGGGGGCCCGGCCCAAGTCAATGTGCGGGTTCAAAACGCATCTTTTAATTTGTGTGTGTGTGTGTGTGTGTGGGGGGGGGGGCTCACATGAAACCCTTGGGAAATTTTCAAAATGTTCAAAAGAATGGCTTAATTTTTTCTCTAGACTTTTGCTCGAAGACAGGTAAGGATACTTAAAAATAGGATACATGTTTGGTTTTTATTAAAACACGTAATTTATTGAAAATTTAAGAATTACACCTTTTCGAATCTTTCCCTGTAGCACTATTGAATCTAAACATTTTTTTCTAATGCAATCTATTCTTCAGTATTAGCACGTCACACGATTTTATTTTCAGTATTATTTGAAGTTTTAATAGTTTCCCTGTGAATTTGAATCACATCAGGACAAATTTTCAAAACTATCTAAAATATAGGGCTCCATTTTTTTAAACAAATTGTAATAATAGAAGACAAAACACTAATTCTAGAGCAGTGACAAAAGGAAAACAGGCCTCTTGGTCCTTAACCTTCCCCCAGAAACCGACCAATAACACTTATTCACAATTATAGATTTTACCAATTTTCAACATTTTTATTACAACAAAAATATTCAATATCTTTTCAAATTCAAATGCTGTAGAAGAACACATTAAGAGAACTGGACACTACGACTGTAACTTCACGTTTCCCGCGAAAATTCCTGGTTGCGCCAATGCACTTGTACCATTGTCATTTAAACTTTTAAATTTTGAAAAAAAAAACAAAACAAAATATCCAAGAAATCAGAGAATAGCACTATTTGTTTCTTATGCAGGCTGGCTAGATTTTATTGGAGATATTGAATTTTTCTTTCATCTATCTGTTTTTAACACTACACGCAGCATTCACTTGAGCGTCTTCAAGGGCGGCATCGTGCCAACTTTCGGCTGCTGAAGGCGGTGTTGCGGGTGGTCTCTGGGCGCGCTGAGCTCAAGGGAGGCGAAGGAAACGATTGAAGGCGGAGCGACCCCCCGTGTGCCTTCATTCGTTCCTCTCCAAGCGATCTATTTCAGTCGACGAGGCAAACTTTAGTAACGGATATAAAATGAACTCCGCTGCTCGTTCAGATGCGAACTTCTCCGTATGAGTAGTGCTTCATTCAAGGTAACTAGTAATAGATTATTGTGGTGTTATTGGTTGCATCAGAGGTGACGAGAGGACAAATATCTGGGTTCGCCAATCCCATTGTGGATTGTTGACGAAGCAACGCTAATGACTGGAAATGAGAATTATGGCTATAGAGATGTGAAATGATGAAAATCGTTGTTATCGTTTCAAATTCGTCGCGGAGGATTCGGATTACGACCGCCGGCGCGAAGACGTAAAAGGAAGTACGGTATGCGTGACGAAGCGCGTCCCTCATATCTCGTGATCAGCGGTGGGTGAATTGCACAAGCAGGCTAATCGTGCAGCCCCTGAATAATTTTTTATTGAATTATATTTTGGTTTATTGTGTAAAAATATTGGTATACGCTTTTTAAACAGCAAATATTGTTCATTTGCATATTATTTTTGATTTCATTTCTTCAATACTTAAATTGAATAGAAGAGACCAATAGTTCCTTCAAGCTTAGGGTCTCTTAGTGTCTCTAGTTATTAGGGTATCTCTTATGGTCTCTAGTTATTATTCTGACCATGTTTGTGTTGAATCCTTCGCACAGAGATTTAGTTCTAAGCAAGGAGCAATTATTTTGTTCAGCCATAAAGGTTGCTGTACGTCTCTACATTATACTCGTTTTCTCGCACAATTTTTAACATCAAGTCGTCATCTTTTGACATTTCAGGTCCCAAATTTTATTAATAGAAATGTTGACTGTTTTCCATAGGCCTACAGATTAGTACATATCAAAATTATCATTATCGTGTTAAGGTTTAGTTACAATGTTGTTTTTTCCTGCTACACTGTGAGTATCAGTAGTCGAATGCAACGGTGTAATGGAGTGTAAGTGGTGGTTTCCTCAGAAATCGAGTACAATTCCACACATATAGTTTGTTTACAGAATGTGTGAGTTTAATGTAAGAATATATAGCAAAACGTGAACTTTTAGATAATGACTTCTGTCTCCTCAAGCGTCAGACTCAGATAAGGCGAACTGTGAGTGTTTCTCACCTGGGCTTTATGTGTTTTCATGAAGGCTGCTTGGTTGGGGGCGCAACGTCTATACCAGGCGCCCCCCAGGGTCTGTTCGGAGGCCCTCGATCAATGGGGCTCAGGGGTGCGCGATCCATTTAGCGTAGCCACCAAAGTGAAGCAGGGGGACAAAAGGACGGCTGCGGCGTCGCCCGGACCTCGTCTACCAGCGGGTGCAGGTCGCCACCGCGGGCTAGCGAGGCGACTGGCGTGTCCTGTGCTGTCCCCTTGGCCATGACCTCGCCCACGGCGCCCGCGGCGGCGGAGGCGCGGGAGGGCGCGGGAGGGCGCGGGAGGGCACTGCGCAAAGATGGCGGCGCCGCGCCGCGCCGCGCCGGGCGCCCTCCGCGCCCCCGTTGCCTCCGCCCCCCTCCACCCAGCCTCGCACCCACCCGCCCGCCCGCCCGCCCACCCGCCCGTCTGCCCGATTCCCTGTTTACTGCACAGTGGAGGAAAGTGCCATTGTTCGGGGCCACACCCCTTGACAAGGCCCTCCTTCCCATATGAGTTCGAAACTTACATTTGGGTTCATTTCTATGGAGTCTGTGATGAACTACAGGTTTCAAGGACGTGGTGCAGTGACAAAATAAGCCCCACCAGCCACAATAAGCCTCCCGCTATTCGTAAATGCTAATATTTCGTTAGCCACCACATATATTGCAACAAGATCAGCCTAAACAAGGATATTAACATTTATGAATAGAAAGAGACTTTCCGTTTTGGGGGTGACATATTCTTGTCCCAAGAACTTTCTTTTTGAGGGGCGTTTAATACTTTGAATTTGTACTTTTTGTTTCCTTTTATACATTGTAGTTATATTTGTAAAGATACTCGACCCTTTACTGTTTATTTATAATAAACATTGCACTCATGTTATGTTATTGTTTCTGAATTTGAAAGCCCAGTCCCAATTCCGAGCAAGCGAAATTGAAAATAGAAATATAGAATTTCGAACATTTTAGTGATTTTCAGCAAGTTTTATTGAACGTTCTCTTCATTCGATATATCTTCAGGGTAGAAAACGTAATGTTTTTGTAATGGAGATCTAATTTCTCGAACTAATCTTCTCTCTTCTTGTTAGATTTAAATATAGGTTGTAATTGAGGTGAAGACGTTAAAAATGATTCAGTGTTTCAAACATGTATAGAATTTTATTGTTCTAAAATTTTATTGAGGATTACTTTTAACACTTTTTGAAATGCATATTTCTCAGCATTGCATGAATGGAGAAATAACAATCAATGGATAAAATAATCTTTGCAAAAACTTTACAAGCGTTATCGATTTCATCATATGGCATGGATTGCCTTAGAACCATAAAGAATAGATGTGAAGCAATAACTATACGAACTGGACGTGATGGGATTTTGTTTGATGGTTGCCAAACGTACGGAAAAGAACGGATATCTTCAAATAGGTATCTTGAGTGAAAGAGAAACCGACTATAAAAGACCAACAATATCGACTCTCTTTTCAAACGAACTACAAGCAGTTTCAAACGATTATTACTCCTTTCGTTTATTCGCTTTCTTCTATTCTATCAGATGATCCATTGACTGTGACCTCGCAATTATATTTTATTAAATCAATCCCTTTATGGGCTTGAATGTTATACGCGTTTAGTAGGTATAATGAACGATTTGGTGATTAATGGATCAATGTGATTTCTCAAGAAGCATTCTCGCTGCGATATAGTGTAATTCGCAACACCCACTTTCTACCCAGCAGAAAAACTTAATACCATGCTTTGTATCTTCTTGCACCGTCAATACGAGTAAGTTGCTAGTTCTCGAAGATGTTTACTCTCTAATATGATAGGTTTATCTCCGAAAAATTAAAGGAAAAACCAATTCATTATAATTCGCATAATCACACATTATATTAGTGTAACAAAGTCACAACTACCTTGAAAATCAAATCAATGAGGCTGGATGTCGCAATGAACTCTGTAGAGAGTATTGTAGGGGAAGTTATACTAACACTACGTTCCCCCAAAAACCTGGAGATCAATGGAGCTGATTCGATACTGAAATGTTATTCTCTAGTGGTGCTGCTGGGTGGCAGAGGATTCAGCCTGTGTCCCCGTGTTCTGCCCCGTCCGCCACTGTGCGCCCCGCCGCCGCCGCCGCCCCCGCCGCCGCCGCCGCCCCCGCCGCCGCCCGGGCCGATGACCAGCGGGCGCTCGTTCGCGCCGAGCTTTACTGGCGCGTTTTAGTGGTCGGCGCGCACTTAAACCGCGGCGCGGCGCGCTGCTCGAATGTTTTTAATAAATATCACGTGTTGCCACATAGAATTATGGGAGCACTAACCCGCGCAATTCTCCCGGGCGTGCCCCCTCCACGGCGGCGCGGCGTCGGTCGAACTCCCTTTCCCGCCCCGCCCCCCTCCGCCCCCTCCACCCCCTCCGCCCTCACCCTTCGCGCTCGCCCCGCCCCGCCCCGCCCCGCCCCGCCCCCCGCGACGCGCCTATCGCTCGCCCGAGACTCAACAAAGACCGGAGCGTTCACCCTGCCGCATCTTTTCCCTTCTTTTTTCCAAATAACTCTTCTTAACCTTGCACAACAAGACTTTTAATGCGGTGTGGTTAGTTACCAAACAATGGCCACTCAACTTGTAGGCCTGCCAGCCCGACTGGCAATAAAAGTTTTACACACGTTTCATATGGGCAAAAAATATTGTAACGTATTGTGCGGTTAAAATAGACTGAGATGGAAGTCGAGGGAGGCTGCGCGGCTGAGGACCTGGAGCCTTTCGCCAGTCTGTCTGTCCGTTGGGCTGGCGCGGCAGGAAGGACAGCAGGCAGGCATTTGCGATGTGATGTGATAGGAGGCCGGCTGCGCCCGCCGTGAAACGGTGGTATCGAATGTCGAGAAATGATACTGATCGATCGAAATATATAAAATAATGAAGCAAATCGTTCATATTAAAATAGTGTTATATTATCAAGGTTGCAGCATATAAATAAACTGCCTCTTTACTAGAAATGTATATAATCACGAAATACACCTCCATTAAAATATGTATCTTAGTATACTTCAGTATGCACCATAACACTGTAAAGATCGATAGATTATAATCCAATCATACCTATACAAAGTTGTTGGTTACTGATCTAATGTATAGATATTACATCTCACGTCCTAACGAATATGGGGGGTTACTGCAGCTGATAAATTTTCTCTTGGGCGAAATTTGAGCACATGGATACAATTTTCAGTCGCACCAAAATAGGACCGTCCTTGGAAGAGGCTGGAGGAATCTTTCTCAGAAAATGCTTATGTCACTCTTAAATGGATGGTTAGGCAAATCCTACCCGGCGAAATCCTAGAACCTCGTGACTGTCTCGAGACGTCTCTTTGTAAGTTAGATTTATAGATACGATATAAAGAAGCAACTATGCATTTCCTTATTCTTGATTAATGTTTTTATTCAAACCACGTGACCATCAAATCCTGACGTCATTCAGCAGTGGCGATGACACCCTTTCCATCTGGAGCTCATGGAATGGAATTCAAATATTAGTTTCATTGATACGGTAAAACACTTCACTTAAATAAGAATGCCATTATTATTGTTCCGTTGAACAATGTTCTAACTGGAAATTTAGTAAATTCGTGATGAATTTGGGTAATAGAAGATGATAGAAACTCGGGAACTCTTGAAATATTGTTGACAATCAGTGTACTGTATTCCAGTGGTTGTAAAATAACATTTCCTTTATTTGTTCACTTTTATTAGAATCATGGTGTGCTCAGTGTATCAAAGATCTACGACCTGACGGATTACTGTAATCTACTATCAAAACCGTAGCGTATTTTTAAATCATCCAGGAATGTTTTCCATTTATATTGTAACTTGTATAAACTAATAGGCATTCCTACATCACATAATAATCACTTAATAAAGATAAATGCCAGCAGATGAAAGTAAGTGGCGAGCTGAAGTAGAACCGGCTCCTGTAGAAAGATCTTATACTGCGCAGGGTAGCCTTCATGGTCTGAACACTTGTGTTACAAGCCACATATACTCAATACGTGTATTTACACGTGTTTGTGTGCAATAAAATATTTTATTACAATTTTACAATTAAGTGTTATAATAAAATAGAGTTGATGCATTATGTATGCATGGATTTGACTTTTAGGGTAGGGTGGTCCGACTTTGTTAGCTAGTGGTGTCCCCTGGCGTAGGCTGTTTTTTTGTTTATTGCCCACATTATTTATTGACCAAAAAAGATAGAAAAATATTAAGACTAATATGTAAGTTAACGATAAAAGAGTTACGAGAAAGCAGAAGAGGTAAGGGTAAAAAAGAAATAAACAAGTTAAAATTAGCGATGAACAAAATAATTTCTCTGCACAGTCTATATTTGATGTAGATTTGCTAAAAGTTTTAATGTGCATCAGTTAACGCTCCTTAAGTGAGGATGATGTGCGCTGAATGGAAGTTTGTGTGATATTCGTTGAATGAAATTTTTTCTATCCATCAAAAAATTAAAGTATACTTGTAATGTACGCCATAGACTTTCTTTCATACCAATGAATAATATATGATATTACCTTATTAAATCTTAAGAATATGTCTCTATCAATAACTTTAATTGTTTGAATCTGAGTTCACAATTTGATGAAGTTATTTATTCATTTTCGCTTTACGAAATTCTTGGATTAATAGAAAAAGCAAGCCTATTAATTATAACGCACATTTCCGTACTAAGCACACTTCCGTGCACATATCGTGCAAAGCACATTTTCATGCACATTTCCGTTCACCGCTCCCGGCATACTATCCAGGCTAATCTGCATGCAGAGATCAGACTCGCTCTAAGTAATTCTTCTCTTCTCGCTCTCAGTAACCCTTAAACCGAGGAACTGAATGAGACAAGAACAGTGACAAGAATATTGCCTCACCAGGACAGTTGACTAGGAAGACCGGAGGTTAGAGCCCTTCCGGTGGCTAATGTCCAGATTTTTGACATTACCTTCACAGCTGGGTCGATTTCAGGAGCTGTCTGGAGGAGAATTTTAGTGACTGGCGTCTCTGATTTTCCATCGTTTCTCCAGTAGGTGAATGACGGAGAAGTACTCAAACGGGCCACGAACCTCGCGTGGTCTTTCCTTCATGATTGATTGATTGATTTTTTCGTGTTTCCGGGCACGTCAACGGCTTCGGTCATTAGTCCCGTTAGTTTAGTGCATGCTATTTTCTCGGGAGATTCCCCCGCTGGATGGCGAGATCCGGCGCCGCACTAGCGTCGGCTAGTGGGGTCTCCCCCGAACCAGGACTCTCCCACCAGCGGGGCACTGCCTCAGCCGGGACAAGCTCTAAGCTCCCGACCGGTCTCCCGGAATATGTGGTAGTGTAGTGCATGTTATTGTGTGTGTGTACGGGGCGAGCATAGGACAAGGAAGAGGAAGGAAAGTTTGCGCGGGGTCCGTGGCCCGTTTGGTAGGGTACTGCTCCGGCATTCACCTGGTGTTGATCGGAGAGACCACGGAAAACTACCGATCAGAGCAGCCGGTCGCTAGAATTCTCCTCCAGACAGCGACTGAATTCGACCTACCTGAAAATCCTGCCGTCGTCAGGACTCGAACCTAGGACCTACCGGTCAGAGCGCTGCAGTGACATCTTTTGATGCACTGAGCTACGGCTCCCGGTTTCCTTTGTAGTACCTCTTTTGAAGTGAGCGTGATATCATTCCGCGCGACCGGCTAAGGTGGCTCAGCATCAGGCATCAACTGATGTCACAGAAGCGCCTCTGACCGGGACGTTCGAGTCCTGGCGGTGGCAGGATTTTCGACACTATCTACTACATAGCTAGGTCGAATTCAGCCCCTGTTTGGAGGAGCATCCTAGCGGTGGGATGATCTGATATGTGGTCAACCCTGCCTTCTCCGACCAACACTAGCTGAATGCTGGAGCAGTACCTTAAAAAACGGATCATGGACCGCACGCAATGTTTCCTTCCTCTTCCTTATCCTATATTCGCCCCTTAGCTACTCACTCTTACACACATGCATTACACTACCACGTATGTCGGGAGCTTAGAGCTTATCCCGTCTGGAGCGGTACCCAGCTGGTGGGAGAAATGTGGTTGGGGAAAACTCCAAAGCCGACGTGGAGGTCAGCGACGGTTCTCACCATTCATCGGGAGAAGAACACCGGCGCCTCTGGGATAAAACCGTGCACTTCAGTAACGAAGCTATGACCTTAGCAGTTGACGCTCCTGGATACATTCTGCCTTCCTTCTGGTAGAACGTAACAGGCTAAATGTTTGTGTCTTGCAAGAACACTATAACTCTTATATTTTAAAATATAAGCAATAGGTAGAGATAGATAGAATCGTGCAGAAGGCGAAGGATAGGAAGATATTATGTCGCCAATTTCAGATACAACGGATGTTCCTTCCAGTTTTAGGGAAGTAAGGAGATATTTTACACGGCTGGGTCTCCTTTTTAACTATTACTTTAGCCTTACTAATGGTTAGGTTTTGCAGTGACATGCACGAAAAGTGCCTGCTACTTTTATATCTGAAATTGTGCAACCTGTCGAAAGCTACCTTCTATTGTGTTATCTGCATCAGCAGTGATGAGCGAAAAGCGACACGCGTTTGATTAAAAATAATTAGTTTTGTAATTTACTTGTTTAAACAAATCAAAATAGTCATGTTCCGGTAAGCTATATATACAGAGAATTTGTAAGTGTAATTTATAAAAATACGTAGTTATGACAACGTACGTTAAAATTTATATTGAGTTCACCATGTTACAACATACACCATAGATATTGAAACTTTTGATCAATTGACCACAAATTCTTAATTAGGGGCACAAAATATCTAATTACAAGTTTCATGAATACATCGCTTGTCGACCACGTTTTCGTTAGAGCGTAGGCTTCCGCGGCCGGAGTCATGATTAACTTGGCTATCCGGGAGACGCCGCGTCCAGGGCGCAGTACTACGCCCTGAAGAAGGTCGCAGAATGGCGACCGAAACGTCGGCACCTGTGCCCTGGACGCGGCGTCTCCCGGATAGCCAAGTTAATCACGTTTTCGTTATCTCGAACAATTGAGCGACAGCCAGGCGTCTGTCGGAGGCGTGCGGCACCAGCTGCGTTCCTGAAGGAGGGAGCGAGAGAGGCGCGCTTCTTTGTGATTGGGGGGGGGGCGGTCAGTGCGGTGGTTTGGGAGGGGTGGGGGTGGAGCTGGTGGTGCTGGCGGAGGATAATGCAGCGAGGGTGCAGAAACCGGGAAGGATGCCTCAGGAGCACCCAGCATTAATTAAATTCCCAGGAAGAGCTAGCTTCTGTGCGTTCTTCTGCGTTCATGGGCTTAGTGAACTTTTATGTATTTTGGTTCATTTCAAATTTTCTTTCGGTTTCACTGAAAATATACCATTTCTTGCGGGGTTGTGTCACGTTGCTTATACGGCGTGGACAAATTTAACGTGTATACTCTAGATGTCTCATTCTCGAGGCTGCTTTTGTTAAAGCCAATCAACACATAGTTTTCTCGTTGGTCTATTTGTACTACTTTTATAAAGAAAACGTGGCAACGTATATGCTTAAAATCTTCCAGATATTATGAGTTTAATTGACGTGAGTAAAAATTCGAAAATAGTGAGTTCGCATCATCTTGTTCCATGCTTTTCAATTCATACATTTTTGATATATTTTAGTTTTTTTTTTAAATTGTAATTAAGAGAACAATGTTTAATCGTTTGATTTTGGAGATAGGGTGCATCTTACCTTTAAATACTTGACAATATTGCAATTATCGTAACAATCAGTGGTTATAATGCTGAGTATGATATATATGAAGAAGAAAGAAAATATGCTTTTCTCTTTTATAAACATCGTATGGCGCTAATCAATTTTTTCACATATTAACACGACTAGAGTTTCTATACCACTAATTATTTGTGTAGTTTAAGGGATTCAGTACCACTAAAAAACCGGGACTTCAAGTTCATCCGATCGCAAAGTGTAGTAGCAGAAAACGCGACCGGCAAGAGGCAGCTAGTCTCCCACGTCCTCGCCGGCCACTCCGGTTCTCGATGACGGACAGCGAGGCTTTTTGCCGCTTCGGCAGCGGCCAACCGCGCTTCCGCCGCCGCCGCCGCCGCCGCCGCCGCTCAGCGCGCCGGGCCGGCCATCGAGCGGGCGGGCGGCGGCGAAGGCGGTCGAGTGCCACCGGCCCTGCATGACCGACCGCGTAATCGGTTCTTTGAATGTAATGAAGGGCACCGTGCAAGTACTTTGGGCGAAAAATATCGATTTTCGGTTTTTGTGTAATTTTGAAACTCTGAAATTTGCTCTTTTATAATATAATCTTTTTTTTTTTTGCCTAATTCAAATTAGAAAGGATTTAAATGTCCTTTTAAATATCCACATGCGCTCGGTTGACTCTGATGGGCACGCCTACTTTTGTGAGTCCCGAAATTTCATTATAGTTTATGAGGAAAACTGTTTTTCAGTTGAGATGATAGCAACACACTTTATTTTGTGGACGTTGACACACCTATATAATATCCAGATATTCGCTTTCATTTGTTTTTAGATCTTTAGCAGAACCCTCACTATAGAAAAGATGTTTACATGGTGAAACCAAAATGTGAACGAATTATTCAATAATGTTATAGGGTGAAAGGTCCCAAATCAGTGTTTGTAGGAATAGGAATACTCTGTCGTTGTGTATATGACAGTGTTTTAATGTTTAATGATGAAAATGTTGGAACAGTTAAAGTTTTACAAAAATTGGGAATCAAAATATGAAAGAATATAATCATCCTATGTCAAGCAATTGATGAACAAACCGTTACCTTGAGGGACAAAGACTACAAATTATTGTCTGAAATTTTTTCAAAAGACAAAAAAAGGTATAAGGAACTTGAAGAAGACAGTGATGATCCAGAATACTTCGTATGGTGCTGGAATGCATTTGGCTTCTACCAAAAACTTTACTAGCTGTTTTCCGTATCTTGATTTTTTTAACTTTACGTATGTTCCTGTTTCTAAGAAACTATTGTTAGCAAATGAATGAAATTTGTGCTACTTAATTAATAGATTGTTCTGATTAGACTGACATTTTTCATTATTGTAGTCTTATTAGTAGCAAAATTAATAGATATATGTTAAAAATGTATGCACGATTATTTAAATATTTAAAAATATAAATAAAATAGTTCCATGAACTTAAGAAAGTTACCCAGACATGTAAAACAGTGAAAGAATAACTGTGCGAAATTTCATTCTTGTATCTTTAATAGCTTTTTAGAACCAGGATCATTAATTTTTAATGGTAGAGATAGGCCTTACAAGGTGCCCTTAAGCGCTGTTCTGTAGGCAAAGAAAGAAGAATGAAGAGTCGACAAAAGACAGTGAGGTAGAGAATCGGAGACAAAAATGATAACGTGGATAAAAAATTGTTCAGCGTGAGAAATTCGGGTAATGGAAGGAGAAACAAACTGGGATATCGGAATGCGAAAAAATTTCGGATAGATAGTGAACCTAAACGGAAAATAAGAAGGTGAGGATTATCCATATCGCGGAGGAACCCAGGATGTCTAGGAAAGTGCGATTATGAAGCGGAAGCCGGAATGAATGCTTGTGACGAATGAGAAATGAACGGAAAATA
Organism: Teleogryllus occipitalis; assembly: GCA_011170035.1. Lineage (NCBI taxonomy): Eukaryota > Metazoa > Arthropoda > Insecta > Orthoptera > Gryllidae > Teleogryllus > Teleogryllus occipitalis. The sequence continues at coordinate 138,765 of BLKR01001889.1, read as the reverse complement.
TGTCATCAGAATAATAGAAGATCACACGGGAGAAGCCTTACTGCAAGGATGTTGATAACTAGGGAACGGATTTATACGGACTAAAATCTTTTAAATATGTAAATATATATGTAGTCCTTTTCATCAAAATATGGAGTTTAATATGGACTTAAAATTATAAAAAATGACTATGGTAAAATAATATTTTATTGTCAGTCGATAAACCTTAATCTTCAAATTCTGAAATGTAACTTCTAATTTTACCCTGGATCACTGTGCTAGAAGTAATAAATTTGCAGAAATAAATCGACGAGTCAAACAAGGGTGCCCACTTTCGCCAGCACTATTTAGTATTTATAGAGACGAGATTGTCCGGCAATGGCAAGGGCAATTGAAAACACATTTTAAAATAAATGACAAATCTCTAAATAACATATTGTTTGCAGATGACCAAGTTATGTTTAGTAGCTCAGAAGATGAATTACAAATTGCAACACACAAACTAAACAAACAGGCAACCAAATATAATATGCAAATCTCCACTAGGAAAACAAAATCATCGGGCTTTGAAGGAACAAACCACATTAGATGTAAAATTGTGATTAATAATGAACCAATAGAACAGATAAACAATTTTACCTATTTAGGCTTCAATGTGTCTTACTGCCAGAAAAATGACAAAAGCCGGAAATTAAATAGATTCTATAACATGTGTGGGACAATAAGAGGAACATTAAAAAAACAAGACTTTAAAAATCACGCAACTCAAATTCTACAAAGCAATGGCAGTAAACATGCTAACTTATGCTTGCAAAAACTGGGCAATAAATTGAACAGACAGAAGGAAAATAGAAAGCGCCGAAATGAAATTATTACGTTCAGTAGCAGGTTACAATTATCTTAGATAGACAATATAATGATGAAATCAGAACCGAAATAAATATATTCAATCTGATGAACAGAGTTCAATCATTCAACATCAATCAATCAACTGGCATGATCCTGTTCAACGCATGCCTTCAAGCAGAATTCCCTTAATAATGTAAAAGTATAATCCTAAAGGAAGAAGAAGAAATGTTGACCGGATAATTATGTACTAAAAAGAGGGAAAATATGTACATATGTATGTATTATAATATACAGAAATATGTACTAAAAAGTACAAAATATGTAACATTAATTATCGTTATATCAATTATATTTTATTAAAACACTTTTGTCTTAGTGTATAGTGTTATGTTTCATTAACATAAAGACCAATATTAAACATTCTATATATCTATTCCTCATATATCTATTATTTACAGCGATCTGCGTAACAACAATAATGGCGCCTCTACAGCTGGTGCGTGTAGTTTCTGGTGAAGTGTATCAAGGTCGAGGGAGACTCCCGTAACATGCGAGGTGGCAACGAGATAACAGCTGCAAAATGTGTCAATTTAAGAAACCAAACTTCCTTTCTATTCTCTGCAATACTCGCGCTGAAAACTAACACACCAGAAGCTATGGATTACGTCATCTCCTTGCCCTTTTATTTACAATGTCGTCGGTATTTATGGACTGCCTTATTTCAACGCAATGTCATAGCGGTATTTTAGAAAAGAGGCTACAGAAGAATATTTGACAATGCTGAATTGTTTGTCTGGAAGATTCCTTATCAAAAACATACAGGCAAAATTAATAATTAAATACAAAATATGCAATAATATGTAGAAATATGTTCTTTCAGGTAAAATATATAAAAATATGTACTAAAAAGTCGACGGTTTTTGGCACTAACCGATATGAAACGTGAAAATATCGTTGATTCGACTTGACAGAGTTATGTTAGTAAAATATGTTATTACATAATTATCCTAGCCCTAATGATCACTAGGCAACGGATTTTCATGTAATCATCACATATTTTTACAGGGACAAGATTCCTACATTCACTAACATTTCTTCGACTTAACGTGACATTCTGAACGAATTGGAACCATTTCTGTTTTACATATTCGTGCATATTTTGGTATAATTACAAATTTTTACATATTTTATCTATTGCTATATATTTCATTACATTTTAATACATTTTTTAGTCGAAAATGAACATTTCACATGCAAGTTCGAAATATATGTTACTTGAAAACTAACTTTATTTCTGAAATACTTATGAAACCACGCAATGCGCTAGTAAAGTGTGTCCCAAAATTAATGCAAGATTTGAATTTGCCACCATTTGTGCAGGAAAGTGTTGGCAACCCTGAAAAATTAACGCCGGACCATCACTATTAATTGTCAAATTTACCTTCCCCCGCCCCCATCTGCTTCTTGGAAACCGCGTAGTCTGGATCAAGGATGAGCGGATGTATGTGAAACAGAAGGAACTTCAACCACGAGCTTACTCGTGTTTCATAGACGCCATGCGTAACTCGATAAATGTTCGCTTTACCCCACCCCCCTTTCTATCACAGGCTACTCGGTACTATTCACTTTAGCGCCGACTCCTCGTAAACAACATTGTATATAATACGAAAGTATTATACATTTCGGATGAAACTAGCGAATAATTGCTTCTGTAGATGTAGAACTTTCTTTCGGCCTTTCTGAATCCATGTTAGGATCTGATCGGGAACGTACTCTACACGGAAAACGCTTGAAGAATGGTATTTTAAACATTATAAAGAATTTATACTTCACATATTTCCTATTTTTTTCTTACATATTTTAGAAAAAATAAGTACATAAATATGTACATATTTTTCTTTTTTATTACAATAAATTCCGTTCCCTAATGATCACCATCGTGAACTAAGACTATCAAGCCACCGCCCCCATCCAGCACCGACTCCATTATCCACCGCCCCCTTCGCCCCGAGAGCGCTCTCGCCCATTGAGAGGCGCAAAAGGGCGCGCTGTCGCCGCTCGAAAGCAGCCGGAACCCGCGGGGCCATCGCCTCTCGCGATCTGCAGCCAGCAGATCCACGAAGGAATCGTTCCCAACGAAGCGATTCCATCTCCAATCGTTCTGGGCCTTATGAAGCAAATGAACACAGGTTATTGAGGAAGCTTTAGTGAGTTTGGCACGTCTTGACCTTACGCATCTCGAATTACGTGACGGGCGTTAGAACTTAACGCATAAGGCAAGGCCTTTGGCGACACTTGAGCGCGCAGGGCTGAAAGATTAAACTTTCATCAACTTCTTCAAATCGTATTCTGTGTCTCGTTAGCCACAGTGTGAGCGCCTAAGATTTTGCGCTCATCAATTTGGATTTGAACGCAATTCTCCAATTAAATGGATCCAATGATTGTAGGTTAAATTGAAGAGTAATTAAAGATAAACGTGTTTCCTTCTCATATTTTCCAATATTGTATTACGAACTGCCGCTTCTGAATCGGAATACTCGTAATTTGTCGTCAGAAGCAGCAATAAATTCTAAACATGTAACTATTATAGAGCAAGTTGCAGGAATATCTCCTATGTGAATCATTCGTGGGCGAATTTAACATGAATCCAAGATCTTTGTGGTCTTTATTTTACATTTAACTACTTTAATTTGTTCTAATGCCTAAGATGTGCATTCAAACCGTTGAAACTCTTTTTAAATTCTCTAATGAGACCCTAACGTGGAATGCCACCAGAGTTGCAGTGCATAAAGTCAAGCCCAATATGCTACTCACTAGTTTATTCACGCATTCTCATTTAAACATGTCACAATGTCTCTTTAATATCTAATTAATTGGAGGAAGAAACACATGGCGCACCACTCATATGCAGACGTTTTCTGCCGTCCTTTAACTTTAATACAACGTGCTGTGAATTTGAATGTATTAGTTGCACAAATTTGACGACAGTTATGTTTCAATGCGTCAAAGTTTCATTAGTCCTGTGCCATTAGTCAGAAGTCATGGAGGAATTGAATGACCATTATTTGATTTTCGAGAGTAATGAAACATGTTTTCACGCAGAGTGACGCTTATTGCCGTTCATAATAAAGATCGTATAGAATAGAGAGCATTTTGTAAACATGCTCTCTTTTATTCATTGAGAGGTGTTTGGATGTAAGTGCTAAGAACGTAATACATTTTTTCTTGTAAATAATATCATTATATGTTTCGGCCTGTCTAATGCTTTGAGGATTGTAAGGTGCGGTATTACTTATTGCAATTTCAATGTGTTCTTTTGTTTAATATATTATAAGAAGCTTCCAAAATTAGGCTTTATCAAGCAAAAGACAACATAGTTCATTAAAGCTTTCGTAATTTAAACAATATGTCACTAACATTACATCTTATCACAATGGTTCTGTGTGTGATAGTGTGGATTGCAGTCGACGCTTCCATAATGACCGTCAAAGCTTAATTGGCTTAATTTCTATTTCACGTGTTCCAATGAGGTCGGCCTTTGTCCCCAATTACAAGGGAAACTTTGAATTTAAACATATTGAAAATAATATGTTACGTTGTGCTGTATCAATACGAAAAATTTATACATGTGCTGTTACGAATCAATTCGAGGATTCCTCCTGGCATACGATTATTCTGTGCATTACTGAAGTTCATCTTTTAATATTTTCATTTGATAAAAGTCTTAGTATTGTCTTAAATAAAAAAGATGCTTTAATAAAAGTCCATAACAACGACTGGAGATCACCTGAATAATTTATGTAAAGCCGTACACGTTTATTGAATGAATAGTTTTAAGCGGCAATACATGAAAATATTGTTACATTTGTTGGATGCGAAAAGAAAATATATAGATTCGGTAAAATGTAAACATTCCAACGAACGTAATACGTATAAAGATGAAACATAGGCTGTCTGCTACTAAGTTATCAGGTGTAAAGGAAACTTTCTTGTTTCAAGATACCATTTTGAATGTAAAAATCATTTATGTTTTAATAAATGTATTTTGTGACTGTCTATAAAAAGAAATTATTGGAACTTTTATTTAAAAAAACTTTATATGTAGTTTTTCCCACACTTGTGCAAACGTTTTGACACATTTTATTCTCAAAATATTGAATGGCAAACTATGAATAAAAAAACTATTTATTTTCTTGTGTGATTTGCAAAGAGGCGTACGTTTTCTCTACACAATTCATTCCAGTCTATTTCGTTAAGCATGCCATATTATTACATCAAGTCTAATGAAATACCGCATACAAATAATTTCAGTTAAATCACGCCGGCAAATTTACGACAATCCGATTTCAAAGGATTACGACACACTGGAGGATACATGTAACCAACATCAACTCCAATACCATTCATACTATACAGACAAATAAACGATTTTGGAAACAGTATATTGTAGAACACATGAGCATAATAGTTTAAAACATGAACATAAACTTAGTAGTTTCGTTAAATGAACATTGCAATTTGACAATGTGGTGAAACACTTGTAAATATCTATTAAACTGCATTGCAATCACTCACTTGACAGCTTATTCCAAATTCTGTAGATTAACGGATGTATACAAATGAGATCAATATTGGATATCAAGTTCATTCAAAATTAAATGTTATAACGTTCCTACGTTAGATAAGTTTGTAACAGCTATTTTATACCCATCAAACATCTTTGTTTTTCCACAATGTGAAGTAAACATTCATTAATTACGACTCCGAAAATCTGACAATAAAACGTTACATTCGCGTAAGAGAATCAGGGAAATCCTTCAAAAATAATGAATACAATAAATCTATGCTTACCAAAGCCATTTGCTAGCCTGCTTCATTTAATGCATGTCATCACTTTATGTCCAACTTAATTTATAGTAAAGGAATATAATTTGTGACTGAATACTACCTGGTGCACTTTATATTATGGAAGAATAAATGAGAAAATTAATATTCAGGTATTGGCTGGCAAGAGTTTCATGCGATGTAATTTAAAATGAAACATTTTATTAATTTTCAAAATTAATACACATATAATAATTAATAATATTGATCATTATTGTGTCTTTTCCATGGCTTTTTTCCATTAGGTTGCTAAATGTTTGGGGGTTCTTATGAAATTAGCGGACACATCAGAATTGCGAGATACGGGTGGGAGTATTCTTAAAAAAAACAGCATGAGAAAATGGTTAAATGAAATTAGTGTGAAATGTGTTGAATAATGGGCTGCCATTCAAAAAGATTGTAGTTTTTGAGGTATTTTAGTTAATTACCTTTTCATGTAATGATATTTCAATAATTTTCAAGTCAACAAAGGAAGGAAGGAAGGCCTCAGCCATCGGCCGCGATTGACTTAAACCATCTCTCATTAGTGCAGCCAAACAAAATACCGTACGCACTGTACACAAAATAAGGGTACGGCTTTTCTCGACTCTTCTACCGCGTAGATATTACTAAAGTCTTCTTACTTATCTTGTTAATTGCACACGTGCGTTCCCCACGTGTCCCGTGTGTCCGTTTGTCAAATGCATAGCGGTGGGGGAGGGGGAGGGGCTCGGGGTGCGGGCCGCTGCAGCCCGCATGACTCCACCGCGACGGAAGCGTCACGATTTATGCGCCATCAACCCGATTAAAGCGTGCGTGCTGGCGGCGGGGCCCTCGCCGCGCCCATGCCGCAGCTCCGGCCGACCTTCCCTGCCCCCGCCTTCCATCGCTTGATTGATTGATTGATTTTTTTCATGTTTCCGGGCACGTCAACTGCTTTGGTCATTAGTCCCGTTAGTGTAGAGCATGTTTTTTCGATGATGGCGGTGATCTTCCCCCGCTGGATGGCGAGATCCGGCGCCGACCTACCGTCGGCTAGTGGGGTTTTCCCCTAACCAGGACTTTCCCACCAGCGGGGCACCGCCCCAGCCGGGACAAGCCCTAAGCTCCCGACCGGTCTCCCGGAATATGTGGTAGTGTAGTGCATGTTAGTGTAAATGTGTGTGTGTAAAGGGAGAGGATAGGACAAGGAAGAGGAAGGACAGATTGCGCGCGGTCCGTGGCCCGTTTGATAGGGTACTGCTCCGGCATTCGCCTGGTGTTGATGGGAGAAAGCACGGAAAACTACCGATCAGAGCAGCCGCCCGCTAGAATTCTCCTCCAGGCAGCGACTGAATTCCACCTAGCTGAATAGATAGGTGGAAAATCCTGCCGCCGTCAGGACTCGAACCTAGGACCTTCCGGTCAGAGGCGCTGCAGTGACATCAGTTGATGAACTGAGCTACCGCTCCCGGTTTCATCGCTTGCCGTTATCAACAGGGAACGGATTTCTATGTAAATGTCCGGGCCCTAGTGATCATAGCTCTTGTGATGCCGTCGGAGAATGGTGATAGTGATGGTAGTAGCCGCGGCGTCGTGGGCGGAGTGATAGTGAGGTTGGTGGTAAAGGATGGTGACGATGATGTGGCGCCATCGGCGGTGTTCTTAATCGATTAGTGTTTCCGGGCGCGTCAACCTAAGATCACTTATCCTGTAAGCGTAGTTTTTATCACGGGGTGATGGTGGTGATCTTTCCCCGCTGGATGACGAGATCTCACGCCGACCTACACGACTTCCTGTAGAGTCTCAACCTGGTATCTCCCACCAGCGGGGCACCGCCCCTGCCGGGACAAGCTCTAAGCTCCTCTCGGACATGCGTGGAAGTGTAGAGCACGTAAGTGGAAATGTGTGTAAAATGTGTGTAATGTGTGTAAAAAAATGTGCGTAAAAAATGTGTGTAAAAAATGATAAGGACAGGATAGGAGGATAGGAAGAGGAAGGACAGATCGCGCGCGGTCCGTGGCCTGTTTGTTAGGGTATCGCTCCGGCATTCGCTTGGTGTTGATAGGAGGAACCATGGAAAACTATCGATGAGAGCAGCCGGTCACTAGAATTCTCTTTTAGGCAGCGAAAGAATTTAACCTTGTTATCTAGAAAGTGTCGAAAATTCTTCCGCAGGCGAACCTCGAACCGTAGAACCTCCCGGCCAGAGGCATTGCAGTGGCATCAATTGATGTCATGCGCTACTTAAGCCGGTGTGATGGCGATGATTGATGTGGAGGACGAGTGGTAGTGGGGGTGGTGGAGTTGGTTCATAGTAAAGTTTATAAGAACTGTTACATCAGCGACCGTTTGAGATTGCTCAGTGTCAAGAACAGTTTTCATTGCAGGATCTTTACACCGAACCTCCCAGGGATCGAATCTTCACGGTGGAGTAATTTCGACTCCGATAGATAGAATTCAGCGGCTGTATGAAGAACTATTGTGGCAACCGGCTGTGGTAAGTAGTATTCTATGGTTTCTCCTATACATACTAGCCCTCCGCCGGGAAAGAACCTTAACAAACGGACTATTTACCGCGAGCGATCTTCCCTTCTTCAACCTTGTCCCTTCCTCTTTCCTCACACACAGCATACACACACACGCATTGAGTAATCCATTATTGCACGTCTCCAGAGCTTGGTGTTTATTTCGGGCGGAGAAATCTGGCGAGGAAAACTCGTAAGCCAAAGTGGAGGGCGACGTGGCGAATCACGTTTCAGCTGATTGATTGATTTGTGATTCTAGATGCGTCAAGTGCTAAGGCTATTAGTCCCGTAAGTGTAGTGAATATTGTATCGCGAGAGGTGGTGGTAATCTTCCTCCGCTGGATCAGGAGATCGAGAGATCCGGCGCTGACCTACGTCGGCTGGCGGAGATATCCCCAACCAAGTATCTACCACCTGGATCACATTGCCCCAACCGGAATAAACACTAAGCTCCCGATTGGTCTTCCAACGTGTAGTGCAGATGGTTGTAGTATAAGTAAGAGGTGAGACAAGGAAGATGAAGGAAAAATTGCGCTCGGACCGTGGTCTGTTGGTTAGGGAACTGCCCCGACATTCCCCTGGTTTGATCGGAGAAACGACGGAGGCAATCGATTAGAACAGCCGACCACTGGAATTATCCTCCGGATAGCGGCTGAATTCGACGTAGCTGACAAGCTAGCGTCGAAAATCCTGCCACCGTCGGGATTCGAACGGACCTCCCGGTCAGATTCTCTGCAGTCACGTCAGTTGATGCCCTGGGCCACCTCTCCCGGTCCGCTTTTGCAGGGAAGGAACACGCCCCCGCCCATACTGAATCGTACATCACTCACGGGACTAAAACGTGTTGACTGACCTGGAAACACTAAATCCCCCATTCTCACTCATTCAAGCGTTGGCACAGGAGAGAGCAATGGTTGCAACAGCGTTTGAAACAGACGTTTGCCCAAGGTTACATGACATTCACGGTGCGTAGGAGAATGGATGCTAGAAAAGAAGTTAGGACGAAGAAAATGTTGAAATGGCCTTTTACACAACTCTTCTTTTCAATGATTTGCGTTGATGTGATCTCAATTATGTGGCCAGAGCGGACTTCATCTAGCACTCGCTATATAAAAACGGTTATATTCCTTCATCCAACATAAATAGATCTAAAGTAGGCGCAGACTCCCCGAGAGTTACATTAAACTTTGCGTTGATCTGCAGACCATTCCAAACTTGTAAACAAATTGCTTATTCGCAGCACCGTATCATGAGACTCACTGACCATTTCAGATCTTAATTTGTCGAGTATTGACCACACAAATAATTGAGCTGGAACTTTCTGATTAACCGTTACAACAATCACCCCTTCTAATGGTAATAGCTATTAACGTCATTTAACTGTATTTAATGAAATGCATTGCACTGAAAATTTTCAGGTTTTGAATCAATTATCTTACATATTAAGCATCCAGATGGATTGGCTGATAGAAATGGATAAACCATAAAAAATTTGCAGAAGACCTTCGTCTTATTACTTTCTCGCACTTACTTCGTAAAAGCAGAAAATGCGCCGGAAAATGGTGAATTTTTGGCAGAAAATCTCTTATTGCCGAGCTCGGGAAACAAAAAAGTGGATAAATTCTCTGACTATGTACAGTCAATTACATTGTCTAACACGTGGTGTAGACAGAACCCATGTTTTGTGCGTCTATGGTCGACGATAGCGCCTAAACACTTCCGCGGATTTTCTCAAACATTGATTTTCTCCAATGGATCTGAACGACCTCGAGACTTTGGGAGTTTCAATACTGTATTTTAATTTTTGAGGGTTATTTACACGAAGCCTCAAAAACATTCTAAATTCTTTCAAAAATGGCTCAAAATTTTTCGATTAAACGTTCTCCTCGGACCGTAAAGGACCCTTAAGAGTCCTTCCCACAACTGATATATTGAAGATAGAGATTTTTGTTCTGAATGAAATCTGTTCTTTAAAGATAGATCTTGAAATACGATCACGTTCAATTTTAAAAAAGTCTGAGTAGTTTTCGTGTAATTTTGCGCGAAATATAGCGAATTAAAAGTAATTAATATTTTTTTCTCAAAAACCTCTCCAAATTTTTTCTTTCTATTTCTCCTTGTGTGTATCAGGGGTCCTTAAAAAGTACGGTGCTAGTTAATTTTTCGGCGGACTCTCTGAATTTTCCAAAATTGCCGCGATTGAGGGTTGAAAATATTGGGTTCAGACAACTACATTTTTAAGCGTCGCCCAGAGTTCCGACCTTTCTGTGTTTTTTCTCTAGCGTAGTGGTATGACTGACGGCGAGTTAACTTCGAGGACCTGTGTTTGATTGAAGATGCCGAAAATAATTGTTGATGGTTGATAATACTTTCGAATGTTTGTATAATAGTTAAGGGATTAGAAATGATGCGAGAAAGTATGTGCTGTTTCAGCGCCACTAGTTACATCTAATAGTAGTTATTACGAACTACGGTGATAATCCAAATACATCGTTTTAATGGTAACGATTCAGATTTGGATGAAATAAAATTGTTTGGGAATGAATTCAAATACCAGCAATGAAGCTTGTGAAGCACATCATTGTCAGTGAATACATAATTTAGCGTGTGGTAGCAGTGTTGTAATTTGTGTGTTTGTTGTTGTTGTTCGTTGCTACTGATTTCCCCCTCTTTTTACACATTTTAAGTGTTCTCTCTCTCTCTCTCTCTCTCTCTCTCTCTCTCTCTCTCTATATATATATATATATATATATATATATATATATATATATATATATATATATATACAGTTTACGACGCGCACACACCGGTTTCTGTATTTCATCGTCCTTCGCGTGGGAAGGACAGTGCCAGTACAACAGCATAGTGGGTATCGACGCGGGAGAACGAGAGTCGCAGAAAGCGAATTTTTGTGGGAGGCGCTGCAGATACAGATGTGAATACGACATGAGGCAGCAGGTGTCGGGGAACGATGATATGAGATGAACCTCAACCATCCCAACTTCTCTTAAGGCGGCTCCACATATTCGGTATTCGCCTAGGAGCGAGCTACTTGCTCGGCCAACGCGGAGCAGCTGATGTGCTCGGCGAATGTTCGCTGTCTTTTGTGCGTCCAGTACCGTATGTTCGTCTCTCGGCTAATGACAAGCAACCCATCCAGGCTACTCGGAATTTTACTAGCGGTCCCTCGCTACTCGCAGAATACCGATTGTGAGGAACCGCCTTTAGCGTCAGGTGCCGAATGAGGTGGACGTTTAATAACATGAGTTGGGCGAGGCAATGAAATGATGTATTATTGTTTATAAATAATGTGGTGATGGTGTTGGAGTGATGTTATAGTAATGGAAGCGGTGTGGATGTGGTTATCTCGCTGGGAATGATGAAGTGAGAGGCAACACCGAATGGTTAGCAACATGGCGTGACGTGCAGAGGCCATTGGTCTCAGGCGCCTGGTCGAGATGCCAGTGCACTATTCAAAGATATTTATACTTAAGGAACACATGAATGTCTATGTAATACAAGATTTCGTTATGACGTGAATACTCAATATCTACTTCGTACACAAAGTTGGAATCTCACTGAACACGTGGTGGGGAACAGTGTATAACTCAAGAAGTAATCAGTTAAAAATGATGTGTACGTTCATAATTTTTTTTCATATTTTCATTTTTTTTTTCATATTTTCATACCATATTTATGTCTAAAATTGTTCGAATTAAAAGAAATTCGTAATGTCAAATGTCCTTAGATAAAGAAGTACATTTCAGATTACCTTCGACAACAAAAAATATAAATACGTTGTTCCAGAGTTTCGAAGATAATCTAGGAATGTAATAGAGTAACTTTCAGTGATCGCTAGCAAAATTCAGTGTCATGGAGGAGTTGATCCTGCATTAACAGATTTTCGTCATTGAGAATCACAATGCTACAACATCTGGGGCTCTAGACAAGCGTCTTTCCTTGACTAAGGAAAATGATACATTTTTACCAGCCCTCAATAGTATTGCATCATCTATCAATTTTGCTTTGCTATGAACGTTGTTCTGTAGTATGTTTTAGTATATAATCATAAAAAATGTTAAGAATATCCATGTGTCTTACTACAATGGTAAACCAATATGGATACCATATACTGAACTTATACTTGGTATAATGAAACATCAAATGGTTTTCATCTAAATGAAGTCACCAGGATAACGTTTACTCAAACTATGGTAGATAGGACTCAATTTAAAAAATATCACATTTTAAGATATTCTTGTTTTACCTTATCTATTATTTAAACAAAATAGAGACACGCTTTTTTATTGTAAGAAAAATCCGAGAAACATTGCATTCCAATTATTTTTGACTTCCTTTCAAATGCAATTCGTATTTTTGTGTAATATAATGGGAGGAAAAGAAATAATGTTCCACAAACAAATTTATTAACAAACTATTAGTTAGTTACAGAAGATATGCTGGGAGATTTTTTTAAAACTCTCATCTTTAATGCTTCAACAGAACATTACAATGAAAAATTTGAAATATACAATATGTGAAACACAAAATTGTAAAAGTATTAAAAACGAACTCTATTAAAAAACTATAAAAATTATTATTCACTCAAGTAACATGGCAAACATGAAAACCATGTTGTTCCTTACACGGTGCCATTTTTTGTACTGTTCTCTGGGGGAAGGGGGTGGGGACACCTACTAGAATAATTAAAATGGGACTATATTTCAAATTAGTTTGGTCATTAAGGCAGTAGATTGTAGGATTTTTCACTAATTTTAAAATTTCAAAACTTTCTGAAATATTTAATTTTCGGTCTTTGTTTTCCACAATACAATATTTTAAAATTTGTATTGTGGTTAAATGTGTGTTTCTTATCAAGGAGATGAGAGACAAAAGTAGTGTGCTCTTCTTGTATTCTCCATGCTCGAGTAAACATAATAATTCTGTGGAAATCACCGAATTGAGTCAATTCGTATTTGTTTTTTATTTAATTGACTTACTGATATTATTTAAACTGTTCTCGATAAAACTCTTATGTATTTAAAAAATATAGAATCGTTATTTCAAAATGAGGAAAACTGAGAAACATTGCATTCTAATATTTAATGACTTTCTTTCCATTGCAAATTCGTTTTTGTTTTTTATTAGTGAGAAATGGTATTACCTTCATGGTAACTAATTCACAGAAAATGACAAGCGTTGGAACTGAGAGCCCAATAAGAGAGCGTGCGGGGTGGAAGCGCGTGTGCTTATGCGCCTGGCGATGATCCGGGGCTTCTCCTGAAGCAGGCACGCGGCGGCGGCGGCGGCGGCGGCGGCGCGAGCGCAGATAAACCGTTAATGCTGCGGCGCAGATCCTCCTGATCCGCGAGGGTTCCGGGCGGCGCAGGGCGGCGCAGGGCGGCTCAGCGCCGTGTAGGGCGTCGGAGGGCAGCGAAGGGCGCTGACTGATCGATAAGGTCTCGCAGGGCAACGTCCTCCGACACCCCACTGCTGTGTGTGTGTGTGTGTGAGTGGAGGTACGGCGGTGTGGCCGCAGCCGCGGTGATTGCGACGTGACGAAGTGACTGAGAGAGTAACACGGTATTGACGGTTGCTGCAGGTCAACGGCTTATTCAGTGTAGGATTGAGTTGAGGAGCAAGGGATTGGAGGGTGAGCAATAATGAAATCAAGGATAAGTTTGGAAATGTGTGATAAAAATGAGTTTTGAAAATAAAAGCGTGAAAAAAAGGGGAATTGAAGATGAAGAAGGAAGAATGACCTGTAAAAGGGGAAATTAAGGATTAAAAATGTGGGAATAAGAATAGAAAGGTAGAATGATGATGAACGAGAATAGAGCTAGGCAAATGCGTGGAGATGTCGGGTGTTGCCCGACTGTAGAACGAGGGGTGAATGGAGGATATGGAGACACAATCCTCATTTTGTGGGATGTTTATTCATAAAGCGTATTAACAATCAAAGTGAAAGAACTCGAACAAGCCTTTGATGTGGAAACACATTTTACATTTATAGCAAGTTCATACATTAAAACTGACAGCACATTTTAAATTAATTTGCAAGTATGACATTAATGGCATGTCAACGTTTTCCATCTCACTCAGTCTGAATTCATTGGAGCAGAAACTTTCGAAAGGAATCTGGTTTCCAAACTTTCATAGCGCGTAACGGATGTTTAAGTAAAGGAAGAATGAATTATATGACACAATGTTTGTGAAACAGTGATAATTATCACTGTTTATATATTATCGTTTCGATTATAATAGACTCGAATGTGGAAATGTGAATTTTATATTTTTGTTCCACGTCCTATGAACCTGATACGATTAGACTTGTTACATCCATTACTTAAATGACTTGTTCTTCCCACCCACAATTATTTTTGTATAAGCGCTTTATACGTTTAGAAATGACGTCGAAAAAGCGACTGTGTGTGAAAGCGTCGACATCACGTTTTCTAAACACGTGTTCTCAACCTCTTATTCACACCAATGAAATCACGCACTTTCTCTTTCCTCATGCAGTAACTACCTCCTTGTTTCTTATGTGCAGACATATTGAGACACATAATTAACTACAGAACGTTGTAAATGTTCAAGATAAGATGTGATATTCAATCAGACGGATACGGTAGAAGAAAACCAACTTACATAACTGACAGTCGAGATTCTCTATTAACGCTTTTAGGTAAACCTCAACATTAAATATTAGCAGAGTACGTTATTTTCGTCTTCAAAACTCAATATTTCTCGTTCTCCTGTCATAACGTTTATTCTTTAATAAAAAATTTATTATTTTAATTTAATTTAAAATTAATTTTGTAATAAATACCTTTCTCGGCATTTGAACGCCTTGCAATTTTTTAAATGGCAGCTTAGTTTACAGATTACTTACAAAGCTTGTGATATCCATAAAAACGATAAAATAATGAAAAAACATATATACATACATACATACATATACATACACAAACATATGTCTTCATGCGTGTAATTCTCGCCAAATAATGATTGTATCAGGAAATATTGGTCACTAGAAATGTGTTGTTGAAGTTTTAGTGCCATCAATGAAATAGTTTTTGTATATAAATTTTTAAAATTTCTTATATATATTTCTTAAATTTCTTATATATGTTTACAAGCAATGTTAAAAAATGAACTCTAATGTTTGAAGAAATCCAAAATAAAACTATCTTACTCATTTTTCTGTGCCCAATTGTTTGTTGAATGGATACAGTCGATTCAGGTTTGTGACAAATGCTTGTGGTACGTGTATTTGGCCATGTTCTCATTCATCTTTCTTACTGCATCTGCATGCGTCTCTTGCTACCTTTAATAAAGTGTGCATCGAAGCTACTCTACTAACCACATTAACAAGACTACACAAACAACGTACAGCCCCCAACTACTGGACAAGCTCTCGGTGTCAGCTGTGATAAAACAATTTCACTGAGGAGCTGTAATGTACTTGAGTCAGGCGAGTGTCGTGCAATGTGTATGCACTACTCGGCGTGCTTACGTAGCTTATGCAATACTTGGCATTGTAGCCAAGTTACAACTGGTAGCATCTTGTAAAGCGAGGCGTAAAATTTAACATTTCCTCCCTGTGTACGGTAGACATGACCGTTTGTCAGTCATGTCTTCTGTTCACTTGTTAAACATCAATTAAGACATTCAACTCATCAAGTATTTTCTCAAATCGTCATCCTTCATTCTTCGTGTGAGAATTTTATTCGATAACCGTTAAAAATATTAGTTAAACGTTTTAAGGGATTTTTGAATTTATATGTATATAAATATGAGGATGTGAACAAGCAAAGAAAAACTATGAAATACCCATGTAAGATTTCATATTTGTGTTTATAATTTCTGACGCGATACCGCTGTAATTATTGGTCTTAGAACAGGTTGCATTTCTGGGTGATGAGTATTAACTCCCACTTATGTCATGAAACATTTTAGGTCGTCTTTTTTCCACGAGATTATCCTATTTTAGATTTTGCTTTCATATTTCGGCATCAACAATTGTTAGATTCACCCAATCTCGAGCAGATGTTTTGATCAGTTTTCCTTGATTTGTAGAGAAAATTCTATGAGGATCTTTTGCTTTGCATACGTCAGCCGTTTTTCTAAAATGCTCATAAATATTCCTGCCAAAGTCGAGAGCGATTGTTTTAGGCTTTCAAAAGGTTTTGTGAAAAAACTTCGTATGCATGCATTCACTTTCATTTAATAAACGAACTACAGTGACCAGATGTTGCCCGGTTATTTATTTGTTACATACATGTAAAAAAGGAACATGAATTAATTCTATCCAGAGTGTAAAATGAAAGTGAATTTATTTACGTTCCCGCCACTGCACCCCTCTCCTCGCCGCTCGCCCCGCCCCGCCCGTCCCGCCCCGTCCCGCCCCACCCGTCCCCGTCCTGCCCCACCCGTCCCCACCCGTCCCCGCCCTTCCCGCCTTGCCGCCCCGCCCAGCTTCGCCCTGCCCTGCTCCATTCCGTTCCGCTCGGCCCCTTCCGTTTCATTCCGCCGGCCATACCCCCTCCCCCTCCACGTCCCCACCCGCTCAATCCCTCCCCGTCCCCTCCCCGTCCAGATCCGCTCCGCCTCATCTGCTTCCCCTGGCCCCGTCCCGACGAGCCCGTTCGCCCTGCTTCACAATGACAAAATGCCGAAATGCACTGCGGGTTTGCGTTAAAGCAAATTTCGAAAAAAACAACAAAGAGACAAAAAACAAATTTGGTGTAATATTTTTAATCACGAACTCCTGATGTTTTCTCGCTCGCTCAAACGTTTTTGTCAAAAAGTATGTTCAATGATTAGCTGGAACTCACACACGCACGCACACACGCACACACACACACACACACACACACACACACACACACACACACACACTTATTTACATAGTTCATAAATGTTACACATAAACACACACACATAAATATACGTACACACACAACTGTTTTCGATATTGGGGATTACAAGAACGGTTTTATCCGTAAATATCTCGAGATAAGTTTTTTTGCAGAATTACATTTCTTTGTATACGAGGAAGTAAAAGGGACACAACTATGATAGTAACACTAAGAAAATAATTAACTTAATTGTTTGCCCTAAAGCAACATTCAAGTTCAACAAATGCGAAACTTTATAGTGATTTATTACTTTTCGTTTATTTAATCAGGAAAAACAAACATAATAAACAGTATATGCTTTGTTGAAATAAATAACGGCCTAAGTGCCAACATTTCCAGCATTTTTCAGGAGGCCAAATAAACTGTCTTATTCATTGTATATTATGAATATATGGACCAGAAAGGTGTTATTTCATTAACAAATCGTATTTATGCAATGTCTATATTAGAATATTTAATGTCATTCAACGATGGTAATAACTGAAAAAAGGAAAAAGTGAAACGAAGTAAGTGAAGAAGCTTTTACGTAAATAATGAACTTATTTCCAATAGGAACATAACAAAACACACTTCAAAAATATTACATCAAAAATTACAAATCACAATAATTTCAATCGTTATAATGTTTCAGATTGTTAGCCTTTAATATTGCTGACATTTTTCATAAAATATCCTATTTTAGCCTGTGGGAAAGGTAACGTGTTTCAAGTCCTTTTCTTTTTCTTTGGAAATTGTACTGTTGAGGAATCTATGTCTGAAAATTTTTGGAGAAGAACATTCTTTTTCATCGTCCAAATATCTTTCCAAACTTTATATCACTGTGACGTCTCTTGACTTTCACAACTCCTGGCTGATCCTTTGTAATTCTAATCCACTGTGCTTGTGAAATTTGCATATTACTAGTGTTTAGTAATAAATACACTGCAGATTTGAAATCTGTCTCTTCCATCAAGGTGACGTGGTGGTCCATCAAGATTGTGCTGTAGTATTTACAATCATTTTAACCAAATCTAAGGGTACTTCTCATGTCTCTCTCTTTTTTCTTTTCTCTATGTTTGAGAAGTCCCTATCGTAACTCATGTATGAATGTCCTTTTACCAAGTATTTGTGATGAATTTCGTTGAAAGTGCCATTAGGAACAAGATGCATCCACACAAACAAAAGCATTTTGCTTTGTGCTACGCAATTATCACTCCACATATTTAAAATTCTCTTTCCAGTGGCTATACCAGAAGTGAAGGCCTTGTAAATACAAGAAGCTATCTCAATGCCTCCACGACCACGCATTCCTTCATTGAAGATTGTTTAATATTCATTTATTGATGTCTTCCGATATATACGTTATATGATAATATATTTTGATAATTATAATAAATTCATATAATTTAATACTTTCAGGGTAGAAATATCGATATCACAAGTGTCATAAAATAAGCAATCTTACATAAAATGGAAACCTCCCTAAACTGAATTTTTTTTGTGTGCCGATCTATTTTGGCTTAGACAAATTTTACAATAATAAATCAATTATATGAGTGATTAATTTTCTCATAATTTTCAAATATTGATTTCACCTGCTGGTTTGGTGGAGCTCGTCCTTGCACGTGCTTTGCCCTCTTGGTTATGTACGGCAGACCCTCACATCTTCTCATCTTTCTCAACGCGTGTGCACTGCCTTCTCCACGATTACGCCTTTTTCTCCGTGCAGATTCACTCATTTCATTGGCTGACTTTTACCTCTATTCACACGACACCAATCAATGCCTTAGAATATCAACAACATAGAAAAATTAGCAAATACCACCACCATAAGTTTCTGGCTTAGAATGGCACTTACGTCACTTCTTGAAACAGCTCCTGGCACGTAACTCAGCTGTCATCAAGCGGTGAGGTATCCATGTATTTGTAATGGCGAAAGGAGTAGGCCCGTTTGATACGTTATAGGCAATAGTCCATATATGACTTTTTAACATTAACTCAATTTGTTCCTTTTTGGCACTTAGGCCATTATTTATTTCATCGATATATGTTGGGATATCAAAAAAGTTGAAAAATTAAATGCACGGAGCGTACCTTGCTAATGGTGATTCGTATCATTGAATGGATTGAAATAACACGAAAACAATAATCTTAATAAATACAAATAAGAACAATTTAAAATACGAGACAAGTGAAACGTGAAAAGTCAGAGAGGTGAAGGCAAATTTCTGCTTGAAATCAATACACATCATAAAAAGAGCAGACGTCAAATGCGAAAATGAATATGGGTGCAAAAATTGATTCCCTTTTTATATTGCTGAAAAACTGATGTTGACTTTGGATATTCTAAATGTGTAATTAATTTAATCGCTCATTATTCAAGAAACTATGCGAGATAATGATAGGAACGGTAGATATGTCAATTCTTAATGTTAATGATAATACTTAATTTCCGCAGCTATGCAAATCTCTAAGCGCATGTAATGAATGGATGAGTAATGTGTAAGATGTATCTTGAGAGCCGCATCAGCTGAAGAAGTGTAGGAACGTTGCCAGCAAAGTAGTGCTGCTAAAGAGAGAAAGGTGTACACCTAGAAACACATTTTCCACACTTCGAACTTAAAAGAGTGAAGATGCTTTATTTTCTCTCTCCTTTGTGCTCGAAGGGATGATAAATCATACTGGGTGAGGCTCAACATGAATTAAAATAAGAACATATTAAATATCGACAGGGAATGATACTCAAGAAAGAAGATTTAAAATAATTTGGAAATTGAGTCAATTAGGAATTGGTGAGGTCGATCGAGCATCCGCTTTTTTCGTTAAATAAGAGTACTTGATTTTTCAACATTTAAATTTTCTTCAGGGTGAAACAATTAGCATTTCTCACTTTTCTTTGTAATAATAATAATAATAATAATAATAACAATAATAACAATAATAACAATAACAATAACAATAACAATAATAATAATAATAATAATAATAATAATAATAATAATAATAATAATAATAATACGTGTCTTAGGTTAACATATATAGTGTCAGGAATATTGAATTTCTAGTATTCGGAAACTGAACGCAATTCAATAAATAATAGCGAAAATAGTGTTTATTTATTGATAACAATAAGAACTTATCTCTCTCTTGCTAATACAATAGCTCTTTAATGTGACTTGACTCCATTGATCATATGGAAACTTTCCTTTTTTCCTTTCCTTGTGCATCCATCAGTATAACCTTTTATGTTCGATTTGTAAATAAATCGTTCCACTTTTCCTAAGCACGTTGCTGTATTTGAAGAATATAGACAATATTAAACCACAAATCATGTTTCTGAAACAAGTATTCCCGCACGCGAAGCCTGTTCGCCATTGTTGGCTTATTCCTCGCGCAGACATCTGCAAACAAAAGACTCATTGGCGCTCCGTGCGTCCGTGTGGTACATCGCTCCCGCGCCTGTTCCGCCCTCTCCAGCGCCCCATCTCAGCCGCAGGATAATACGACCCGCCTCGCGTCCGCGCCCTCCCTTTGCGCCTGGGCGCTGTTGTGGCAGCAGCCAGCGGCCGTCGAACCCGCGTCTCTACTGCAGCGACCACCGCCGCGGCGCCCCGCCACCCCGCCCCGCCCCGCCTCGCCCCGCCCCGCCCCGCGCCGCCCCGCCCCGCGCCGGCCATCGCCGCCCCGTGCCGCCCTGCGCCACCCCGCCCCACCCGCTCCGCCCCGCGCCGCCCCGCCCCGCCCCGCCCCGCCCCGCCCCGCCCCGCGCCACCCCGCTCCGCCCCGCGCCTCCCCCCCTGCGTCGCCCCGCGCCGCCGTGCGCCGCTCCGCCCCGCGCTGCCCCCCGCTTCCCCGCGCCGCCCCGCGCCGCCCCGCCCCGCCCCGTGCCGCCCCGCACTGCCCAGCGCCTCCCCGCGCCGCCCCGCGCTTCCCCGCCCCGTGCCGCCCCGTGCGGCCCCGCGCTTCCCCGCGCCGCCCCTCGCCGCCCCACCCGCGCCGCCGTTCGCCTGCCCGCGCTACCCAGCGCCGGCGAAACGCGCGATTGATGGCGCGCACCCGCGCGCGTTCCTGGAAGACGCCACTCGGCTGCGCAGCGCGGCCTCGCCACGCTGCGGTCCGCCTCCGCCCCCCGCGCCTCGATCGACCCTCCGCCACGCGCGACAATGGGCTGAAACGCGGGGCTTTGGGGATGGGGCGGGTAGAGTGCAGTGTATCTAAGATCGCGGGTTAAATTCCGATCGGAACCGTGGATTTCTAAGCCGGAAACGTCCTTTGCGCTCCTTCCTTCTAAGGAGAAGTAAAGACGGCTGTCCCATGTTGGAGATTTACTGCCATGTAAAAGACCCTCAAGACTAAAAGAAGCCTCTGAGTTCATTCAAATCGCCTTTTTCGTTACCCGCGTGATTCTTTCTTTGCTAGTCGGCGAGAGGTGCACGGCGAAATTTGCGTAGTCAGGTGATGGTTGATGATCTGAGTCTAATCGCGTAAAGTAAGACATCATTGATTGATTGTTTGAAAATCTCGCTTGGAAAAGTCGCGACATCGCACAACCAACAACATCTAAGTTCAAATTTAATTATCAATGTTAATAATAAATACATCCTCCAAAATAATCCATGATTTTAACCAAAAAATAATATTAGTTTATTAAATTAATAAACTTAACAACAGTTTTAATAGTTTGAAGAATATAAAAACCCCAGAAGACATTTTTAGTTTTTATAAAATCATCGATGTCTTGAAGACTTCGACATCGATGTCCCATACGTAATTGGTTGTCATTTGTTTGCTAGCGATGAAGTTCCCGTTTTATCCAAAAGCGAGTCTGGGAGATTAAAGGATTTTCTCCTCTTTTTAGAGCCTTCACCTTGGTCACTTTGATCTCAAAGATGTTTTAAATTACTATTCTGAGAAAATTATGACTTTTTTGTTGTGTTCGAAAATCCATGATAAAAGTTGATGTTTTTATAAAAGCATCGACGTCGACGTTGCATCCCGAGCATCTGGGATGAAACGTGCGCGTGAGGTCTCACGTAATTCTGCGAGAAGAACGCGTATAAAGTATTGTTGCAAATGACAGCTATTTAATCGAAGATCTAAATTAACGAATGTTTGTAAGAAGTGCCATAATATATAAGGCGCTACATTCATATTGAATTGTTTTCATATTAATTGTTATCAGGTTTTCAGTGGAAGTTTGAAATTTCCAATTTATTTATGCGATATTTTGTTTTCTTTTCTATTTTTTGGCATATAACTAATGCATTTCAGACATTGCTTTCAGCAACGTAACTAGTAATTTTTTGATTCTGAGATTTCTTTTGAATATTTCGCAACGTGAAAAAAGAGAACATTTTTTTTCATATTTGAGAGATTTTGATATTATCAATGTGCATGCCTTCAAAACCGAAACGTGTGGTTTTTGAGGCATTTGAATATTATTCCAAATGCTGTCATTTACGCCGCCATTTTCGAAGTTTCAGATGGTCGCAGATACACAAAAGCTTGAAATTTAAATTGGCTTTTTCTAAAAGTCGCTTGTTGGGACAAATAATAACGTAAATTTTAAGTGAAATTAATTTCTGATTGAAATTACCTTTGATTATTTTTGTTGAGTTTAATGCACCGTTTAATATGCTTTGTCCGTGTGAAGTTTGTGATTAAAAGGAGATATTTAACTTGAAGTAAATTGGGGAAATTTATGAGAAGCGTAAAGATCACTTGTTTTCTCGTTGCAGCTGATTTGATTTTGCTTCCCCTCCCCTGTCCAGCCCACTGTGCGCCGGCCAAGCCGGTGACGCGGACTCTGCCTTGCGCTGCGTTCAGCTGCCCGTCGCGTCGCGCCGCCTGCCGCTGCTCCATCCGGCTCCTTGCCTGCCGGAGCTTCCAGGGCTCGTCCCACTCCCGTCACTCCCTCCTCCTCCTTTCCCCATCCACATTTTATTATTCAACTTCTCTTAGTTGGTGCAGTTGCCTAAATACTCATGATGTCTGTAGGTTACATCATCAGTGCTATATTGCATTCCAATATACTCATTGTATTCAAACCTTCATTATGATCTCGGTATACTAATAATGAATTCTTGTTGCTCCCACCATCATTCTTATCCAGACAATCCAAATTCAACGTCATTCCATTGTTCTAATTTGAAGAACTTCACGCAACTTTTGTCCCACTAGAGGCCTACCGCTCTGTCCGGCACAGTTGTCTTTCGTCCAGCGCTGTTCTGCGTCCACTGTTTCTTCTTGTCATTTTCCGTCATTCCTTTATTGCTTATGAAGTATTTCTGGTTGGAATCTCTAACCTCTAGTTCGCGGAAAATATTTATTTTTGGAGAAAAACCGTCGACGCTCACGTTAGTGAGTTATCATATTAAAACGAATATGTTGCATTCGACATTGTAACAGCTTTTGTCCTGGGTCTTTATAAAACCATTCCCTATCATTCAATTCTTTTCTAGACCTCCCTACTGCGTCGTTTTCTCTTGACGATATTTACTATTAATTCTAATTGAAATTACTTTTAAAATAATGTATATCCATCGCCTTTTTGAATATACGTATGTAAGGAAGAAAATGAAAGAAATTAACTACGGGGATTGCTCTACGTTGCATGAAAGTAACGTGCATCTTTGCTGCTGAAATTGTATCCACGAATCCTGTTTCAATGGAACTGTAAAATGATGTTTCCAGAAAGTCTTTCGTTGGTGATAAAAAATGAATATTAGATATTTTCCAGACACTTGTAAGGAATTTTATGATTATTTAAATAGTGTAGGTATAATTTTAGGTTTCTTGGTGATGATTAATTTAATTAATTGTAGAAACTGAGTTTATTTTAAATGTATCTTTAGATGCTCAAATAATCTAATAATGTGAACTAAAAAACATAACAACGTGCAAATAAAATACGAGATACGAGTATTTCTTTTTTATTTGTTGCCGTGTGGAAGCTTTCAGCGCCCCGCAACCAACGAAGTCCCCAATTCGAATTCGCTTTCCCTCCGAGGCTTCGCGGAGCAAAGTTAATGGACTGGGCTAGCGACTTAATTGATATTATTCTGTTAATCTCAGAGATTGTAGAAAAAGAAGTCGACGTGTTTCTGTTTTTTTTTACCCTACGTAGAGTGTAAATATCATTTAAAGAAAATATCGTATGCACTTGTATTTGATTACGTGTACATACTGAAGTAAACTATTCTCTTCTTCAAATAAAGTCATAGGTAAAATATTGATAATCATACGGCGAGTCTTGTTACAATATAATGTTGAACTCAAATTTATTGGATCAATAAAATAATCTTTTTGAACTTGAGAAATAATGTGAAGATGGCTATTCACATTCACTTCTGGAAAAAAGTAGTTTCAACACAACAAAGAAACGATTTCATTACAGTTCAAGCGCAGACAACTTCCACCACTGCGGTCCGGGTGGACCACCCAGTCAATCCGCGTAGGGTTTGTGATGGACAAAGGGAGCACTTGGCAGGATTTCTCGGTGTTCTACGGTTTCCCCTGCTATTCATTTCTCCATTTGTCCATCATCACCAACATTACTTGTTCATTAGATCACGAGTCATGGGTCTCAATGACTTCGACACTTGGATGGTTATTAACATCTACAATTTAAAAAAGAAAATTTCCGAAATGTCTATCACATCTTGGCGTATACGGCAACACTTCCCTTTTTGAGGGGTCGTTTTCACACGTCCGAACCATTTGCTGCACCAATTTCCAGCTGGCTGCTCTGATCGGTAGTTTTACGTGGTTTCTCCAATCAACACCAGGCGAATGCCGGAGCAGTACCCTAACAAACGGGTCACAGACCGCGAGCGATCTTTTCTTCCTTTTCCTTGTCCTATCCTCTCTTCTTACACACACACTTACATTAACATGCACTACACTATCACATATTCCGGGAGACCGGCCGGGAGCTTGGAGCTTGTCCCGACTGGAGCGGTGCCCCGCTGGTGGGAGAGTCCTGGTTAGGGGGAAACCCCGCTAGCCGACGGTAGATCGGCGTCGGATCTCGCCATCCAGTGGGGGAAGATCACCGCCTTCTCCCGACAAAATCATGTACTACACTTACGGGACTAATGACCTACGCTGTGGACGGGCCCGGAATCACCAACCAACCAATTTCCACTCTCTTCCACCCACCCCTTCGCCGCCTGGGCCCGTTCCCGCCACCCCCACCCCCCCCTGGCAGCGGCTGCGCAGCGAATTGACGCGCGGGGCCTGAAAGGCGCACCGCCGCCTCGTTTTTTCGTAATAACTGCAAACACGTCCCTATAACATGTTTAATGTCTGGGACATAAAGATTCCCGGGCGGGCGACGGGGACAGCGGCCGCAGGGCGGGCGGCGCGGCGCTGCGCGCGGCGGGGCGAGGCGGAGGACGAGCGAGCGGAGAAGAGCAGCGGGAGAAGGGAAGGGAAGAGCGGCGAGTGGGAGGGGTGGTGGCGAGCGCGGCGGCCACCCTGCCGTCCTAGGTTCGACGACCCGCCGCACCCTTCGCCCGCCGCCCGCCCGGGCGACGGCGGCGGCGGCGGAGGCGGAGGCGGCTGCGTGCGTGAGCGGCTGCAGGGTCGTGGGCTTTGTCCTGCGCCCGTGCACATGCGCTGCGCACCGCCTTTGTTCCCCACCGCCCCCTCTCTAGCACCTATCCCTCCCCCTCCCCCTCCCCCACGCCTCCACGCGTCCCACGGCGGCGGCGAGCGCGCTCTTCAGGAGAGACGGAGGGGGAGGGGTTGTGGGAGAAATCACTGCAGGTCGCCGTTGCCTAGTGACGATCTTAGCTGTGAACGTCAAAACGATACCTTAAGGAAAGATCACTGCATCACTATTGTTAATGGGATGAACTATATGTTCAAGACCCGTCTATTGCTGTTGAAATCAGGGCTCTGGTATATGAGATGTGATGAAGGTGATAAACACAGTGGTGAGGTGATAAAACAGGAGGCATGATGGCGAACCAGTGATTGGGTAATTTGTGAAATATCTTCTACAAATGCTAAGTTGTTGTGACGTTGTTGCTGTGATTATTGTTGAGGTCTGCATACTTGGAGAGGGGAGTGGTTGCATGATGCCAGTGACGTACAAAGGTAATGCATCAATCGTAGTAGCAAGAGCACTAGATGGCGCAGTGACAGCGAAGGAGGTGGCTGCGATGGCAACGGCGGCGGCATCGAATTCTCTGGAAGCGTAGGCCGTTGCGCCATTCCTTTTCGCGTGCTGGTTCGTGGCTCGGTTGCTCCCCCTCCCGGCCCCGTGTTTGTTCTTGGGTTGTTTCTTCGTTTCCTCGCCGATCGTATCTCGCGGCCGTGGCTTCGTTGGAGCGTCGCACGTGATTTCTGCGCGTTTTCGCTCTTCCGCCGCGGCCGCCTACGCGGCGCTGCCGTCGTCCGCGACCGTTTCTCTGCGGCCGCGGCCGACCGCATCTGCGCGTAAAACACGGAGCTCGCCCTGTGTTCTTTCAATTGCAAATCACTGTCATTTCACTTGATGTAATATTCTATCTAAAACGCCAGGTAACTCTAGTTATAAGTAGAAACATATTTTCAACACTTTTGATGTCATATTTCTATTACAATTGTTTATATCTAATGCTTTCATTTTTGTCTGTCGTATTTTTCGACCGAAAGACACTTTGGTGAACGCTTTTTTGGGATGTTTTCCCAATCCCAAGAGGCGTATGCCGGGATGGTCATTTGTTTTGCGTTCCCAGGAATAAATGACACTTACGGCTTTCCTTTCTTACTAAAGACTCACAATGTAAGATGTTTGTGTGTTGAGGTGGAAGGGCAAACCTTATGGCCGAAGCCTAGCCAATATTAAAGACATTTCTATCGTACATTGCTATTCGATGTTCGATATTTAGTTCAAAAATAAACTTTTTTGAAAGTTTTCTTTATTAGTTTACTTTCTTGCAAAACGTGGGATTGTATTCTTTGGTTAAAGACGTCCTCAAACTCAGCTAATTTAATATATTGGCTCGTGAGATTCCTTCCTTTTCATGAAACATTCTCGGAAAGACTTTCCAAAAGAAAGAAAAAATTTTCCAATTCGAAAGAATTTTTCCAATTTTATATCTATTAATCGTACTATATTGACATCGTGTTTATTTCTTTCACCTCTTACCTTCGCTTCTTACTGAGTTCTATGTGGTCGGTGTTTGTACCAGGCCACCCAACTATTCGTCCCACCAGGGAGATGCATTTTCAACATGATTAGAAGGAAGAAATATAAAAAGCAAGGGGTTGCTTTAAATGTGTATTCATAATACGTTATTGATGAAATTAAAAAAGAGTAGAAACTTAACATCATTTCATAATGACTTCTTTGTCTGATGAGAGAATTCTTTAAGTTTATTTTTAATTTAATCAGTTTCTTCACCTGCATTAACGACATCCACCTACTTCCTTCTACGATTCTCACCGACAACTAAATTTTAAAGTTTGTTTTAGAAAGGTCTTGAGAAAGCGAAGAATTTTAAAAACATATGTTTCACTCTATAGTATCTACTAAATATAAAACTGTCTCAAACGAGCGTTGAAAAATGTTTCATACACTTCTTCACTTAAAGAAATAATAATGTACCATTCTTTACACTCAAGTACTGCTTAGGGGATTTTGTTGCGAACGTTTCAGGTTGAAGATCGTTTGAAATAAATTAAACGTCAAACGTCTCATAATTTGTGGATATAAAATTTAAACAATACAACTATAAATAGACAAAAACATTATAACTGTATGAAAAAGCCCTTCGGCCTGTGGCGTGCGTTTTTATTACTGCAGTGTCTGAGCGTACTATCCGCTCGGCTGCGAGCTGCCTGTCCCGTGGAGTGTCTGAGAGGAAGCGAACCGAAGCCGGCGATCGGCGGTCGCTTTCGCAAGGCGCCTTCCTACGCAGCGCTCGCAGGGCCACCTCGCTCTTCGCCCGCCAGGCGGCGCAGCGGAGCGCGCCCCCTCCCCCACAGTCACCATCACCACCACCGCTCTCCCCGCCACCACGCCGTCACCACCCTCCGCCGCCTCTATCGTCGCCGCTGCCGCCACCACCACCACCACCATCATTGCTGTCGCCGCCATCATCACCTGTACCGTCGCTACCGCCGCTGTCGCCACAACCACCACCACAGTCTCCAGCACCACAACCACCACCACTACAATGACAACCACCACCACCACCACAACGACAACCACCGCCACCGCCACCACCACCACCTCCACCACCACAATCACCACCACCACAACCGCCACCACAACCACCACAACCACCACCACCACAACCACCACCACCACAACCACCACCACCACAACCACTACAACCATCACCACCACCACCACCACAACCACCAGCACCACAGCCACCATCACCAGAACGACAACCTCCACCACCAGGACCGTCAGTGCAGCCGATCACCTGCAGGTACCACCACTACCACCTCCGCCGCCCCACCGCAGTCCCCGCCGCTGCGTCTGGCGGCCATGTTGCGCGGGATGGGGCGAGACGGAGCGGTCGCGGCGCGGGCGCGTTCCCAAGGTTTCCTTCTCCGCCGAGACACAAAGCGACGTCCGCATGCGCCGCGTGCAAAAACGCCGCCTCCCTTTGAGCGCGGCCAGGTGGCCCCGGCCCAGCGGCCGAGTCGAGTTGCAGCGCCGGGAGGGCGGCCGCCGCTCCGGTGCACGGCGAGACGCGACGGGCGACAAAAGAGGAGCGGGAGACAAACGAGCTTGGGAAAGGGAGCGGAGAAACAGGGGAGAAGGGGGTGGCTGGTGACGAGCGAAAGGATGTGGGGTTGGAGACGAAAGACACAAAACAGTGCTGTGGGGTGATGAAGTGAGAGTAGAGAAAGAAAGGACTCCATTGATTATCTCATTGATTGACTCAAGTTCCCGGGCACTTCAGCTTTCATTAGCCCCGTCAGTGGAGTGAATGTTTTCTCCCGCTAGGAGTCAAACTTCGGCGTGCGAACAGTCTCCCTCTAGCGCTGCGTCGCCCCAGCACGGGCAATCTCTAAGCTCCCGACGTGCGTACTAGTGCAATGCATGTAAGTGTAAGCGAAGTAATAAGCGGAGAGGATCGGACAAGGAAGATGCAGGAAACATCTCCCACGGCCCGTAGCCCGTTTGTTAGAGTACTGCTCCGGCACTCGCTTGGTAGTGGTCGGAGAAACTATGAAAAAGTAATAGGATCATCGACCGCTAGTATTCTCCTCCAGACAGCGGCTAAATTCGGCCATGTAATGTAACTAGTGTTGAAAATCCGCCACAGTTGTGACTCGAACCCTAGGACATCTGGGTCAGAGTCGCTGCAGAGGCCACGGCAATGCTGCCCTCTAGGACACTCGGGGTTGAAATGGGTGGAAACGGGTGAAAGAGAGAATATGGTGTCTTATTTTTTTACTTTCTCGCTACGCAGTAGAATTGTAATGTTGCGCAAAAAACAGCGAATTTTCGGCAGAAAAATCTTATTTCAGGTCTCTGGTAACGACAAAGTGGGTACATTCAGTTGGTAAATTTAGAAAAGAAAATCCTCTAACAGTAGTGTAGCCACAATTCACTTTTTGTGGGCCCTTGATACCGAAAAGTCGAATATCGGTGAAACGTCTGTGTGTCCGTCCGTCCGCTCTCCGTCTGTGAACAACGCTAGCGGCAAAAACGTTCAGCCGATTTTCTCCATAATTGATATTCTCCAATTCATCTGGATGATGTTATTGAATTTGAAACATATTATAAATTTGGGGGTACTTTGCATGACGTTCCTACTACATTTTCAAAATTAGAAAGAAATGGTTCCATCGTTTTTGATTAAAGTTTGTTGTTGGATAGTGTGAAGGACGTTTAAAAGAATGATGCAAGTCTCATGTTCGTTGAAAAACTCTAATTTTCGAAAATTGAAAAAATTCAAAATTTTTCCGGTATTTTCCTACAACGACAATTATGAAGATAGAGATTTTCTCCATTAATAAAATCTGCTCCTTAAAGACTTACTCAATTTTTTGAAAAATTGAGTACTTTTCGCTACTAATTTTGCGTGAAACTAAAGGCGAGAATGTACCTGCTGTTTTAGCACTAGTAGTTTTATCATGATACTCGACCATATCTGAGATAAATAATTTTGATGGATGATAATGATGATGTAATGATGGAGCAATGGGAGATGTAATGGGAGGTTGAAGAAAAGGGAGGTCCCAGAGAAAATCTGCAACGAGTCCGATATGTCTATCACAAATTCTGCACGGTTCGACCGAGATTTCAATTCTGCCTCCCAGGGTTGGAAGATGAGCAGTACAGTCGCTACGTCACGGTTTGCTCGGAATGAAGCCTTGACGCGTTATGACGATGAGAGATTTTTAGAGAAATCAGAGCGTCATGTCAGAAAGGAGAGGGTGATGTGAGATGATATAAATGAGATGCGACTGTGTGGCGAATTGGCGATGGGAAAGTGGTGGAAAGATGAAGTTACTGTGTCAAGATGATGTGTTGTTCAGGTGTTACGAATAAATGATGAAAAAGGAAGCGTGTTGATAGATTCTCGAACTCTTCTGTACTGGTTTTGGAATATAATACAATACATACAATATTTTTGAATATTGTAAGTTCTCCATACTTGAAATGAATTCTAGGCACATCTCACAATACATTTTTCATATAATTGTAAATTCATAACCTTCGAAAAAAAAGTATTTAAAAGGAAAATTTTATGTCATAGTTCTAAAGACCTCGTTGCCCAACATTTATTATTAAATTGGAATGAACTTTTTTGACAGCTCGTTTCATTCCAAACATAATTGTTTTTATTGTTCTATTTTTCATTCACGGATCACAAATAATTCCATTCTCATGCGCTTAAGAGTATCACACATTACACATTCAATGCTAAACCACTCTCTCTGATACACGCCTCCGGGAATTTATTTTCTGAAAATGCTATGACGACAGGTTTTTGACAAGAGTAACATATTACCCTGAGCGAGTGCTGATGAACTCACTACAGTTTGTTTATTTTGTTAGCAAACAATTGAAATTTCGTGGAGCATGGTAAAATAAATTCTTTCTCAAACAGATGAACGCGTATTTAAACAAATCTGCCAAAGCCACATATCTCACTGCAGTAGCATAAACCCTGTCGCCGCAGGCACTGTGAGATCCACGATCATTTTAATTTAATTTATTTAATTAATTGTTTTAGGTATTTAGTATTCTTTATGATCATCTTATGGTTTCTATTACAATAATATCAAACTATTTTCAAGTATACTTCTAATTATGAATATGTCCTAACGAAATTATTCTTATTCTTAGTTTGTTCGTCGTTGGTTGTGGTTGTGTTCTGTCAGTTGCGACCGAGTCTGCATTGGTTACCCCAAACGTCGGTCTAAATATTCTTAAAAAGCGATGGACAAATTTGTAGCGTTTGTAGTGTTTACGGAATTGTTGACTTGAACTTGAAACTTCTTCTGAATTACATTTAAGAATAAAAAAGCATCTTACAAGCAAAAAAGAAGTATTCCGTTACTAAGACTGCTATTTCATTGAGGCTCCATTATCAATCTCTTTCCACTTTCTTCGCCACGATTGGTTTCCACTTTCCGGAACACATCACACTTTAATTCTATTGGTTGTTCTTTTCCGAGCGCCTTGCCCCATAATGTAACTCTGTGATTCGTCTCTACCAATTGTTTCTAACTTGTAAGAGCTCGAGGGCCACTTTGAAAATCTTAACTTGATTGCGGACCGCGCTTTAATTTTTGGGCCCGTTTCTGTAATATTCTGTGAATTGAAAATAAGTCCAAGTATGAAATCATATGCATAGTTTAATTTCAAAGTTTTTATAATTTTTAATGTTTAATACACTAACAGTTGCATAAAATTATGAAATTATTAATAATACACTTTTAGAAAAGACATTTACACTTGATTTAAAAAATATTGAAGTTATTTTAGTTCAAATTGTCTTAGGATGGGGAATTTTTCTTGGACAAAAGTTTAAACATTATGACTTCATGACTTGTTTGCCCTTTACGAATGTACCAGTTTGTAAATCGCACAGCTTAAGTAGTAGGTGTGCGTCTTATTTCTTGAAACTAAACGTTATTTCACTTGACTATTATTTCTTTATTAACTTCGCTTGTTCATTAAGGCCTCATTAAAATTAATACATTTTTAATAAGTTATAAAAAAAGTTCGTACTTTTCTTGAAAAAAAAAAGTTTTTCAAAAAAGCTTTCGCAGACCGTCAGTTGGAAACCCTGGTCTATACTTTTTAGATTTTTTGTTCTAAGAATCTCGAACCCTTTTAAGATACGAGTCACGCATTAATGCTAAAAACTCTTTTCTGCGCCCTAAGTACGTACCTTGAAAAACGTCGGACTATCGATTTAGAATATTGAGTCAAGGATATTTTAAACTTTTAAACTTTCAAATTCGCAAGTTCTAACTAAACTGATATTTTACCTTGTCGTGTAATGAGTAGCGACGATTTCCTTAACAGCCATAATACGCCTGTTGAGCCGGTCATTAACGCCTCCGATTTCCCATTTCTTCCATTTCACCTATCCGACATCTGCAATCTGTGTCTGTAATGTGAAAAACTATCACAGCGTTTTCCCTTCTCTTCGCTGCGTTTTCAGTTCTTGACCAAGACCTCCGTTTGGCATTGTACCGCTTCCCTCTCAATCCATGACCTTACCTCTTCTCCTTTGGTCTTCTTTCTCCGCGCGACGTACGAAGTCGTTCACGCGTTCATGGCTCCGCTCTGTCACCGCATCCCCCTGAATCCATGACCTCATCTCTTCTCACCTTGAATTGTTCCTCCCCACGACGTACGAAGTCGTTCACGCGTTCATGGCTCCGCTCTGTCACCGCATCCCCCTGAATCCATGACCTCATCTCTTCTCACCTTGAATTGTTCCTCCCCGCGACGTACGAAGTCGTTCACGCGTTCATGGCTCCGCTCTGTCACCGCATCCCCCTGAATCCATGACCTCATCTCTTCTCACCTTGTCTTGTTCCTCCCCGCGACGTACGAAGTCGTTCACGCGTTCATGGTTCCGCTCTGTCACCGCATCCCCCTGAATCCATGACCTCATCTCTTCTCACCTTGTCTTGATCCTCCCCGCGACGTACGAAGTCGTTCACGCGTTCATGGTTCCGCTCTGTCACCGCATCCCCTGAATCCATGACCTCATCTCTTCTCACCTTGAATTGTTCCTCCCCGCGACGTACGAAGTCGTTCACGCGTTCATGGTTCCGCTCTGTCACCGCATCCCCCTGAATCCATGACCTCATCTCTTCTCACCTTGAATTGTTCCTCCCCGCGACGTACGAAGTCGTTCACGCGTTCATGGTTCCGCTCTGTCACCGCATCCCCCTGAATCCATGACCTCATCTCTTCTCACCTTGAATTGTTCCTCCCCGCGACGTACGAAGTCGTTCACGCGTTCATGGTTCCGCTCTGTCACCGCATGCCCCTGAATCCATGACCTCATCTCTTCTCACCTTGTCTTGATCCTCCCCGCGACGTACGAAGTCGTTCACGCGTTCATGGCTCCGCTCTGTCACCGCATCCCCCTGAATCCATGACCTCATCTCTTCTCACCTTGAATTGTTCCTCCCAGCGACGTACGAAGTCGTTCACGCGTTCATGGCTCCGCTCTGTCACCGCATCCCCCTGAATCCATGACCTCATCTCTTCTCACCTTGAATTGTTCCTCCCCGCGACGTACGAAGTCGTTCACGCGTTCATGGTTCCGCTCTGTCACCGCATCCCCCTGAATCCATGACCTCATCTCTTCTCACCTTGAATTGTTCCTCCCCGCGACGTACGAAGTCGTTCACGCGTTCATGGTTCCGCTCTGTCACCGCATCCCCCTGAATCCATGACCTCATCTCTTCTCACCTTGTCTTGATCCTCCCCGCGACGTACGAAGTCGTTCACGCGTTCATGGCTCCGCTCTGTCACCGCATCCCCCTGAATCCATGACCTCATCTCTTCTCACCTTGTCTTGATCCTCCCCGCGACGTACGAAGTCGTTCACTCGTTCATGGTTCCGCTCTGTCATCGCATCCCCCTGAATCCATGACCTCATCTCTTCTCACCTTGAATTGTTCCTCCCCGCGACGTACGAAGTCGTTCACGCGTTCATGGTTCCGCTCTGTCACCGCATCCCCCTGAATCCATGACCTCATCTCTTCTCACCTTGAATTGTTCCTCCCAGCGACGTACGAAGTCGTTCACGCGTTCATGGCTCCGCTCTGTCACCGCATCCCCCTGAATCCATGACCTCATCTCTTCTCACCTTGAATTGTTCCTCCCAGCGACGTACGAAGTCGTTCACGCGTTCATGGCTCCGCTCTGTCACCGCATCCCCCTGAATCCATGACCTCATCTCTTCTCACCTTGAATTGTTCCTCCCCGCGACGTACGAAGTCGTTCACGCGTTCATGGCTCCGCTCTGTCACCGCATCCCCCTGAATCCATGACCTCATCTCTTCTCACCTTGAATTGTTCCTCCCCGCGACGTACGGTCGTTCACGCGTTCATGGCTCCGCTCTGTCACCGCATCCCCCTGAATCCATGACCTCATCTCTTCTCACCTTGAATTGCCCCCGCGACGTACGAAGTCGTTCACGCGTTCATGGCTCCGCTCTGTCACCGCATCCCCCTGAATCCATGACCTCATCTCTTCTCACCTTGAATTGTTCCTCCCCGCGACGTACGAAGTCGTTCACGCGTTCATGGCTCCGCTCTGTCACCGCATCCCCCTGAATCCATGACCTCATCTCTTCTCACCTTGAATTGTTCCTCCCCGCGACGTACGAAGTCGTTCACGCGTTCATGGCTCCGCACTGTCACCGCATCCCCCTGAATCCATGACCTCATCTCTTCTCACCTTGAATTGTTCCTCCCCGCGACGTACGAAGTCGTTCACGCGTTCATGGTTCCGCTCTGTCACCGCATCCCCCTGAATCCATGACCTCATCTCTTCTCACCTTGAATTGTTCCTCCCAGCGACGTACGAAGTCGTTCACGCGTTCATGGCTCCGCTCTGTCACCGCATCCCCCTGAATCCATGACCTCATCTCTTCTCACCTTGAATTGTTCCTCCCCGCGACGTACGAAGTCGTTCACGCGTTCATGGTTCCGCTCTGTCACCGCATCCCCCTGAATCCATGACCTCATCTCTTCTCACCTTGAATTGTTCCTCCCCGCGACGTACGAAGTCGTTCACGCGTTCATGGCTCCGCTCTGTCACCGCATCCCCCTGAATCCATGACCTCATCTCTTCTCACCTTGAATTGTTCCTCCCCGCGACGTACGAAGTCGTTCACGCGTTCATGGCTCCGCTCTGTCACCGCATGCCCCTGAATCCATGACCTCATCTCTTCTCACCTTGTCTTGATCCTCCCCGCGACGTACGAAGTCATTCACGCGTTCATGGCTCCGCTCTGTCACCGCATCCCCCTGAATCCATGACCTCATCTCTTCTCACCTTGAATTGTTCCTCCCCGCGACGTACGAAGTCGTTCACGCGTTCATGGCTCCGCACTGTCACCGCATCCCCCTGAATCCATGACCTCATTTCTTCTCACCTTGAATTGTTCCTCCCCGCGACGTACGAAGTCGTTCACGCGTTCATGGTTCCGCTCTGTCACCGCATCCCCCTGAATCCATGACCTCATCTCTTCTCACCTTGTCTTGATCCTCCCCGCGACGTACGAAGTCGTTCACGCGTTCATGGTTCCGCTCTGTCACCGCATCCCCCTGAATCCATGACCTCATCTCTTCTCACCTTGTCTTGATCCTCCCCGCGACGTACGAAGTCGTTCTCCCGTTCATGGTTCCGCTCTGTCACCGCATCCCCCTGAATCCATGACCTCATCTCTTCTCACCTTGTCTTGATTCTCCCCGCGACATAGGAAGTCGTTCACGTGTTCATGGTTCCGGCCTGTCGCTGCATGCGTATCTTTCGAGCTTTTCGTGCGTTCCAAGATAAATTGAATCTCTTGTCAATTTCTCAGTAGCATCTTCGTACGTTGTAACTTGTTATAACACAATACCCAAATTACACAACGTTGTACAATAGTTCGTTAGCTATCATTGCCAATTGAACCCTTCCATCCATGAAAAGTATTGTCATTGTATAATTGCCTGCGTACGTCACTCCCGCTATTCTTGTACGTTTTCCCCACCTCATTACCTTGCGCCTCTTTTTCTCGGTAGGCTCTGATCCGACTCCCTTTCCCCTCCCCCGTTGGCATCTCTTACGCTGACCCTTTCTGTTCTGTCCCGCACGCTCCAATTCTTCAGCTCCTTGGAGGAGAATTCTAGCGGCCGGCTGCTCTGATCGGAAATGTTCCTTGGTGTCTCCGGTCAACACCAGATGATTGCCGGAGCAGAATTCTAACCAAAGCTCTTCGTGGCCGCGCGCAATCTTTCGTTCTTCTTCCTTGTACTCTCCTCACCCCTTACGTACAGACGCCCACACACACTTACATACACTACACTATCGCTGACGAGTAGTCGGGAGCTTAGAACTTGTACCGATTGAGAGCGCCGGCGGTGGGCGATACCAAGTTGGGGAAAGCTCTGCAAGCCTACTCTGTAGGTCGGCGTCGGTTCCCACCACCCAGCAAAGGAAGGTAATCTCCATTTCTCGTGAAAAAAACGTGCACTACACGAACTGATCTAATGAGTTTACAAGTTGAAGCTCCCACAGAAACCAAAAATCAGCCAATTAGTCAATGTGTCCCGCGCGGCTCTCTCCACTTCGTCTGTGCGTGACTCATCCCTTACCACCAAGCTTCAAACATTTTTAAATTTAAAATTTATGTTTTTAATCCAAATATTAAATGTATTTTTTTAAAGACCCTTCCTGGGTATCCTTAGTTGTTAGTTGCGAATATTATTGTCTTCAAACATTGTACATGTATGATGAAATGTAGTTAAAAATGATTGTATATGCTATATAACATAAATACCCTTGAATGACATAATAATTGTCGAACAAGGATAATAAAAACTATTTCAAAAAAATCCGTCACCATCAGTCTCAGCAGTGCTCACTCTCTTCCCTTCCGTGCTCGTCCCCCTCGCCTCGTTTCGTTCCGTTCCGTTCCGTTCCGCCTCGCCACGCGTCGCTGTGTCGGCGCGCTGCGGCGTTTTCGAGCGTTTTTCCGCGGCGGCCTGCGATGCAAAGGCGCGACAGCTAGCAGCGCGTCTCATTTTGCTTTATTACCCCGCGCTTCTGCGAAGAGCCCCTGCCGAGGGAGCGCTGTCCGATTGAAGCGCACGCCGGCCAACACTTGCGTCGCTCGTTATACGCGGAGGTACAAGGGGTGTGACAGCGCTAACAAAACATCGACGGTGAAAATTAAAACATCCATGTACGTAATACATCGCTCCAAAATTCGTGGATTATTGTGAATATCAATATTTTTAAAACTGGAATAAACACCTCTAATATTTTTGTTCGCGCTGGGAGAGGGTGGAAGTTAATTGGAGATTGAGAGTCTTCATTTATTTACTGGCTTAAACATTGTCCCAACTTTAAAAAAAAACGCTGTAGAAAAGTTACAATATTGATTGATTAGTGATTCCGGGCACGTCAACTGCGAAGATCATTAGTCCCGTTAGTGTAGTACATGTGTTTCTCTCTGAAGGTGGCGATGATCTTCTCCCGCTAGTTCAAAGCATTCAAAGAAATAAATTGAAATGAAACAAAATGAAATGAAATCATGCCTAATGAGATACAAATAGATTTTCAATCGTATTTTGTTGTTGTTGATTTAGCAATATAATTGGCTAAAATTACTCGTGGTATATTATACACCTTTAATGCAACAATAGTTTTAGTAATAGGCTCTGCCGAGTCAGCATCTCAATGAAATCACGTCCTGCCGTTTTTGCACGTAAACGATTATCTTCCCAATTCAGACGACAAAGGATTTCTTTCGACGTCATTCTTTTTCGGTGACAAACAACTCAACAAAGAGATGAGCATAAAATGGCGCCTGCAAAGAAATTGCCTTTTTGTGCGGTTCTCTCGACCGCAACCAGCCCAAAGTGCACAGTGCTTCGAATCAATTGCAACTTTGTTGCTCTTTCTCCACAGTGCATTTGCCTCACAGGTAACTTAGTGTGCAAAAAAGTATTTCTAGAGGTGCACAGTAGTCGAAGGAGGTAGTATTAAAGTACTTATTAAGGAGAGCAAGGTTGACCGCAAACATTAAGTTGTAAATATTAATGTAATCGCATTGTGCGTCCCTTTCTCCATAAATAAATTTACTTTGTAGATCAGTATGTATTCTATTTAACAATAGAATTAAGTTTTTTTGGTATTCACAAAGAAAATTTTAGTATATTTTAAAGCGAACAGATCCAGTGGCAAAAATTGTTCACTTGAAATTATTTAAATTACATAATTAATTACTATTCTCCAAAACTTTGTCACCTAAATAATTTTCACATGTAGATGTTTATCAACGTTTTCGAATTTGTTTCATTCATAGATGAAGTTTTTAATGTTTTGTCAATTAAGAAAACAGACAGAAGTATTGAAAGTTGAATATTGAAAAGGAAAGAATGAGAGAATCCTCATAAATCCTATATTAATATAAAGGTATTCAATCAATGAACTTTGTGATGAATTATAAAAAAAGTGTAATTAGTTACACAACACGAAAAGCGAGGGCAAGTAACAATATTTGCAATTTTGAGGTGTTATACAAATTATTCCAAAAAATCTTCAATAGAGAAATAGTATTTGATCAAGATAATATTGAGGTACGAAACTTCAAACACCACAAGAGAGGAAAGGAAATATACAGAAGACACAGACAGAAGCAATTATAGAAGATTAAATTTAAAATATTGAATCTTGTAAGAAGTATATTTATATCAATTTACTCGGAACTATTGAGATTGTTTATTTGTTTTTATGTGGAAAGAAATCTACATGCATTTGGTACACCATTAGTGCATTATGTAAAATAACCCGCTCTTGTAAATGAACCGGATACGCACATGTGGGCGAAAGACAAAATGAGGAAATGTGCCAAAACAGTACCAGGAATCGGCGGGGTAGAAAGAAAGCTTTCCCACACAGCTGGGACTTCGCCCGTTGGTAACGGAGCACTTCGCGGCCCAGGGCTCCCCACTTCGGCCCTCCTGCCCGTGGCCAGTGCTGCTGGGAGAAGCTCCAGCAAAGCAAGACCAGCTGTGTCCCACAAGTGATATCTTTTAGAAAATTATATAAATAAAGGAAGCAATGAATATATAAGATACTGAAAATTAAACCAAAGATTAAGATTCTCTTTTTAAAAAAACAACAAAATATTGCGTAAATCATTGGCCGAAATAATCACTGAGTGCTTATTGAAGTTATACATTTTACATGCCAGTGTTCATGATGCTTTTGTCAATTGATCATTCCTGCTCTAAATTCCGTTAATTACAAATTTCGAAAGTGTCTGTCATGAAATAGTATCTGAGCAACAATTTTGTTTTTATATGAAAGAAGTAATAAAACAAAATAATATTCATTTAATGTACGCAGTTCATGTAAATATTGCCTTTTGGAAAAAAGGGAAGTTAATGTGAGAGTGAAGGCTAGTAAATGTAGGATTTTTATTTATATTAAAGTCGAAAAATAGTAAAATGGATTGTACCTAGGGTTTCTCGTCTCGAATAAAAACAAACAAAATTATGAATGATATTACGAATTACATTTTGTATAGTTGACTAAAAATGAATTCAAGAAAGAGAAAGAAAGGCAGAGAGAGAGAAAGAGAGAGAGAGAGAGAGAGAGAGAGAAAGGCAGAGAGCGTGAGGCCGAGAGAGTCAGGCAGATAGAATGAAGCAGAGACAGAGAGTGGCAGTGGCAAGGAGATGCAGAGGGAGAGATGCAGAGGGAGAGATGCAGAGGGAGAGATAATGGGGAGAGGAATAGAGAGAGTGGGAGAAAAAGGGAGAGAGAATTGGGGAGAGAAAGAGAGGAAAGAAAGGGAGAGGGAGAGAGAGTGATAAAAGTGGAGAGAGAAGAAGGAGCGGGAGGGAGAGAGAGAGGGACGGAGGGCGGGGAGAGGGAGGGGAAGGGAAAGCGGGAGGAAGAGAGATAAGGAGATAGAGGGAGACGAAGAGATATGGAAGGGAGGAGACAGGGAGGTAGTGAGAGAGGGGGAGAGGGGTAAGAAGTGGGAGGGAGAGAAGGGGAGAGAGACGGAGATATCAAGGGAAAGAGGAAGAGAGGAGGAGAGAGGGGGAGAAAGGGGGAGAGGGGGAGAGAGGGGCAGAGAGGGGCAGAGAGGGGGAGAGGGGGGAGAGGGGGAGAGAGGGAGAGAGGGGGAGAGAGTGAGGGAAGGAGAGAGGGAGGGAGGGATAGGGAGAGAGAGGGAGAGAGGGGGAGAGAGAGTGAGGGAAGGAGAGAGGGAGAGAGAGGGAGATCTCGCTCTATTCATCTTCCACCCCTGGGAATAGGGTTCGAATCACTGCCAATCCACGTGGAATACTTGCATGAGATGGGCAAAGGGACTTTTCGGCAGGTTTTCTCTGAGTTCTCGCGTATTATTTCACCTTTCATCCATAATCATTTACATCATCACTGGTGTTATCACTTTTTTATTACGTCAATGGGGCTCATGGGTCTCAAATGCCATCATTTCATTTAGTCATTCATCATCGTCATCATCATCATCATTATCACTTAGTCGTTTATTCATCTTTCATGGGTGTCAGTGATCTTATCTGATGAAAGATAATAAATGAATGAATGAATGAATGAATGAATGAATGAATGAATAGTACACGGGGTAGAGCGTAGAGGATCCATCACTCCATGCGCCCACATTTTGAATATTAATCCACCATCTGCCTGTGAGCGTGAGTGGGCCACCAGCTATAGTGACGCCACGGGGCGAATCTCAAGTTTATGCCGCGCGCAAGTCGTGCATCCGGCCGTTTCACGTCGCGAATGAGTTTCACTTATTTCCACGCGCCACAAACAGCAGCAGCGGCGCCGTCAATTTTCATCGGCGGCGCCGTGGGAACGGGCGAGGAGCTTTCTCGGCCGCCCCGCCCCCGCCCCCGCGACGCACCGGCCCTCGCTGCATCCGCTTCCGGCCGCGCGCTGCCCCCGCCCCCTCACCCGGCGACACTTCGCAGCGCCAACACCCACCATCGACTCTTCATGGCTCCTCATGTTGGACGAGAATTGGAGCTTACATCGTGATATGTATTCAGCAAGTTGCTGCTGGTGCTTCTTATAATAATAATAATAATAATAATAATAATAATAATAATAATAATAATAATAATAATAATAATAATAATAATAATAATAATTATCCCTCGTTGTTATAAGTGCCTTTGCTACGGTCACGTGGAAAAAGACTGCAAAGGAGTGGGTAGAAGCGACCTGTGCTGGAGATGTGGTAAAACGGCACAAACGTACCGAATGCCAAAACAGCCAATAGCCCGTCGAGCGTACTATGCGCGACCCGAACCGACGCAAGAGGTACGGATCACATACCTGGAACAGGTGTCTGCATTGTATTCAGAGATGCATTAAAACAGAGCAGAATAGCAAACTCAAGAAAATGAAGAGAATACTGCAGGGAAATTTAAATCGTAGTAGAAATGCCTCGGATCTTCACGACTAGCCTATTATCGAGCTGAAGGTGAATATCTCGTTGATTTGTGAGCCGTACAAGGATAAAAGTTCTACAGCATGGTTCTCTGATGCCTCAAGCACTGCGGCCATATGGATTCTCGATACTAGTCGAATCCGAGCGCCACGGAGCAGGCCGACACTATATATGGACGAGGATAGATAGAATAACATACGTGAGCTGCTATCTGTCCCCAAATGACACCATTCCAACAGAAACTTGAGAATCTAGAAGACTGCCTAACAGGTATTCAAACTGACGTTGTAGTATCCGGAGACTTCAAGAGGAATGTTCATAATGAAAATGGCCGCACGACTGGGTTTGATAGTTCTAAACAAGGGTTCCACCCCGACCTATAGAAGACCTGGGTTCGGAAACTCTATCCCAGACATCACGCTCATGTCGAAGAGATTAGCGGCTAAGGAACGAGGTTGGCGAGTCATCGAGGATTACACTGGTAGTGACCACAAATACTTAGTGTACCAGATATGTGATAATGAAAGACTAGAGAGACGCGCTCACCTCAGCAAACAGTACAAACAATGGAGAACCGCGAAAATGGACAAAGGATAGCCTCAAAGTGGGATCCAGAGCGGTCTGGAGTCTATTCCTAAACCGCCAGTAGGGTCGCCGGACAGAGCACAAACAGAAACCCTCGTAGAGGCAACCATGATCATCAAAGCGTCATAATCAAAGCGTGCGACGCCTCTATGCCCATTAAAAAGAGCGGAAAAAGAAAACATCTGCTCTATTGGTGGACGGAAGAAATAGCAGAATTAAGAAAAAATTGCCTGAGGCTCCGCAAAAAAGCACAGCAAACGCACAGGAGAATAATCTGCAGAATGTTCAGAACTTTCAGTGGAGCACAAGGATGCGAGGAAGATACTCCAGAACGCCATCAAGAATAGCAAAATGCAATGTTGAAAAAACTGTGCGCGGAAGTCGACACCCATCCCTGGGGACTGAGGTACAAAGTTGTCACCCAGAAATTAAGCGCTCTCAGACCCACAGGAATCCTGAGCTCAGAAGATATGACGAGCATAGTGGAGACTCTCTTTCCAACACACCCAGTTAGACGCGAAGCCAAAGATGAACCGAGAAATATTTAGGCACACACCTTCAACAAAGAAGAGGTGGTAGCGGCGGTATGCTCTCTGAAAAATAAAAAGGTATCAGAACCAGAAGGCTTACAGGCGGAAGTTTTTAAGGCAATTGTGGAAATATCTCCACATGTGCAACACCTGCCTCGAAGTAGGATTTTTTAGTACTCGCTGGAAAATCGCATGCCTGGCTCTCGTAAGCAAGGGCAAAGACGACATGAACACGCCATCCACGTATGCATGCTAGACACAGCGGAGAAAATCCTAGAGAGACTCTTAAAGCCGTGATTATTTGCAGCTATCGAAGCTGCAGGAGATCTGTCTGACCAGCAGCACGGATTCAGAAGAGGGCGTTCTACGATAGGAGCCATACGGGAAGTTATCAGAGCCGTAGACAGAGCGAACGGGGCATGCCACGCGCCCGCCCAATTGTTTTTCTTGTGACCCTGGATGTTAAAAACGCTTTTAACTCGACAAGATGGGTCGATATCATAGAAGCAATAGAAAACACTTATGCAGTCCCCAAATATCTTACCCTATGGTAAGGGTCTACTTCAATCACCGTTCCCTCTTATACGATACAAGTGGGCAGAAATCCATGAGTTACCGCTGGTGTTGCACAGGGATCAATCTTAGACCCTTATTTTTGGAACTCAGTATATGACAGGCTATTAAGGACAGATATGCTAGAAGGTACTCTCCTGAACGAATATGTTGACGACACAGCAGCCGTTATATTTAGAAGCCCGTAGCGTCGAGTTGGCTCAGCTCCGGCTAAATAGGTGTAGAGGTGCGTTACTAAAGAGATGGAAGGCCACAGTTTACAACTTGCTAAAACGGAGATCGTGGTCCTCACCAGAAAGAGAATCCGTACCATCGTACCCATGCAAATGGGAAGAGGAA
Organism: Teleogryllus occipitalis; assembly: GCA_011170035.1. Classification (NCBI taxonomy): domain Eukaryota; kingdom Metazoa; phylum Arthropoda; class Insecta; order Orthoptera; family Gryllidae; genus Teleogryllus; species Teleogryllus occipitalis. The sequence continues at coordinate 94,992 of BLKR01001889.1, read as the reverse complement.
GATTATTGACAAAGCTGTCTGCAAAGTATCTGGAGGTAACTCATGACACAAAGCTGACATACTGGCCCCACATAAGGACGATTGATGACAAAGCTGCAATTACAACTGCAGCACTGAGTAGGCTAATGGCTAACGTAGACGGCCCAAGGCCGAATAAAAGAAGACTCCTGATATCGACGGCGCAGTCAATGCTATTATATGGAGCCGAATGAAGCGCTTACTGAGATGAAATACAGAACACTTACCACAGTAGTGCAGCGTAGGGGAGCGTAGGGGAGCGCTGAGAGTGGCATGCTCTTACCGAACAGTCTCCGAAGACGCTATCCTGGTGATCACTGGGGTAATACCTATCGACCTGTTCGCGCTGGAGCGCAAGCGAATTCGCGATAGGAGCGGAGGAAGAGCGAAAACGACACAAGAGGAACGACGAAGGACAATGGAGCACTGGAAGGAACTCTGGAACTATGGGACCAAAGGGAGGTGGACGCACAGGCTCATCAAGCTACTGTCACCATGGATGCAACGGGAGTTTCGTGAAGTGAATTTCTTCCTCTCCCAACTCCTGATACGCCACGGCTACTTCAGAAACTATCTCTACCGCATGGGAAATGTTACATCACCCGTCTGTAAATATTGCAGAAATCAATTAGACACCATCGAGCTAACCATTTTCCAGTGCACAAACTGGGAAAGAGAACGCGATAGGCTGGAGTAAACGCCAGGCAGCCTTACGCCAGAGAACACTGTGGACGTCATGATGGAAAATGAGAAATCCTGGAGCGCAATCTCCCACTTTATAGAAAACGTCCTGCGGGCAAAGAAGAACGAAGGCTGTCTAGACGATAGTAATGTATAAGACGGAACAAACGCAGAGACACCCATCAAGAAAAGCCCCAACCGCAAGTAATGCGAAAGCGGTCCCAGGTTGGGGTCAGGAGAAGGAGGTGGTTATTTTTAGTGCGGTCGTTTAGTATGAGGTAATCCCACACTGTTGAACAACCGATTTTGCTCTTCACCTTTTGAAGTTTTCCGCCTGCGTCAAAATAATAATAATAATAATAATAATAATAATAATAATAATAATAATAATAATAATAATAATAATAATAATAATAATAATAATAATAGAAAATTTTCGAATTATGAAAACTTATCTTGAGAACTAAGATATATTTGGAAATTAAATGCTACCAAAACTTACCCACTCGCAATATCGGCGGAAAGCCTCGTCAGTAAAAACTTCCTGAAAAACTTACCAGAACTTAAACTACCCCAAAACGTTCTGAACTTGGGACAGTGCGCAGTTATGTTGCAAACACCTAATATCGTAAGAATTTTTTATCTTAAATCCGGATATAAGATGAAGTACTTTTTCTGTGACCGAAACTGTCTCCAAAACAACTCTTGGGAAGGTGAGCAACTTGTGCAGTGAAAATAGCTGATAATATTAATAACAACAAGAATAACAACCCCTAGGAAGTACATGGGTCCTCGCGGTTCAGCTCATTGGCCAGCGTGCTCGCTTTCCATGATGCGATTTTGGGCAAGATTATCGGGTGCATTTTCCTTGCAATGTCCCAGTATATGTTGCTGTGTGATGATGAAAAAACTCACTTCTCAGGGTGAGAAGACCAGAATACGGCGTGGGAATGTCTTTGTGCTGAACACACGTACCTCCTTAACTCATGGCCACGAGGTTGAGACGCTGCTGTTTGGCCATGGCCCGTACGCGCCAAGTACATCAGAGGCAGGGAGTACATGACCTTGACGGTGGTGGAGCTTGAGTACTCCCATGACCCTCGCGTATCTACTGATAGAGTCCCTTGCTGGACAGGTTGAAGGGTAGGGGTCAGACAAAGAAGCACTCCAGAAGCAGACCTCGAAGCCAAGAAGAGGACTTCAAATCGCAAACTCCAGGAGAGGAGTAAGCCAAAGAAACCCTCGACACAGCGAAGAGGATCTAAAGGGGAAACAGGGCTCTGAAGGCGAGAGGGGAGGCAAGCATGTCTTGGGGAATGTTCAGCGAACAAGAAATCAAGTCTGATTGGCCAACGCACGAAATGGGCAAAGGAAATGAATATATATTCTAACAAGCCCACCACCCACGCAAAACTCTCTGGGGCGTGCGTGGTCGAATAAATGCTCGATAAGCGAGCTTCTGATCTCAGGAGGCAGGATCTTTCGGGCGCGAGAAAGGCCTGAACCCTTGACACATAAATCAAAGAAAATATGGGTAATAATGAGCTTGTATTCAAATAATCAATGAAATTAATACACAAAATACACTCGAATTAAACAAATAATCAATTAAATTAAAACACAAATACACCTGAATTAAACAGCAGATCACTTCGGATAGCTAAATGACCTGACCTTTGTACAAAATTTTACAAATGATACCGTTAGTTCGGCTGCCGAAACATAAATCAAAACCAACAAAATGTTATCACTCTCCGTTTTGAGCCCTACTATTCTTTCTTTGCCCTTTCTCTCTGCCGTGCACGGGTTTTTAAAAATGAATTTTACTGATCAGTTCTGCGGTGCCCACAAGTGCTGCCTCGGGCTACGAACACGTTACCAGAAACATAAAAGAAAGAAATTTGACGAAGTAACATGGAAATATACTATAATACGTACAATTTAAATCATAAAAAAGAATATTTACACATCCATCAAATAGTGGAACAACTTTATCTTTCCCCATTAACACAGAATGAAGCCAGTTAGTTACACAACATTGCCCTAAAATTGTACAAGGTTTTGGCCTTTTGCAAAATCATACAAGGTGAACTTTTAGCAGAATTTAAACCTCTACGAATTTGTTTAAAAGGCGACAGTCTTTCTATACTGAATTTAGGGAGTTTCTCACATGAACTACCACGCAAATTTGCCGTTATCCACTTTCTGGCCCGCATCAATCTTCGCACGAAAAGTCGCAAGTTCGGTTACCTTTACTGCACTCTCCCGTTCGCTCGTGGCCGACCCTCGGCACTCTTGCCGCTCGGTGTCGCAGCGACGTCACTCCACCTTCTCTCGTACGCTTCGCCCGTCCGTCACGCGTTCGGTCAAACCAGGCCCTTCTCTCGTACGCTTCATCTACTCTCGGCTCCCCTCTTCTTCTCTCTTCTGTTCGTCCTCGCCACGAACGTGTATGCCCGCGCTCCAAGTCTCTGGCGCGTCGCAAAATCGGATCTTTGCGTTACTACACTGGGCGTCGCAACTGCAATTTGGATGGCTGCAGCGCTAATACAGTCAGTCTCCACTGGATTTCACAAAACTGTCTTCTGCGCGAAATGAGCACTTTTGGGAAAAAACGTTCTCTGTTCTTACTTCTCTCCGACCGTTTTCTTCCTAACGAGCTTGCTGCTGATTACTAATATGTTCGTATTGCAATCACATTCCTATACCAATTAATCCTCCACGCTCACACCTCTCAATTATTCACTTTCACTACCAAATTCCTAGAGAACTTACGCGTTCGCCTACGCTACCAGACTCATAGAACTAGTGCTTTCGCCCGCGTCGCCGGATTAAGTCTTTTCGTCGTGTCTCGCGGTATTTATGAGATGTGGCCTGGGGCAACCTCGGAGGGGTGGCCACTTCTCCTCCCTTCGTCTTGACCGCAGGAAAAAGTCTGTTCGCGAGTTCGCACTCCGTTCTTCGGTCAGCCGCGGACAGATGGCGTAGTTTGCGCCCGCCGCGCGCTTCGCTCCTTCCCGTATGTCGGTGTCTTTGTGTGGGCGGTTGTGGCGATATGGGGTTATATTCCCATAGCGTTACAATATGTAATTCGGGCGTATTACCAAAGTACAAAAGTGGAGGCAGAATGTAAACGGTATAGGGTAAGGTTGCACACAGAATGGAAGAAAATGTATTCTGACAGCATCCTGAATGAACATCGGATATAGTCAACGAAATTCTATTCAGAGAAGAAATCTGCCTATCATCTGAAGAATTGAATTAGATAAAACAGGAAGTAAGAAAGGAACTTCAGGGGGTCGAACCATGGTTATTATTATTATTATTATTATTATTATTATTATTATTATTATTATTATTATTATTATTAAAAATATAGATCAATACTCTTAAATTCAGACAGCAGAGCTGGAGAGAGAACATCTAGAGAAGGAACCTGTACTGAAACTCAGAAAATAACATCGGTCAATGATAATGCGATTGTTAATACTTTGAGAGAAGTCTATCAAAAGTAGTATATCTTGTTTCAAGCTGTACCACTGCAATACCAAAATACCGCAAATAACTAGGAATAAGAAATTTTACAAAGTCTGCAAAGTAATGAACACCATTTTCTAAGAACTAGCCCTCACACCTGATACTCTCGAAAACCTAGCTGGAGAAGTGCACTGTGCTGCCTTAGCTCTCTCTGAGAGTATGGGAGAGATATTCAGTGTAGTGAACAAAAGCCAGTAACTTCTCCCACATTGAAAATTGAGTCTGCGCCATTATGGAAGAGGAGAATCGAGGACAAAAATAATAAAGCTAGGAAAGATGTTGGTAATCTGACACAGTATTTCGCCAAAGATGGAGAAATCTGCAAAAGGCGGAAAAGAGGAATCAAATAGCTAGGAGGTAGAAAATTAGAATGATCCTCAAAAATATCAATAAGCAGAGGAAAAGAAACTCAATCAAAGGATTGTAAATGGGGCGAGAGAATCAGGAGATGCAGCTAAGCATAAAATAGAAGACATCAGGGATCAACTTTTGCTGCCAATCAGAATAAATTTTACTCCCAACTGAAGGCTGGTTATGGAGGAGAGCGGCAATGTTGACCCTCTGCCCAAATGAAAATGCTGTGGTTAATGTCAAGTCTGAAATGTGGTCTATACCAGACCATCACAATGAGCAGGCATATTGACATCGTAGAGAAATACAAGCTTGCCAAGGTGTAGATGAAATGCCATCAGTTGTGGTTACTGAAGATGTTATTAGAGCAATCACCAGAGAGACCCAGAACTGGCAATCACCCGGTCCTGATGGCATTCATAATGTTTGGTGTAAATACTTTACTGTTTCCCATCTACACCTGGCGAGATTGCAACATCACAACTGTTGGGGCCTCCTCACTGCTGCTTGCGTACCCTCACGCTCCGTAATGTCCTGGACCTTCCTCAACAATCGCTTGGCTCCGCGGTCGGTTACGAAGGACGCGCCGTCACTCCGAGGGGCAGCGGATGTAGCTGGCGGTGGGCGGCGGGGGAGTGGTGGCAGGCGCGTATTAGTTATTCTGCGAGTGCTCCCGCGGTTGCAGCCACCACCACCACCGCCGCCGCCGCCGCCGCCGCCGCCGCAGCCTCGGCTGTCGCCGGGGTGGACGCGCGGACGACAGGAAAAGGTGAACGAACTGCTGCCGATGCTGGTGCCGCTGCCGCCGCCGCCACCGCCGCCACCGCCGCCACCGCCGCCACCGCCGCCACCGCCGCCACCGCCGCCACCGCCCGCCACCGCCGCCGCCGCCACCGCCAGAGCCGCTTGCTTCTGAAGAGACTCAACAGTCGGGAGGATGTGAAGAGTAGGGAGCGGCAAAAGTGACTGAGGTCATCAACTAATGTCGCAGCAGTGCCTATGATTGGGAGGTTCTAGTTTTCGAATCCCGACGGTGGTAGGATTTTCGATGGAAGAGATTCAGAACGGTGGTAGAATTTTCGACAGTAGATAGACAGATCGAATTCAGCCGCAAACTGCGTGAGAATTGTACCGGCCGGCTACTCTGATCGAATGTTTTCGGTGTCTTTTCCGACCAAACACTAGGGGAATGGCCGAGTAGTACCCTAACAAACGGGCAACGGACCGCGCACGATCTTTCCTTCTTGTTCCTTGTCTCATCGTCACCCCTGACTTGCACTCACATGCACTACACTAGCACACATGTCAGGAGAGCAATTGGAAGCTTAGAGCTCGTCCCAGCTGTGGCGGTGCCAAGGCGTTGGGGATATCTGGCAGGGGATAATCCCCGTAGGCTGACGTTGGTCGGAATTCGCCATTCAACTGAGGAAGCTTCCTCTTGCGATAAAAAGCATGCACTTCACTTACGAGTATAATGACCTTAGCAGTTGACGCGCACGGAATCATAATCAACCAATCAATGAAGCGACGAGTATGGCTCGAAGAGAAAAGCAAGGCGAAGAGTTATGGAGGTCAGGGGAGATATGAGTAGGTGGATCGCAGGATTTGTGATTGACTTCTGTGCCTTCAGGGGATTATTAGTTTTATTTAAATTGCGTCATGCTAAGTTTTGTTACTTTATGTTGCGTTAGGGTGATAATGTTGATCTTCGTGAATTAACGTTCGTTACACCTGTGAGCTTGCAAAGGAATTTAAAAGAATGTCATAAATTTTGATTTTGTTTAAATATGAAATTCGTCGAATACTTTTACCATGCTCTAATTCCTTTGAAAAGTGCAATCTCAAAAGCTTGATATCTTAAGAAAAGTTGTAAAAATTTGGTCGGATAAATAATTTTAGGAAAATTCATTTCGAAATGTTTCCAGTTCTTTAAATTTTGGTGAATTAAGAGAAGGTTGTGATTCGATCAGGAATAATTTTCATTAAAATTTTCATAATAATTAACATTGTTTTCCAGTTTAATTAAATATTTTCACATTTTTCATTATTTTCATAACCGTCTCCACATCCTTAGGACGGTAGAATGATATGCCTCATCAGTCGCCTAGTCAATAAAACTGTTCTGCACGACACTGCTTCCCGGCACCTGCGTCTCAACCAGATGTACTCACCGAAGCTGCGATTCTTAACGCAATTTCAAATGACGGTTACTCCAGTTTACTGTCACATTACTTTAATTTCCTTTCGTCAGGACGCAGTCGTTGTGGATAAGATTGAAACTGAAGTTTATGGTCTTTGCGCTATTGCATTCTCAATGAGACTGCCTGAACCACTATGAAATTGTCAACATCAGAAGGACGATCGCTACAGTCAGTTATTGGAGATTCTACTTCCATTCATTGTTACACTAGCAATCATTGACTCTGAGGTACTGCTCTAGGATCTGAGGAAAGTTTCAAAGAAATAGAATGCTGCTGTAAAAATACATTACTGAAACGTTTATTGTGAAGAGGTGGGGTTTAGTGAGCAACTGTTTGAGAAATACGAGAAGCTAAGTTTGTGATGACACTGCAAAAAAATATTTTGGCAGGTTTGGAATAAACTAAGGCTTGCATGAACACCCTTGAGTCGGGTTCCTCTAATATACAGAATGAACCGGTTTATATAATTTCTGCGTCTTCGAAATTTTCCATGAATTCATTTTACTCTTTAATTTAGTTAAAAATGAAATTATTTTAACGTTTCTGCGGTGTTTCAGTTTGAAATACGTTCTTTTTATGCTGAACATGATATAATAGAGACAACCTGTTATGCCAAATGTCTACATTAAATTATCTCCAACAGGCCTTCTTGTTTTTATGTCATAGTTGTGAACTGAAGACGATAAAGTGAAAATAGAATGTAAATAATTTATGAATTGGTAACAAAGAGTGAAATGGCATAATTACATAATGAGGAACAAGTGGAAACATCTCAACAAATATTTATCTTTTAGCAAATTTTATTCATGGCCATTTGAAATTGAAATATTGGTTTTCAAAATGGAGTCTAATGGTTGATCTGCGAAGTGGTCGACTTAATGACGCTCAGAGTGTGAACTTCCCACCTCCGAGTTTGTGTATACAAATTGCAGGTTAGCTTGTGTTTGAGAAGTTTGTTTGTTTATATATTTGTTTGCCCTGCGTTCTGTGTTTGTCATCTCCCCGATAATGTATGGCTCCTTGACTTCCAAATCAGTAGAGATTTTCCCGAGGTTGATGGCATATTCCTACTTCTCTCGGTGACCTCTGATATCATACAAAGGGTCATGTTCTCTGTGTTGTCAGTACAACGCGCAGTGTGTTGGAAGTCTATTCATCGCGTTCCTTTTTCAAGTCGCTTAAGAAAAAGATATTATATCCTAAAACATTTCTATAATTTTATTTGAGATCGATGGGGAATATTATAACCTTTACCGTCGTTTAAAGGGGGAAGGTGAAGTTATTCACCTGGTGAAATGCCAGCTTAGTCCAACGACAGTTGGTTATATACATAGAAACAAAACAGGGATCAGGATCATGGGTACTCTCAATTCAGATGCTCACGAAATAAGTCAAATTTGATTCACTTTTAACATAATAATATAATCTCTAAACGCGAACGTGCATTGAATACGTAAATGAATACACATATACAAAAAAAGAATAAACACCCTGAGAATAAACAATCTTACAACTAATACTCTTTTTGCTTCATACAGGTTTGTGGCTAACTAACAATGTGCCAGCAAAGTCTTTTAACATTTGACAACAATAAATTTCAAAGAAATACTTGTCTACTAGTTCCTCTCCTCTGAACACATTTACATTGATTTTTGAAAAAAACTTATGAACTTCTTGTTTTACTTTACACAAATTAAAAGCTTTGATCTACTCTTTCAAAATTTTAAAATTTAAGAATGATTGATTCTTGATTCAGAACAACGTTTTAAATAAACTCTCCACACGCGATATTGAATTTTCCTACGTTTTTTCCTGATCTACAGAAACTCTGGTCAAAAGTCCAAAATAATATTATTCCATCGGGAACGTTCTTACTTGACAATATACAGAGTTTTCCTACGGGGTGTCTTTTGACATCGAAGGACCGGCTCGTGTCCGTTATAAAATGTGTAGCCGGGCCGTCGCGCGTTCGCTTGCGTAGGGATTTGTCCAAGAATTTTACCCAGATGTAATGAAATCCCACGTAACAGCAATGTAGTAACAGAACAGAACGTCAAGACAAAAAGAAAAAAACTGGAAAAGATAAAGATACATTCGTGTATTAGCTATCGTCTGTAAAACTTGTACGATCTCCTCACTTCTCTGCTCTCAATAATTTATGCAAATACTACTCTTGATTCTATTCACAATTAGTCGTATTGCATTTAAAATAAACAATTTACCTCTTCTATTGTCTTCTCTGAAGAGTTTTTCTGGAGCTATTTGGAAAGGAATGCTCGAAATGGTACTCTCTCGTAGTCCGATCTTGCAAGACGGCTTCTTACTTGACGGTTCGCTCCCAAAAGAAAGTTGCAATGTATTATGCCAACTTCCTTCCTTTCTACTACATTAGCGAACTCTCCCGTTACATTTTTGCACGACCTCTTTTGTTTTTGGGCGCGCGTTCAACTTCGTTTAAACACCCTTCTAGACACAGGCGAAGGATGAGACACGTTTTGCGGGATTGGTGGGAAAACGGATGGTCACAAGAGTGCACTGATAACAGTTTCGGAAATTTGGCACGCGAACCATGGAATGGCCCGAACAACGAAGAATAACATTAACTCTTAGTATATCATATTTATCGCCTCATTCATCGAGGTAAAATTTAGACATCTCGGGAAGAAGTATCTTATGAAGATGTGATTGTCGACTACATTGTGCAGTCACACGACACACAAAGTTGATGAAAATCAAATAAATTAGTATAGAAGCCAAAAAAGGTGACACTTGAACCTTGCTTTTGAAACTTGAGCGAATTGAATGTTTGTTTCTTTGGACACAGTTAATTGCACATTTTTCGTTTTCAGATGCACATGCGATTGTTCATTTGAAATACCAACGTTCATGGAAAGCGTTTTCTAGGTATATAGAGGTTCCTTACGACTAACTTATTGCAAATTACAAAACCAATTTGCAATATCTAATATCGCACTATTTAGTGTGCATACTAATATTCGTCCTGTTCCATCTGAAGCTTTTGCTCTGATTTTGTCAGCTCAATGTTGGTCTCGGTAGCGCAGTGGTTTGGAACAACATCCAAGTAGACGGAGAGAAACCCGAAGACGAAGACAGAGAAAAGTTGTAATTTTGCGAAAGACCTGGGCGTTTTCACCATGAGGTCGTTCCGTCATTGACTTACCACTCCACCGCATACCCCTTCTGAACTATCACATCATCTATGACTAATTATTTCTCATCAATCTCCCCTCGTGCTTATCCTACCAACCTTCACACATAGGAAGGAAAGAGACTTCTGTGATCACTTGTCAAGGAGAGAAGAGGGAATATAGGAACAAGCCTACTCCTTCGCCTAAACTCGAAAATTAATGAAATCACTCGGAGCATAGCAACCAGCAGCATTTAAACTGAAAACGATACATTTGGAAGCTGAGGACACCGAAGTGCCTCATAAAATTGTGTCAGAACCTATTTCTCGACTATTAGTACTTGAATGCGACCGAGATTTGAATCCCGGTTCCCAGATGTGGAAAATGCATGAGTAGGTTTCAGGCAACCACCAGGAAAAGCTCGCAACCTGTCGGCGTCCATTAATGGAAATCACCGCCTCCCAGGTCATGAATATTGCAAGAAACTGCGGCGCCTCTGCGTCTGCCGCCTTGTGAGCAAGCAGTGCATCGCAGTGCGTGGGGCGCTTTCTCCAGTGGCAGTGGACCCTCACCTCGACCTCCTCCGCTCTTCCTACTCATTAATAAACAGTGAAAAGACACCCGATCTATGGTTAGACATCATAGATACTTATCCTTCCCATACTTATTATCATTCTCATTGGGGTTACGAATGAAAATGTCGATATACAAGTAAAACCAAGCCCATTTTAATGCCTTTTAATTGCTTACATCGCTTGATCATACATACATACCTAGTATGGAGAAATTGATACAATGCTGCAGAGAAAAACGAATATTTTCGGCAGAAAAAATCGTATTGTACATCCCTGGAACCGAAAAAGAGGATAATTCTTGTTCCTATTTGTAGTATATTACTTCTTCTAATACGATGTGCAGTCAGAATCCGCGTTTTGTTGGCCCTTGATACCGAAAAAATAATTTACGACAAAGCGTCTGTCCTTCTGTGAACAAAGCTACCACTAAAGCAGTAAGCAGGATTTTTACCAATTATTTTTAATTTTTTGGGGTACTTTACGTGATGCTTCAAGGACATTTTTCAAAATTTTTCGGGTGCCGAATCGGGGACCGAATAATGACGACGCCTCAACCGCCCTCTGCCTCCGCTTCCGAGTCACCCTCCATAGTCACCGCTATCACCAGCTGCTTGATTGGATCAAATTCCTATCAATGAGCCCGACACGGGAAACATAGCATTCAATTCCTAGACCGCCCTCAAAATATGGTCTGATTTTTTTGAAATCCTGCACAAATGTTAAATTAACTGACTAGGGCTAACATACAGCTACATACTGCTGCTGAAATGCACAATACACTCTTCTTCCTTATTACAAAAATGCTCTATGCAACAAAATAAAGCATTTGGAGAGGATGAGGCAATATGTTGATGGCTCTCATTTTTATAAAATTGGTACGTCAATGGAAAACTTTGTTTTTCTAAATTAAAACATAGGTCAGTAGGTGTATAAACTTACTACATTTAATACATATATTATAGGTCGACTCACACGTTTGAAAAGTGTTTGGATTATATTGTTTTTTCAGGTAGGGAATTCTAAGATCTTTATTTTGGATGTATAAAGTGTGGGTTACTATTGTTGCCTCGATCCCTATTTTATTTCGATTCTAAAAGCAAAATAGCTATTTTTTACTTGAGCGCAAACTCAAATTTTTCTACTTGTCTTCCGCACTCACACAAACTCATTTTTATGCCGGGAACAATCAATTTTCAAAATTCACTCATTATACTTCAGCGAAAGTTGGTATAAAACCCAAGTGGCTCTGCAATGGGTCTATTAAGTTGTCGATATCTTGCTCAATGTGCACCCACATTGGCCGAGTAAACTCCCAAGGAGATTGTTTCAATGACAATTCTTACATTTTCAATCTCTATTATAATAAATATTTTCCCTCGAATTTGGCGTCCACAAAGTTACACTTCATTAAATTGTTATTGTTTTCCTTTTTCAAGATAACAAAATATTAATTATTTCTTTAAGAAACAATACAGGCTACTCGTAAATATTGTATATTTGTTTTTAGGAAACAAAAATATTCAGAGATGGATATTTCCTGTACACTGTTGCGTGACTTCGGGTCCTAAGCTATTTCTCAAATCAAAAAATAGAATCCAGTGGTGTTACGCAATCGCACAGACGTTTGGTTTTCTAATCTCTTTAGCATAGCCTAGCTTTTCACTCTTGCCCCACCCTCGTCCGGCAGCTACCTCTCGGGGCTTAAAACACATTTTTCACTTGTTCTCAGTATTTTGGTCTTCTAGTAATAGAATTGAAATATGTCTTCAGAATTATTACAGAAGAGTAAAACATATTCCTTCATACAAATTTATATTAAAAAATTCGAGCCGTTTTTGAAAAAAAATGTTGTTTGACCGTTCGTGAAAACGTGCAACTTTGAGCTCATTTTCACAGAAAAGTTTTGAGTTTTCGAGACAATCAGAAATCATTTGAAGAACCTCTATTCACAAATGAAATAATGTATACAAAATGACCGTAATGGATATAATGATTCAAGAAATACTTTTCAAAAAATTACCTTTTTTGTCGTTTTTGACAAATCAAAAGAATACATAAAAATCTTCAATGTTGTAATTGTAGGAAGATGTCGAAAACATTTTGAACGTTTGAAGTTTTCGAACATTCGTGTATTTTAATGAACCTGCGCCGTTTTTATGTGGTCTTTTCGTTATTCGAAGGCAAATTTTAATAAAAAATATTGAAAAACCTGTGTGAAAATTTTGAAAAATGTCCTTTAGGCTTCGTGTTAAGTACCCCGAAAAATTTGGTAAAAATCCTGCTTACTGCTTTAGAGCTAGCTTTGTTCACAGACAGGACAGACGCTTTGTCGTAAATAATTTTTTCGGTATCAAGGTCCCACAAAACGCGAATTCTGACTGCACATCGTATTCGAAGAAGTAATATACTACATATAGGAACAAGAATTATCCCCTTTTTCGGTACCAGAAGTGAACAATACGAATCTTTCTGTCGGAAATATCCGTTTTTCTCTGCAGTATTATAAAAATTTCTCTATACTATGTATGTATGCATGACTTATCGATGTAAACAACTAAAAAAACATTAAAAATTGACTTGGTTTTACATGTATATCGACGACATTTTCACTGATAACCCCAATGAGAAGGATAAATATGTCAAGGTAGACAGGTTTTCTAACCACAGATCGGTTGTCTATAAGGTAAAAAATGGTGATGGAAGACACTGACGAACCTCAGATGCTTTCGTGTTAAAATAATTTTAATGATTTTACATTGATCTTCTAATTTCAAAGTCATACCAAACACGTAATATACGTGTCCAATGTGATCAAGAAGAATTTAAGTGTCATCCACCTTAAAAATTGGTGAAAAGTCGATGTCACAACTGTCCGCAGAATGAAAATGTGTGCAATAGAGTTTACAGAGGTCTCCCCATTTACATGTGTGTGGCCAATGCCCGATTCGCTCGCATATATTCTTTGCCCAGAGAGCGGCATCGCTAATAATTCCCTCGCCATTACGCCCTACTGCACCTACGACACTTGTGTATCCACAACAACACAAACAATCGACTCTGGGAAAGCAGCGCGTGGAGCGCGGCGAAGAAAGAAGCGACGGCAAAGCAAACGAGCGCGAGCGTTGTTTGCTTAAACAATCAGCTTCCTAATAACAAAAATGATCGCGCCGGAGAGCGCCGACCAGGTGCACCCATTCATGTGAATTCACTGTCTCCACATAATTATTGTAGAATCGCGTTTGAAATGTGTATCTCTGGACAGAAGCGCACTCGAGATGAGCACGGATGCGCAAACAAATGTAAACATTATGTGTCATACTAGATGCAATTGCGCCATATTAGGAAGTGTTCTGTTATATTAGATTGCATACTAGAAACGAATGTATTAATTTGAGAATCTAGGCGATTCGTTGTAAATGCTTGCAATAATACCGCTAGACTAAACTCATTTTCATTTACAAGGGAGAAAGAGGGAGGCTTAATGCATTACATTGATCATACTGGTACCTAGGAGCATGATTGACAACTAAAATGGACACTGGTCTACTGTATTGACACGCTCTTTGTGGCGAGCGATTCTGGAATTTTAGCGATTGCGCGCATGAGTCTTGTGGGTTCTGGGGTTCCAGAAACGCTCTCTTCCTCACGTTCGTCTGTTTAAAATAGGAAATAACAATTTGAAGAAAATCTATCCTAGATACCCGAGGAAGATCTCTTCTATTGAATGAAAACTGCATCGAAATCTATTAAGCCGTTTCAGAAATTACCCCCGAATACAAACATTGTAAAAACAATTGAAACAATTGAACTGTTTTGCGTGTTACCTAAATAGCTACATGAGATTAGAAAAAAAAGAAATTATTATGAAAACAGACACTTCAATTTTATTTACATAGGTTAAGATTTTTCCGATAATTTAACTTACGTGAATCGTTGTTTTAATATTTGAGTATGAAATTGGATGGTGGAAAATGAACACAACTAAAAATTTTCTTTAATATAAGCAAGCATGAAATGTTTCAGAATTCTAATATAATTCACATGAACTGCATAATGCTCTCATCACGTTTCTCCCAATGCTATTTTTCCGGATGATGATGTCTTGCCCTCGCATGAACGTCCGTCGTTTGTTCAAGTACGTCTTAAATCCGTCAGGCTGTGGGAGATTGTTAGGGAAACACGATATGTACATCTCATCCTGCCATGCTTCTAATTCCTCCTCATTTTCTTTCTCTTCAACTGAAATATACGGCGTTCATTACGCTTAATTTTCGCTTTAACCTCGCGTCTGTAGATTCTATCATAAATTTAATGAATCTTGTTTCGGACGGGTTTCATAACGCCGATAAGAAGCAACTCTATTCTCAGACACTCGACACCACATATCGCGGTAATGCCTCGAGCGTAGCCAACCTTTGCAAAGCTTTCGACGAGTGAATGTTAATTTGCTTTGCTCGCGGACTGCGCTGCTCGTTACTGCTCAAGGTGGCGGCCTCGTTACCCCGCCTCCGCTGAAATCCAGCCTGTCACTCTCTTCGGCTCCTCGTGACAGAGCGTCGAATGAGGAATTGAGAGCTTCACCCCCACTGCCACATACTGGTCATTTCTTGAGGTAGTCAGAGGCTGTAGAAATATTTTATGAAATTGGAAGAGCGATACCAATAAGAGAGAGACACGAGGAATTCCTAATCAAATAAATATTTTTTTAAGTAAAGAGGAATTTAAACAAGAAAATCTCATATTCAGGTTTCGTTAGGCTCGGAGAGTTTCTTTCAGTGTTGATGTTCGTAATTTCTTACTTGCATTATAGTGCTGTTTAATATAAGGTCAAAAGTGCATGTTGAAGTAGATATAGTTATGATGAAATTAATTTAGAGCGAAAATATAAATGAGGTACGCTGAGTTGAGATGAAATGCTCACTTTCTGCTAATTGGTAGTTTTGTGTTGAGAACGGTGATTAGAAAATTTGAAACATATTGAAAAAAAGAAAGTAATACAATTATTGTGCTGGAAATTTGAAATTAAAAATGTATATTAGGCTGACAAAACTACACAAAATCCACATTGAAAAGATTGAATTATACCGTCTCATAAACAATTTTAGTAGATGACTTGAGAGCAAAGAGTAACTTTTGAAGTCATTTTAAAAGCATTTCAGGTTTATTGTAAAAAAGATAAAATATAATATATAAATAAGATAAATATATGCAAACAGTATCATATTTAATGACATAAAAGTCTTACATAGAAAAGTTTATTCTGTTTTAACATTCTAAAAATAATAAAACATTAAGTTTGAATTATAATTCGTGTCCTTGTATTCGTAATTACATCGCATAATAAATTGTAAATTGATTACTCCAAAATTCAACATTTGAAATATTAACTGTAATTCTCTCAACAATAAAAATATGGGTCACAAAATTTGGAAGGTTGCAACGTAACAGGTATAAGTACGAGGAATATAATATTACAGCACATATTCCGTTAGTATGACGACTGAATTCATCTGTCTGGTGTTTACATTTACCGCGAAGTAACGTTTTCCACCTACTCAGGACTCTTCACTTCCTGATGCACCTGCAATTTAGTGTGTACTTTACTTCTGGCATGCTAGCACGAAATGAAATTTGCGATGTCATTGCCGTGCTTCAACACAGAATCGCTGGGATGTCTTGACATTAAACTTACGTTTGCATTATGATCGCACTCGTTGGCAAAACTCGTGACCACGAGATGAATAAACGCAGTAAGAGAAGCACTTCTGAATCGCGCTTCACAAACGGTGCAAAAGAATAACTCTACCTCCGTAGCAAAGTCGACACGTTACTTAACCGTTCATCATGAAATTGTGAACATTATTAGAATCTGACGCTCGGAAACAAGACGCACATGTTCTCGTAAACGTTGTTCGTAATTTGTGTACACTTCATATATATTTTTTGTACACTTCATCATCTAATGTTCGCATATTAATTGCCCAAAATATGTGTAATTTCTTCATTTGTAGTTTGTGCTGTCCATTTGTATTTTTTTCTTCATAAAATTATTGAAATTGCTTCCACACACTTTCTCTGTTTCTTTTGCTTTTTTTCAGCACTGAATCTTTAATAATAGTTTATTTCAAGAGTTTTAAACATCACCAAAACGACATGTTTTAATATTATATTGATGCTTACATGCTATTATGGACCTAAACAATTGATATCTTTATCAATAAAATGTAAACAAAGTGATTACAGCGGAGTGCAAGAGGTAAAGAAAGTGACAATCATAGGGCGATAGACATCTGCGATTGGTTTAATTTGAATAGATTCTTGCTTAGCATTGGTTACTTACTACACCGCCAGTCATGAGTGAGGCAGTCGAAATAAAATCATCAAACTCCTTTTTTTTTAGATTTATGTATTGTTACTCATATAAATCAAATTACTCGGTTTTAGGTACATTAGTATTTTTTAAATATAAATCAAAATAATCAAGTTGTATATTTATTAATTATTGACAATTAGACAATCATAGGCAATTAGTCATTGTCACTGTCTTCTTCAATAACTGGGATCACACGTACTTTTATGTATAAACAGTCCACTCAAAATTTCTGACGGTTTAACTATTTTCGCTGAGTAACGAGCGTGAGCAAAATCATAAATGACCGCAGCTATGTAGGAGCAGCATCCCAGGCTGCGACTAAAACGTTTGCATGTTCACAGTAATATCGTTTCACCGATAGTGGAAAGAGATAGGTGGGTTCCTCTGATGCACCGATATTTACTCGTTCTGTGCTGCGCCAGTTTGTCACGAACCACGTGACCACAACAGGGTTGAAAAGCGTGACGCACTCCGGTTGAAAACCGAGACCAGACATTGGCTGCAATGTTACATGGAGAGAAAGAAGTGTTGAGAAACATTTTGAAAGTGGCGTAAAATGACAATTTTCAAGGGAGACCAACCAAAAACAATAGGAAGGCAGTGTAATTAAAAAAATGCAATATTTGAAAAAAGAAAAAAGTGCTTATCTGTTTCTGTTTTAATGACTTGCAACTGTGATAATTTTGGCATTTAAAATTCACGCTAATATCGTGATGCAAACTGGTGCTTGAAGCTCATTGGCTGAAGTCGGATGCGCGAGAGCCCACCCATCCCTTTCCACCATGGATAGTCCGACTGAGTTTGGTTCATAAATGATGTAACACATATAAGATTGTGAATTAATATGTCCTGATTGAATCTGCGTTTAAATATTGGTAAAAGCTTTTTCCCAATCACATTTTGGCGCGTATTTCAAATTTTTGAACTAAAAAAGTTGGTTTTAATTTTGTACACTTTCGTCATCATTGTTTAAAAATCTGAAAAAGTATATGTTATAGAATGTTATAAGACACATTCTAGGGGGAGACAATACTCCAACTTTATCACGTCGAAAATCCATTTCTAATTTTTTTATTTATTTTCTATTTGAATTTGGGGTCAGAATTGGTTGCCAAAAAACCTAACAATTCAACTATTTGCCCCCGTCTCGCTAATTTGTTTCAACCTGATACATACAATAGAAACTGAGAAAAAAAATAGAACATGAAAAACACGTTTATCGTGTCTCTGCAACAGATTGGCCTTGGAATAATTTTCTTCCCATCTCAGGAACCAATCATCAAGTTTTAAATTTCATGAAATGAGGTCAGAGAGTTGATAGAGTCTACCTGCATCGTCTGCAGGTCTTGTCGATAGACGTAGATCTATATAGAAACCAATACGCTTTCTAAATATTTGCAAAATACTGATAATAACCCTTTTGTCGGATGTTCAAGAGGTAAAATTAACATCCATGGAAATATTAGCAACTCCATCTTAAGCTGGATATTGTAAGTGTTCGTTGCAAAGTTCACTGTTGGAGAGGTGGAAGGTTAATTAGTAAAAGATAACAGAAATGTATCATTTATTTTTATAATTTATTTCTTCTCGTTCGACATTTCTGTCTCTCGAGGGGTTTGAAAACTGTACATTTTACATTTTAACGTTTTGGATATGATCATCCGTAGGGAAAGATCATTTATTCTTACTTGTGAACATGGTTTATGGTTGGAAGATTTGTTCAGACTACAAGTTTTGGTCTTGAGTGTAGTGATGGAAGCTAAGGCAGCGTTAGGAAAAGTGAACCCAGAAGCTACGGTGGTATAAATCTATCCTAGGGGAAACCTTGTAATACGGGGCCACGAAGTACAACGCGGCCACGAAGTACATTAAAGATTGTGAAATAGGGTGAAGGGTATGGATTTTGATAGAAATGGTCAGCTATTTTACTCATGTGTTCGGTTAGTGTAAGAATATTTGACTCGCGATGAATTTGGGAATTTTAAATAAACCATGGTGCCTTGAGGGTCTTTCTAAGGAACTTATTTTATTCTTGGGAACAAACTAATGCCAATCACTCTCAATGTATTACCCAAATGCTCGGAATTAATCCGCCCTTTCCGGTATGATACGCACACTTAAGTTTCTGATTGAACACCGGCCACATAAGTCTGCAATAATCCTGTTTGCACTCTTGATTGCACTTGGTAAACTTCCGATTTGATAACATGATCCATGAAGGCAAGCGGCAAGCAGCGGTGCTCGGCGGGAAAGCCTATCTTGGCGCCTACCTTTCCTGAGGTGTTCGGAGGTCCAGGTTAATAATAATATAATAATAACAATAATAATAATATTCTGCAGGTAGGTATATACAACCTGGTGGCAGAACTCTACAATTTACACATTAATAATACTAACTTTAAATTATTTAACAACGTAACTTCAAATTATTTAAAGACATAATAATAATAATAATAATAATAATAATAATAATAATAATAATAATAATAATAACAATAATAATAATATTATCAGATTCTATAATGCGTACAATGAAACCTGTTTTAAACGACCACTTATGGTTCCGGTGAAAATTGTTGGTTTATGGAGGTGGTCACTTAATCAAGGTGTTGAGGTTACAGGAAGTGTAGATCAGGTCTAAATGTTGTAATTACTACAACGCAAAGTACGTTTTCTTTACAATGTATGTATGTTTTCTTTGAAACGTTTTTAATTATGTACTTACAACCATTTGTTACTTGCAGAATAGAAGAAATGAATGGCATACATATACCTTGAGAATGTAGTGGAATTAGCAACGCGTTATTTTATGAAGTGTAATTTACTAACGGCATATGTTATCTGCAAAAACAATTATCCTTCCAAGTTAAGCAATTGTGTGTAGTAGAGGTTCTAAGTAATCTGACAATGTATTCCGACGCAGAAAGTAATTGAATCAAAAGTAATTTTCACTGCGTTACCTCTTCTTAATCTACCACAGCTCAAAATAGACTGGTTAATGTAGGTCAATCTGCGAAATTTGTCCTTAAGTAAGGGAATATTTTCACTTACCTCATGAAAAAATTAATTGGTTCCCAGAGAAAATGTCCGTTAAATGAGGTAACTGCTTAATTGAGGTGGAGGTCTGACCAGGTTTCACTACAACTATAAAAGTATAAACACATTTTTACAAGAAACCCTGGTTTTCCCTGGAAAATGGTTAAAAGAATATTGATTTTTCGTTAGATCCGAAACATTTGTGCGAATTACGGGTTTATGCTGTTTAAACTACTTACCCATGCACCCGCATCATTTACCCGAGAGGGTTTGGGATTTTGGTCCCACGTACAAAAATTCTGGCGGGCAATTGGCAACTCCCTTCCGTTTACCCTGTGTCCAGGTCGACGGTGCCATGTGCGCAGTGAGGAAACAGTTAGTGGCTCCCTTCCTCCCTCCCGATTACTTCAGTCCAAGAGATCCCGAGTGAGGTCTCGATTTTGTGGCACTATCCCCCCTCCCCACCAACACACGTTCACACACTCAGGGCAAAGTGAAGGAGGACTTGCCTGCGAATGCAAGAGTGACGTCATGGCAATGACATATGACGGTACTGGCAATCTCCGAAATGGCAAAGCGTTCCCTCCCAGGCTAATCGGAAGATGTTCTTAACCCTGCAATGTTCGCGTGCAGACTCTGGGTACGCACCAATTTATTCTTCTCTTTATTTTTAAACTTTTCGCCTCAGGATTCACGTGTTTTCAGTACCTTCCTACAAACAGTTTTTTAAATCATTCTTTCGTTTCAGTATTGACAAGTGTAGTCGTTTCGCAGTAATCAGCAATTGCTGACTCTCAGTCCGGCGTTCCGCACTGGCTTTCCATTGTTGCATTTACTTTCAATAAATGAACAAAAAATGGATAAAAGTGGAAACTTATTAATGTATTTTTCGGCTTGTTTCTAGTTTTTTTTTTAAATTTTTACAATCTGAGTATAAATATTTTGTTCAGAAATTTACGAATGTGATAAGTAATATGTGTATGTAATGATACGAAAATTTCTTAATTTATGTAGCTTAAAATATTGTTTTTGTGTTGATATTATTTTTTCATTAAATTACTTTTAACATTCGCACGCCTTTTTTTCGCAATTTCCTTTTGTACCGAGCATAAATTTCCGTTCTCTTCATCCGCTTTTCGCTGAGTGTGGACTCACAGTTCACCGCGATTACTGATGTTTGAAAATATTCCGCGAGTGCTTTACGGTTAAGAACATTCCATTTGGGCGTATCCACAAGTCAGACTGACGGAACGCTTTTTGACCACCTAAAGGAGGTGAGAATAAGGCGAAAAGTTGGAGAATCCTGGAGAAAACGGAGAATCATTCTCTACTGGGGGGAGCGAGATTCGTCGCAAGGGTGGGACACGAATCTTATTCCGATTTTTTCATGCTAGTGATTTTTTCGTCACCTTCGATCTGTCTGGAATTTGTGGGAACAAAGCGGTCAGCAGCAGGTTTTTTGGCGGATTCTTCCGTGTCCTCTACCTCTCATTTCATTGGAGCTCCATCATATTAGCATCATAATTATCTCTCTTTTTATTATTGATTCATTATCATTGTTAATCCAGATTTGTAATAACCTACCCATTACAATATTTAATCGATTCCTTATCAAGAGAGAAGCGGTATACAACTTAGGCCCTGGGAACATAATAAAGAATCTTCATCATTTCAGACTTCTTGCCTGTCATCTGTCTACTGGATTTCAAATTCTGCTACTACAACAGAGGGTGCCTCACAATGAAGAAAGTTCGACAGGGTCTCCTATTCCATTGCTTTAGTTACCAGAAGGCTCAAAGGCCCCAAGAGTGGCTATATCGCGACACCCCTAAGGGAAGATCAAAACTGTGCCACAAAGACCACTGTAAAATTTGTGGTGGGAAAAGCGGGTTTTCTGCAAACTCTTTTTGAGTTCCTCCCGTTTTCCTGTCACTCATTTACCATTCATAATGCAAATCTTATGCGAGCATTGTCACTAAATGTTTTTAGTATATGTGTCTGCAATTCTTCTTTCTCTTTTCTAACATTAAATATTTTTATCTCGTTACGATAGTTATTTACTTTGCAATTTTTACATACCACAATACAAAGTATATAACTGTATTACCTTCCACATAACTATGTTTTTTGTTTTAGGGTACTTTAGTTCCGTGCTATGCGAGCCACAGTTTCGTCCGGTTACAAGCCGTAAGGCCAGCACCCGACCTGAGACGTCTTGGGGGGTGGCGAACACAATTCGCCAGATGGTCAGCTAGCTCAGTGAGACGTCCCAGTGTGGACACAATAAAAAAAAAAGAATAGGGGGGCATGGTCGTGAAGATCGTTTTGGATTGGATGCAAAATTACACACAACTCGAGTGAGAATCACTTTTCACTAAATTCAGAATATATTCTAGAAATATTTGCTGTTATAACAGATACATAAAATGGCACACAGAAAAAATCAAATACAAAATACTCTTGACTGTCTGTAAGAAAAACCCACACACACACTAATAACTCGATTCACAATTTCTTACTCTTCTTTACAACCCAATTTTTTAACACACACACACACTTTCAGAAATTCTAAGAATCGTTAAAATATTACTTTATACAAAAATGAAAGAAAAACACATTGAAAATCAAAACTAGTACTTCTGACTTAACATTGTTCTCACAAAAATGAAACTCTCTCTCTCTCTCTCTCTCTCTCTCTCTCTCTCTCTCTCTCTCTCTCTAAAATCCAGAGAATGATTACTATTATAATTTGTCTCTTACACAGACTCTTAATCACTAAATTACAATATCAGATCTTCAAATCCTTTTAAAAGAAAAGATTGATTCTGTTCTCACGTATTAGAAGTCGGAAACAAATGTACTTTTACTTTCATTATCTTTTAAGCATGGTAAATATGTTACCCTCCTTTTCTTTCTACGTGACGGATACAGAATAAGCTTTCTGATTGAAATGAATTACTCCTATCCCTACAAAAACAGTTCATTTAGTACGACCTTACTGTATTCTTTTTCCGGCCGCGTTGAGCAGTCAGCTGTGCTTTCTTCTACCCCTTTCCTCGGAGCTGTTTCGGCCTTGAAGTCTCGGAGCCTCGGGTTGAGAACGCAGTTGCCCACCAGAAACGCGTTCTTCTTCTCGTTCAAGGTTTATGTTCTTGCGTACTCTCATGTGAATTTTACTTAATTTCCAATTACGGTTAATGACCAACTGGATATTCAGAATTGAAATGGATCCAGAGATCACCCTCTTTTATACGAGCACAAACTTCAAGAGAGTATATATAAGAGAGAAAAAAAACTGGAAAGAGAAATGAATGCAACTATTAATTACTGCCATCTATTCAAAATTCCTCTCCCTAATTCTATTATAAATTCATAACGTCTCTTATTATCTTTCTTCTAAGATTTCGTTTAAATCAATTTATAATAGAATATTTACCTCTTCTTATCTTCCTGAAGAGTTTTTCTAAAAGTTGCAAATCTGAAGTCCGCTGCAATATCAATTTCTGGTGTGCCGTTTTCAATACGTCTGCCCAGTTGAGCTGCTAACCTCAGAAAGAACTTTTTCTTTCATCTGACTACCGGTCTCGCCCTCGGTCTATGGTGGCGGTCTCTCTTGATCTAATTTCCAGTTAGCATTCCTAATATTCATCCGCGTTGGCGCGCGTTCAAAATACTCCTTTCCCTCGCTCTCTTAGGTCGCATGTGACACGTTTTCGAGGTCTAAGAAAACGGGCGGTCACAGCTAAGTGTATTTCATTTGATTCGTAGACTCCTCGGTTTCACACCAACGAGCACCACTGCATTCTTTGAATTGTATGGAGAGCAACGAGGAGCACCAGATTTATCAGTAGCATTGGTGAGTAAATTTTCATTCATACTAATTAAGGAAGTTGTGCTCGTGGGTTGTGTCTTGCGAAATTTAAAAAAAAGCTATTTATTGCAAATTTTTGGACAGACTTAATTGACACCGAATATCATCGGAGAAGTTACTTACTGAAGTTACATTCTTATCCCTAACTCTTTATTCCTAAATTAACCATGATGTAGTAGATGTACACATAACCAGAAAAAATATTTTGAGGGGAAATGTGTCTGACATGCCAACAAGTACAGCAATTATAATTCATGGGGCTGGAGTTTCCGACAAGATTCCGACCATGAATCTACGTCATTATATACATGTTACTTCTGGATGCTCAACTTAACAGATATTGAAGAATGATATGAAGAATATGAAGATATTGAAGAATGATATTGAAGAATGCGATGAATAGACCATCAAGGACTGCAGACACATTTTAGTAGACCAGTATATCGTCTCCGTTGCACGAAAACTTTCCCACTGGGCTAGACTTATGATGCTGGGGAGTTGCCGCGGAGTCCAACAGAGGGAGCGGCCGGTGGCCTGGCGCGTTGGCGTTAATTGGCCCTCGCGCGGGCAGCGCGGCGCCAAGTGGCGCGTCTGTGCTGGCGCGCGCGGGCAGATGGCGCAGCACTCCGCCGCCAGGCAGTTCCAGCGAGAGCGACCCCCCCCTCCGAAGCTTCTTTCGATTATTTTTAATATGGTCATAGAAACACCCCAAAAATAAACTTTCAAGGAGAAATGATTTCAGTAGTTTTGCTATTCATGAACTAATTATTTTAATGCTAATAGACGTGTGAATTATAAAACGTTCAAAACGCAACAATTGTACCAGGAGAGATGGATCAGGGCATCAACTGATGTCCCTGCAGCGCCTCTAACCGGGAGGTACTAGGTTTGAGTCCCGACGGTAGCAGTATTTTCGACACAAGCTTCTCAGGTAGGTGGAATTCAGTCGCTGTCTGGAGGAGAATTCTAGCGACCGACTGCTCTGATCGGTTGTTTTACGTGGTTTCTTCGATCAACACTACGGGAATTCCCGGATCAGTACCCTAACAAACGGGCCACGGACTGCACGCGATCTTTCCTACCTCTTCCTTGTTCTATCCTCTACCCTGACACACACGATAACATACGCTACAAGTCTACTATTTTTCTCTTATGACCGTGAGCCTAAAATCTGCGCCGATTCCTTTTAGAGGCCACAATTTCCCATCAAATAATTTAGTTTTTCTTTGATTATACAACAGGGGTCTTCTCTCTTCTTTGGGGAAATCAGTAATGTCCATTTCACTGTCACAGCAGTCTGAATAATCTGAAGATGATGTAGATGGTAGGTCATGTGGTGGGTTTCGTATAGGAATGTCAGGACCATGTGGTATGGATCTAATGGCTGACCTAAGTTATTGTAGAAATACATTGTTAACGTTCATTTAAAATTGAATCAATCGTAAATTTCGCAGAAACTGTGGGCGATGTGAAGAAATCGAATCCACATATTTAATCAGGTTGCAACACCGTCTCATTGTCACCCAGCTGTTAATCAAAGGGAGCGAATTGTCACAGCCCCGCGTTTACGTACGACATATAAAGCACACATCACGTGCTAATTTGAAATATGATAAAAACAAAATTTTGCAAAAACTGCACGTGTTAGAAAAAACTAAAATTTTATATTGTAGGTATGGGGATAATCAAAGCACAATAATAAAAATAAATATATTATTTATTTTTATTATTGTGGTTTTATTATTTTTTATTATTACCATAAGTATTATTACCATATATATCGTCTACCACCACGGAATTTAAAATTATATATGTAATCGAGATGAAAAACAAATTCATAATCACCCATTTTCATCAAAAGCAGCAAATCGTCGCAGTCCTGTGTAATTATTTCTCGTCGTGTATTTTGTGAGAATTTATATCGTGCTCTGTAGTATGCTGTTTGCCAAGCTTCACCGACCACTTCTTTCAATTTTATTATGAATAACAACGAATGTTGCTAGGCAGACCTGTCCGAATTTTCATTTCAGAATACGTGAATTTGAAATTAATTGTTCTTAATTATGTCTGCGGGTTTAAAAGATGTAGTTAAGACAAAGAAAATTGCAATAATGCAAGTTCAACCAGTATGGGATCCCTCTTTTATGAGAATGAAGTATTACAGAACATTTTTCCTTTATTATAGAGAATAATAATTATTTTGTTAAGTATTCATCGAATGTATGTGTGCTCAATAAGATCAGTTCACTAGAAACCATTTACCAACGAAAAAATCAATCCTTGTCCTGTCATTTAAAACAAGAATGACGTTTATTTTGATGTGTTTTTAGAAGTTCATTAATCCCGATATCTACCATAATCGCGCTAACTCGCCTTAAGGAGATCTTTAACAAGATTTTATGAAGGTTTCTGGTTGTTGCTGTAGATTAGGTGTTATGACCACGGAAACGATAATAGGAGCCACTATACGGCACATAGGACACGCATTAAAATCATCCTAGGATGACAATAGACACAGAATAATGTATTTTCGTTGTAATGATAAGACAAACACTTATCAAAGTACAGATATGTAATTTTATAACATATTCCATTGTTAAAATGTCAAAAAATGTTATTTGATACACGAAATATACTTATCACAAGTAAAATTGACTTGTGATAATCTTGCTTTACCAGATCATTATCGTATTGGAAGAGAAAACAATAAATTATTAAAAATTTTAATTTTGGAAACAAAATATATACGAAGTGTTAACATTAGTTATATTTGACACGAAAGAAAATGTTATGTTACAATGAATGATGTGTTTCAACAAATCGTTTTTATTAGCCTATCATTTACCATAACTAATTTTGCCGTACTTCATGCAGATGATTTGGGTTCTCATTATTTAACAATTTTGCAAAATAACATCTCAAATATGATATATTACATATATTATCAAGAATATTCCTTCACGTCAATTTACTTATTTTAGTTATTGTTTTCATGAATTTTTAGACCGCTCCAGAGAAGAATTTCAATGTATTTTAACTTTTCAAATCTCTACCCTATCTGTCACCAACAAATCAAGAAGGGGTCATATCATCTTTAATTAGAGGGAAAATGGAATAATTTACTGATATTCTGTCACTTTTATATGAATTTAGTACGCCCATTTACTGGCAAAATATCCAAGCGCAAGTCATTGGATTGTTATAATTAAGACATAAAAAATAAATACATTTTGCGCTCATGATTATGGATTCTATATTCGAACGGAAGTGCTCTGGAAATGAAGTTATCAACACCTAATGTGATCTATAATCTCCACTGCAGTTTAACGGAAAATGAACGAAGTAATAAATACACTCAATCTACCTTCCTGTCAGTGCAGAATAATAAACTCATTTGTTTCTTCCCAACATTTCACAGTATATATCCAGATGAGCTCACCTCGAGACCTATCAAGATGATAACAGGTAATAACGTAACATAATATAAATTATATTTATTACGTATTAAATAATACAGAAAATTTAAACTTTTATTAGAAAATATCCTTTCCTGTCATTAAAGAAATAATAAATATACACCTAACTTCAATATCAGAATTAAATTTGAGTTTACTTACGTCGTATATTACTGCATTGGGCATTCTTTACATTGCATTTCTATTATTATAATCTAATAATGTATTTACAGTACTACATTATAATAATGTAAAGCACTAAATACTTTATACATCTTTATAAAATTCTAATATTACCTTTCATCTACGAAACAAATATAATTTTTTCTTTGCGATTTTTCCAACCCATTCTACTGAGCTTCTACATGAATATGTATTGCAGTGTTGGCATGAAAGACGCAACAAGCTCATTGCACGTCGCCTCTTAGCCACGATGCTTCCTTTGTCTTGCATTGCTCTTCATAGGATAGCGAGGCGCGGCGAACTGCTGTAAAGAATATGCACGGAACAGTTTTCGTGCAGATTCTCATACAGTTTCTTCTACATAAATTTTAAGATCCCAAACTAGCAGAATAAAAGTCAAAAGTCGCGCATACACGAACTGTACGTTTGATGCATGAATTATATACGAATCGTCACAAGATGCCTAGGTGGTCCACCGGGTAACAACTGAATTGCGCCGTCCGAGTACATTCAGTGGCGGTATTTCTGTGCGTGCGTTAGGCTGTGTGATCTTTATTAAGTATTAATTAGCCATGAGGAGCATAGAGAAGAAAATCAGGAAGGCAGGAATAGGGAAAGAGGTTGTTATTCACAATAACACGTCACACACCTAACCACAAAAACGAAATGGTCGGTTACCGTCGCGTCCGGTAAACAATTCCGTTAGTGAACGATTCTTTCTGCATGAAAAATACGAACGTGGTCAAAAATTTTCAAGCAGAAATCGTGAATTTTTTTGCTATCGTTACAGCTTTTTTCGCTGTTTTGCGCTAACTGCAATTACTCTAAAGTTCTGGCAGTTGAATCAATTCACACTGGGATTGCGTAAGTTTAAGAAGGTAATATCATGGTTTTAAATGACATCAATTGAAATTCAACTTTTAATGAAGTCGTTCAGTTGATGAAGGTGTATAATTTTGTTCATTTTTCCCTTAGCTTTATTTATCATTGTCTAAATGAGAAGTTTCCACGTTAATCTTATATCAAAAACGTTCGTCGCTACCTTTTGCACAATTTAACCTAATATTTAAGGATGGGTTACACAGTGTTAACTATTTTTGAAATTAAAATAATCAAACAATGGAAGATATATGTGGATTATGTAATATCCCCAGATACATTTTCAATTTTTACACTTCTCTGAATCCCTTAAATTCGCCCGCGCCCTACGATATTTTGTGCTCTTCTTTCAAGGAACTTTTATTCCAGGGTATTCGCGCAGCGGCGGGCTGGGCGGGGCTGGGCGGGGCTGGGCGGGGCTGGGCGGGGCTGGGCGGGGCTGGGCGGGGCTGGGCGGGGCTGGGCGGGGCTGGGCGGGGCTGGGCGGGGCGTGCGCCCTCTGTCGCGTGGAGCGTGATCGCAGGCGGCGGCTGCTCCTTGCGGAGGGAGCGTGCACTTCACTCGCGTGGAACGCACGCCACCAAGGCGTCCTGGAAGCGTAGTCACATCGCCATAGCGTTGGCTTACTGCACCACTGCGTTGTGATATTCTCTTTTGTGACTCGAATACCTACAGTTTCGTACACTGTTTTGAGACAGCGCCAAGGTCTAAACTATTGTAGAACTTGAAATATATTGTTATGAAGATCAACGTGTGTACTATGTTTTTCAGAGTGTGCTTGTGTTTTTATTTTTCCATCTTTAAGACGCAGTTCGAGATTACAGAAACAGCCTCAAAACCCAGTAAAATGGAAATGAATCACACCGTAACTACGTCTACACATTTGATTTGTGATTAAATCCATTAGAATCTACTTGAAATAATAAGTAAAAGGAAGTATAACAGGAAAAATAAGCATTTCCTTGTATTACAAGGTTTGTGTGTTTCAGGGCCGGTGATGTCTAATATTTTCGTATAGCTATTTTTGCGGCGGTGGCCATGTAAGTTGATACAACACATAAAAGCGCATAACAATAAATATTGATATTGTTTGGGAAATATAGTACAAGAAAAATATGTTGTATCTCTCATTTCTTTTAATAAGTAAATATGTATTTTAAAGACTTCCTTTCTCAGAGTGATATGTAAAAATTTACAGAAAAAACTTACTTAAATATATGCAACTAGTTTCGGAAAATAATACTAGCTTTTGTCGTCGACTTCCAAGTTTGTTATGTAAGGAGAGAATTTGCATGTAAACTTATTTATTGTACAAGACGCCTGTAGTCAAATATTTTTTACTGTATGACTGTTCATATGCGCATTTGCTTCATATGTTCATATGCGTCGCGTAAAAAAGAATTGATACATTGTGTACGTATTTTATATGTCTAAAAAAATTCTTGTGCATTGTAGTGTTGTGTGCAATTACTTCTGTAGCTGTAGAACGATTGTCCTGTACCAAAATGTTCATTTAAACGCCTCATTGGTGTTCCAAAATTTAAAAATGATTGTTTCGAACTATTTTGAACATTAACATTTTTTTAAAACATATTTTCCATCTTTTCATCTTCAACTTTAATAACAATAATACTATTAACATATGAATGTAATACTAATCTGTTGTTTTTTTTTAATAAAAGAAAGATTGAAAGAAGTGTGTAGAATCCTTTAGGATTCTGGGAATTTTTAAAATAATTGCACAACTTGAAAACTTGTTATAATGGGTCTCACAAATAAGTCAAAAATTTACGTCAGATTTATTCCAGGGACTGCAAGCAAGGAATACTGACATACTCATTAAGGGATTAAAGAAACCCAGGTAAACCTTATTCAGGATGGCGAGCTAAGATTGAAATTAAATACTTCTGCCAAAAACGTAAATAAATAAGCCATTACAGTGTGCACACAAGATACAAAGGAAACATTGTCAAAATTCCAGTTAAATCTTATCATATGGCAAAGGTTGTAAGAATGACGAACTGAAACAGGCAAGTGCAAATTAGTGAAACCCATCTAGACAAAATTAGAAAACATATTCAACTGATAACAGTTGGCTTACGGAGCTTAGTAATTATTTCACAGTTTTTATTTTACCAAACAATTTTAGAGTAGAAACAAAAGGTGGTTAATGGGATGCATAAAATGATCTAAAGACAAATTTTTGAGTTTTAGTAGAAACCAAGTATTGGGATATCAAAGTCATTCGAATTAACTCTAAATTCGGTATTTCGAAGTTTTTGCTCTAAATATACTCTCGAGGTTTTCATTGTCTAGTGACGATCTCTGCGTGCAGATTTTGCCTTTTATGTTACAACAAATCGTTTCCGTAGTGATAGAATGCAATTCGCTTCATTGGTTTGGTTGGTTTGGTTTTCTCGTGTTTCCGGGCGCGTCAACTGCTTTGATCATTAGTCCCGTTAGTGTAGTGCATGTTTTTTCTCTCGAGAGATGGCGGTGGTCTTCCCCCGCTGGATGGCGAGATCCGGCGCCGACCTACCGTCGGCTAGTGGGGTTTCCCCCTAACCAGGACTCTCCCACCAGCGGGGCACCGCCCCAGTCGGGACAAGCTCTAACTTTCCGACCGGTCATCCGGAATATGTGCTAGTGTAGTGCATGTTAGTGTAAGCGTGTGTGTAAGGGGAGAGGATAGGACAAGGAAGAGGAAGGACAGATCGCGCGCGGTCCGTGGCCCGTTTGGTAGGGTACTGCTCCGGCATTCGCCTGGTGTTGATCGGAGAAACCACGGAAAACTACCGATCAGAGCAGCCGGCCGCTAGAATTCTCCTCCAGACAGCAGCTGAATTCGACCTAGCTGAGAAGCTAGTGTCGAAAATCCTGCCGCTAGATCTCCCGGTCAGAGGCGCTGCAGTGACATCAGTTGATGCACTGAGCTACCGCTCGCGGTGCAATTCGCTTGACGCACCGCGCCGATTTCCACGGAGCACCGCCAACAGAAGAGGAGGCGTCGCGAGGCGCGGGAGGCGAGCGGGCCCGCGAAGGCCAGGGGCGCAGGCGCATTGGCATGCAGGGGTGGCGCGCGCGCATCCTGCACACGACCGCCCGCCCGCCCGCCCACCGCCGCCACCACCGCCGCAGCGCCAAGCCTTTAATTGGCGAAGCCACACAGCCGCTTTCCAGCGGCCACCGCCCGGAGTGGCGACGCTAGCGCCTCCGGGCGGCTGCGGAAGTCATCTTCAACACTCCGCCCTCGACACCGTCTCCATCTCACTGTCGTCAGTTCTTCATCCTGAGCGTTCGCTTCTGCCTCTGCGCATGCCTGATGGCGGGCTTCTGCCAGATGGTCTCAGTTCGCTGACCTAGGACATTCCCGCCCGATCCCTAGTCGTGAGCTCATTGTTTCCATCTGTTGATGACTGCTGTACTCAGTTCCCCATTCTTAGCATACCGTTATTGCCCAGCCAATTTTAGCAGCAGATGTCACCCAGCTTATGACGCGATGTAAAATGTGTTCTTTCTGCTTAGGTGTTTATTGTTGTCTTCTACTTGGGTATTTATAGCGGTCGAGTAAACAAAACATTTAAGGTACATAGAATTATAGCATAACTATTGGTTCTATCGTAATGTGATGGTTGCGGGGTAACTCTTGGTTCGAGCGCAAGCTGAAAAGGCTGAAGCCAGATAATCCATGAGGAATTTGTGATCGACAAAAATAAATAAATGAAAATATACAAACACACTAAACGCATCTTCCATTACATATTTCCTAAAGCAAAAAATGAACTTTTCCATCTCTTGGTCTCTTGATCTACCTCAACTTTCTCACGCAACCGACTTAGTGTTGGAGTCAAACAATGTGGGGGGGGCGCTGCATACATAATACCATGGTGGACCGTATGCACTGCGTGAAAACTATATAAAAGGATCGTTTTGGATACTTCTTCGTACATCTCTTTTGTCATCTCTCTTTTGAAAAGTGGCTCCCCAGTGGATGCTGCTCTGTGGTGTCACGTGGGTAGGGAACGCGGGTGAAACTGTGATTGAATAGAACCACTCTTTGCATCACGTCGAAATACCAAAAATCATCTGTACAAGACGAAATATGTTGTATCTATAAACGTTTGTAAAGAGACACTGTAAATAATACTGTATATGAGAATAATTTTAATATTTCTATACTTCACTCACCTCACGTAATAATATTTTTTGTATATTTTCTTTTCATTCTCCCCTCATTATACGGGTCAAGATTTTACCCGTTATTATACATTTCTCCTTTACACCCCTCTGAAGATACGATTAACGAAGCTTCAAGAAAAAATGGCTACTGAATGTTATAAAATATTTTATTGGATGGGAATTATTCACCAAAGTTCTTGAAATGTATTTCGCAGTTATCTTCAAGCTGCAAGAAACACTTTCTTTAAGCTTTGATGAACAACTTTTCAAATAGACGAACAAAATTTACACAGTAGGATGTTTATGAAGTAGTAAATTTACGCACTACAAACGCAATTGCCACTGCTAGTTCGTTTTTGTATTTGCTGTTACAATAAACATATTTAAACAACTCGTTTAACTCGTTCCCAACGAGAATTTCGGTGTAAAGACTGTGGCTGTAGTGTAGTTTACGATACTTCTCGCGTCACGGAGCAAATAAGCGGCGCAGCCTAAGTGCAGAGCGGCAGAGAGCGTACGCGCTCCGAGCGCTGTTCCTTAATGCGCAAGTAAATGAATAGTGAATTTGATCAACGACGAGTTAATAGATCCGCAGCAGCCGGCCGTGAGGCGAATGACAAATGATCTCTTCCTAATAGGCGACTAGTTTACCACTAGGCGACGGCCACTCTGCACGCGCGAGATGATTGCAGCGCGGAGCAAAACGAGTTGAGCGGCGCTGCGCTTTAAAGCGGCTGGCGCAGGTGGTGGCGACGGCGGCGGGCGCGTCCAAGGGGATGGCGGCGCGAGGCGGGGCGGCGAGGGCGAGGGCGAGGGCGAGGGCGAGGGCGAGGGCGAGGGGCGAGGGCGAGGGCGAGGGCGAGGGCGAGGGCGAGGGCGAGGGCGAAGGCGAGGGCGAGGGCGAGGGCGAGGGCGAGGGCGAGGGCGAGGGCGAGGGCGAGGGCGAGGGCGAGGGCGAGGGCGAGGGCGAGGGCGAGGGCGAGGGCGAGGGCGAGGGCGAGGGCGAGGGCGAGGGCGAGGGCGAGGGCGAGGGCGAGGGCGAGGGCGAGGGCGAGGGCGAGGGCGAGGGCGAGGGCGAGGGCGAGGGCGAGGGCGAGGGCGAGGGCGAGGGCGAGGGCGAGGGCGAGGGCGAGGGCGAGGGCGAGGGCGAGGGCGAGAGCGAGGGCGAGGGCGAGGGCGAGGGCGAGGGCGAGGGCGAGGGCGAGGGCGAGGGCGAGGGCGAGGGCGAGGGCGAGGGCGAGGGCGAGGGCGAGGGCGAGGGCGAGGGCGAGGGCGAGGGCGAGGGCGAGGGCGAGGGCGAGGGCGAGGGCGCGGCCACGGGCGTGGGCGCGGGCGGCGGGGAAGGGTGGGCGGTGGTGGTGGCGGCGGTGCGCCGGAAGGTGCGCGGGAAGGTGCGCGCTCGGCGGATGGCTGTTGCCGCAGCCGGGACGCTAAGCGAGGCCATTTGACTCCACCCGGACGGCGGACGCGGGGGCGGGAGCGGGGGCGGGGCGCTGGGGCGGGAGCGCGTCGCCGGCCTCTCACTAGCGCGCGCCGGTGGCCACTCGCGCCCAGATTAAAGTGCTTAGCCACTTGACTCCGCCATCATCTTTAACCCGCGCCGGCCGCGTACGCAAATATTTCAACTAGCAGCCCTTTTACGGATTGTTACCAGCGCCACATGCCGCCCATTATATATGTGCAAGAGATAGAAAAATAGTATACGCGGTGAAATGTCGATTCACTTACATGCCACTCCCCAATTTGGAGAAAACAGGATATTGGTTCGAGAGAGTTTGAGGGAATTATTAATCTCAATAGTATTCATAGCTTTACGCGAACTGTGCATAAGTAAAACGTTCAGGCATTCTTCTAAATTATTAAATTTTAATAACAATTATTCTAACGATTTTCGCTTGTTTCTCTGTAATGTGATTATCTGGTTGTCTGAAATCAAAGGGTTTAAAATGGGTGTCGTGGATTCTGTAGCCAATCAGCTTTCCATTATGCAAGCCTTTCTCACATGGCTGGCACATTCAACAAATGTGCAGTAACAGGTGTTATTTCACTGCTTCATGGCAATGAAACGGAGACGTTCGTGTA
The DNA here is from genome assembly GCA_011170035.1 of Teleogryllus occipitalis. NCBI lineage: Eukaryota > Metazoa > Arthropoda > Insecta > Orthoptera > Gryllidae > Teleogryllus > Teleogryllus occipitalis. Next base: position 60,422 of record BLKR01001889.1, on the reverse strand, counting down.
CCTGCTTCTCATGCTGCTCGAAGCCTTCGCAGCGTCTGTCGAGATGCGCCTGCAAACAGAGGCCTGCTCTGCGCCTCCGCCGGGTCCACGCGGGCTGCGTCCGCTGGCGGAGGCGATCGTGCCCATCGCCGCATTTTTCCGTTAGCCGCGCGCGTCCGTCGCAGAAAAAGGACGCGGTATGTGGAACGCGCTCGGCCGGGCGGTGGGGGCGGGAGCGTGGCAGCGTGCCGAGAGAGCCTCGGCGGGCCCGCCGGCGGCGGCGCGGCTGCACGCCACGCCACGCCACGCCACGACGGCGGCGGCGGCGGCGGCGAGGCGAGGCGAGACGGCGCGCGCGGGCGGGCGGGCGTGCGAGCGTCTCGCACAACCCACCTGCCGTTGGGCTAGGTCCTGCGCGGCCACCGCGTCCTCGCCCGCTCCCGCCGCCACCTCCGCCCGCGTCCCGCCCGCCCGCCCGGCGTCTGGCCACCGCCGCCGCCGCCACTGCCAGACCGAACGGCCTTCGACCCGGGCGTTCACTCGTGCCCCCGCCTGCCCCTGCTCTTCCTCCGACGCGCCGCCAAACCTCCCGCCCGCCCGCCCGCCCGCCCGCGCGGCCGCGCCGCCGCTCCGTCGCCGCCTGCCAGCAGACCAGACTAAACAATCGCCAGACGGCACTGCGCAGCGAAAAAACAAGTACGCATGATTTTTTTTATTATTATGGCTGCCTGCGCGCCCGCTCGCTCGCCCGCTTTATAGAGTGCGGTGCGGTGCGTGGCGCGCGGGGGGCGGGGCGGAAGGGAGGGCCCGCCGTCTTTTGTCTCGCGCTGCCGGCTGCGCGCGGAATGACGGGCGGCGTTTTACCTTTTTTGTGGAAAGGACGCCGGTCGCTTGGCACCCTGCGCCGGCCAAAGCGAACCTCCGGCGCTCTTCCCACGCCGGCGGCGCGCCGCTGGCCCAAGGGGGCTCGCAGATGAAGGTACTCTACTACTCCAACGGAATTATGAGCAGTATTCATGAAGATGGTGGGTAACGTAGATGACAGTGTTTCCTGAGGAACATTCTAATAACTAGGGGGCGGATTTTGATGACCTAAAACATCACCGAAAATGATCAATAAAATGCTCTTAAAATGCTTGAGAAATGCCCTAAAACCAAAGAAAAATGACGTAAAAAATCTTATCAAAACCAGTTCGGTTGAACAATCAAGCTTTGGATACGTTACTGATATAATCTTAGCTTCTTCGATTCGTTTAAGTGAAAGCTTGCAGACTTTTGGTTGGACTGTTCTTTGCCAGGAAATCTCTGTCTTTAGGTATCCTGAAATCGGCCGAATCGGCAATGGCGTTGATATACGTCACAAGAATTACATACTCACAACACCTGTGAAAACAATTTTTGAGCGAACAAATAAAATAGATTACTGAGTAATTCTGTGAAGAACATTTGTTGCATCTCGTAAATATTATTTGAAGCAAGTACCATTGAAAATGGCATTACAATCGCTGAAATTAGCAAAAAATGCATTAAAATGACGGGAAAATACAAAAAAATGACATTAGTCGAAATCGACAAAACAATGCAAAAGAATGACCTATAAGAATGGGTGATTTACTTTTGTCATAACATAAAATGAATTTGTATACTAAACGGCATTGTTCTAAAATTAAAAGAAAAAATTACATTTCATTAAAATCCGACCCCTAGTAATAACACTCATTAGTACACTTTGATGAAAGTCATAATCCTTCAGACATGATACATAACAACAGTTACCTTCAAGTACTTCCAAATTTGCAGTCCATTACACTGATTCAGATAATTTTTCCTAGAAATATTTGTGTGATCATTTCATTCATTCTACACTTCAATGGACAATCAGGTTACATGGTAATAATAACCGCTATATTCGGTTCACATATAATAATTGATTAGCTTAGCTCTCGTATCGACGACTTAGTAAAGTGATGAATGAAATATGAGAAAACGGAATAAGGAAGGCAGACCTATAAAGCATGTCTCCCATTCCGTTTGTGGGACACAACTTTCAATTAAAGTTGTCAACACCTTGGAACCGTTCCCTTGGAACAGAATAAAATGAATTCAAAGTAATTTCGATTACTCATAATACATATCATTTCCACGTCCCTTATTGCTTCAATTAATATTAAAATTTGTATCCCATGCATTTTGATTTTCCAAGAATATAAATGAATAATATTTAAAATACATTTATCATCAATTAATTAGATCGTTGGTGAGATATATACCTTCTAATATATAAGTAAATAAAAGGTGTTGTCCGGTATCAAATATATATTTAAGCTTAGGATCTTTTCGGTCGCGTAGCGGATCAGAGATCTTGCAGCGTCTGGGCGGAAAACGAAGTTCGGGGTCCCGTAGGAAAACGAAGTTCTCAGAACTTCATTTTCCGACCAGACAACACCCTTTATGTACTTATACACTTATAATGTAAATATATCAGTTTCACATTCCGGAGCCTTTCATTAAACTGATACTTGTTGAAAAACTTGTTTTTTTCGTTTTTGTTTTTTTTTGTTTTTTTGCCTACGTACCAATTTTTGCAGGTGTACTCTGATGTTGGTTCATTTCTTCCCAATGATTGTTTTATTAACACCTTCAATGCAAATTGCAGATATTTAAAACATACTAAACCTACCTTTCTACCTACAAGAGAAAAGTGAGATAGTGATTTAAATAATGTTCTATTTTACTACTCAATGAAAATTGTCATTGTTAAATCTATTATGAGTTTCCTCTGCAATTGGGCTCAAATGTTTGATGATGTCCAATGAGTTACATTGCAAAATAACTCTTCCTCGTACATTGTAACCCAGATGTCACTTCTGCAGATTGGGCTGCTAAAATGACAGAAAACGAGGGAGTATGCTGCATTTTGTTTATGTTCTGGAAATATCATTACGCATGTCCCACTGATTTATAGCTCCGCGCACTGTTGCAGATAATACCACAACTCATTTGTTCCATTGCCACCGAGCTACGATGGAGGGAGGGTAGGCAAGTTCATTGCGTGCAATTATATTCAGTGTCCAGTTGCATTAAAGTCCCCAGCAAGGCCACGAGATGCGTTCCACTTTATTTCGTTTTCGCTTTAGGATTCGTTCGGTAGATGCAGTTGTATGTTGATAATTGTGAGTATGTCTGACATGAAATAGGACCTGTTTATTAGCTTGGAATGAATTCAAAAGACCGGTTTTATCAATCTACCGTGTCTAATACTAGGATTCTCAGATTCACTTCTCTAACCATATATCGAAAAAACAGACATACAGAATTACACATAACGAAAAAGGGGTAATTCTGTAAAACATTGTCGAGATTTTGGCGAATGTTCAGGAACGTTTTTTTCAAAAGTCGATATGTTTTATGATAAACTATATATTTTGCATCTTTCGCGTTTTGAAAGAACGATCCTTAATTGAAAATTCCCGAAAAATGGTTTCTAAAACTTCAGTCTGTGAACAACACTTGCGTCTAAATCGTGCTCAGAACTTGTTTCACTTCTCTAGTTTTTTTAATGATCGTGTATGAAGTAGAGCAATTATCAATACGTTAAAAGTACAAGGTTAATTAAAACGACCAAATTTCAAAAATGCATAAGTTTACCTTTCTCCAACGTTTTCCTGAAGTTTCATTATTGAAGATAGAGATTTTATTCCTAATATAATCGATTCGACAATATTGGTGCTTTTAATAGATTTAGAGATACTAACGTTTACTGCTACAAACTACAACACTGATAGGATTTTCCCCAAAACGGACATTCCCCGATCGGTTTGGCCTTACTCGTCATCCTTCGAATTTGAAACGTATCTTTTAACTTTGGATGGTTCTTTATGCCCGTAAAACATTTTCAAAATTTTCAAAACATGGCCCCAATTTTTTTCCCTCAAACGACGCATTTATAAATATTCTGCTTAGAGTCTCTAAATTTAAACCTTTTTAAAGTATCCTACCATTATTAAAATTAGAAAATTCTTTGTAATGTAACATATTATTGGTTTTAATGTTTTTCACTATTGGCTACATTGTTTCAAAATCTGAAAAAAGATATGTTATAGAATGCTACAAGACACATTCTAGGGAAATAACTGAGACAGTAGTCCAACGTTATCACGTCGAATATCAATTTCAAAAATTTATTAATTTTTTCTATATGAATTTGGCGTCAAAATTGGTTGACAAAATACCTTAAACTTCAACTATTATTTCCCGTCTCTGCAATTTTTTTTCAGTCTGATACTGCAATAGAAGCTGAGAAAAAATAAAACATGAAAAACACGTTTCTCGTATCTCTGCAACAGATTGCCGTAGGAGGCTGATTTTTTGTGAATCTACGGCATTTTTGATTCTCTTTTATATGAGCATCGCTATTATCAATTTGGATTGGGGGCACTTTTCACCGCCTTATTCGTCTGTACCCTATCTGATATTTACCATTCACATGTTATTACTATTTTTAAACAAATTTACATCATTGTGCCATTTTAATGAAGGAAACTAAATTACTTTTAAATTTTATTACACTGTTTCGTTAAAACGTTTATTTTATATTGCCTTTAGTTACAAAACAATATTTACGTTCCCTAAGAGTTACTTGCCTCATCGTCCCCCTTAAGTTTGCTCTATAATATACAGCATCCCGAATAATAAAACAAATAATTACGTATAACTGCTCTGAAATAATTTCGTATACCAATATTCTGGTAAATATCTCGATTTTCAATAATCGAAGGCGTTGCCGCTTTTGATTACCTGAGTTTCTAAATCGCCACTTGGTTACAAAAGGTTGAGTGTTTCTTTCAAGAACTTGTCATTACATTACTCCGTTGCGGGTTGCGGAGAATACTTTCTTGAGCGTTACAGTATCGTCCAGAATGCATAGTTACAATATCTCCATTTTTATAAACATCCTAACTCCTAAGGACAAACAAAGGATGCAAATGATTAGGAGCGAATGTGTAATTTAATATTTTAAGTCCTGTTGATTTATCTCATACAACAATTAATTATCAAATTCATTAATGTTTTTTGGCTGCATCATCATTGAACCTCTTCAAAGCGACCCCCAGGGGGACGATATCAACTCCGTTGGGAACCCCCGATCAACACATTCATCACCAAAAGTATTTCTCCTAAAGATTACATGAACACTACGTTCAATCTTCCTGACACAATATGCACACGCGATAAAGGTAATTATTTTCTTCGTATAATGTTAACATTTGTGTCCAGATTGAAACAATTCCAAGATGCTGGGCTTCAATTCTTTACTTCTAACTCTTTCAGAAAAGTGCTTGTTTCCACATATTAAACTTCAACTAAAACTCGATTTAATATTTATTGATCATAATTACATTTTTATTATATAATTTTCGTTATAATAACCTTAAACTTCTTTCATACATTCGATGGTCATATTATTAAAAAAATCATTACAGGAAAGGAAAGAATAAATAATAAAAAATCAGATATGTTTCCTGATTGTGAGATTCGTGTCGTACTCTGACTGAACGATAGGTTGCACTCTTTCAGTAATTAGTTCACTATGCAATTGATATTCTTATGAAAATATGGGGCTAACGACAACTGGAAATGAGGTTCAGAAAGGATAAAAAAAGGCGAATGAATGCTTTAAACATTTTTACTAAATGATTCACTTTTTAGCGCCTATCGAACTCTCACGTTGGTGCAACTGTAAACATGTACACAAATTGCCCCTACAATTGTAGTCTTGTACGATCCGCATGGCTCTCACGCGCCGTCAATGCCAGCTGCCACCCCGCGAATTTCTCCTGGAGCAGCACCAAGTGGTGCGGCGCCTAGTTACAGCGCTGCAGCGCACCTGTTGCCGCGGCGGGGCGGGGGCGGGGGCGGGGGGCGGGGAGTCGGGGCGCGATGGTCACCGCGGAAATCCTCGCGTTCATTGGCCGGCGCGTAATTGGCGTAATATGCTGCGGTGAGGGTGAAAACGCGCGCTTCCGCGGTCGCCGCCCGCCCCCTCCGCCCGCGCGCCCTCCGCCCCGCCGCTCCAGCGCGCTTTCTCTCCGCGCTGCTCATGGCCCGGCCCAGCATCCAGGAGGCGCCGCGAGGACGGCATCGCACCTGCTCAACGCACCAGGAGATGGCTACATCCGGGAAAATGCCAATCTCAATATTGTTCTCAGGTAGTTGTCCTCCAGAATAATTACAACTAGGAGCAGGAGAAGGAAAAGGAGGAAAGGGAGAAAGAGAAGAAAAGAAGAGAAAGGACCGATTGGTTGATCATTTAAGGAATTTCTATACAATTTAATTTTTTTTACATAATAATTATTTGCACACTATGGTCCGTTTAAATTAATGATCAATATTAGGTTTTGTGAGATATGACTGTAATTAGCTTATTGTATAACATTGTTCTAAAAACTCAAAATAATTTCTACTTTCTTGTAACATTTCAAGGAGTAAAAATATCGATAAGACCTTACATGCATAGTGCCACATTCACATTAATTAATACCTCTCTCTCTCTCTCTCTCCATATATATATATTGCTTGATTTATAAAATTTGAGGCCCCAAAACGCGCCACAAATGAAGTATTAATTTAATAGAAATAGTTATATGTTTATAATATAATTAAATGATCATTCCCGGGGTACCGGAACACAGATCCGTCGCCTTCCGCCAGAAATCAAGCCCTGAATATGTGTATATGACATGGAAGTTAGAAACAGAGAGATTCAGAGACAGAGAGAATCAGAGACAGAGAATCAAAGACACAGAGAATCAGACACATAGAATCAGAGACAGAGAGAATCAGAGACCCAGAGAATCAGAGACAGAGAGAATCAGACAGAGATAATCAGAGACAGAGAATCAGAGACACAGAGAATCAGAGAGAGAGAATCAGAGACACAGAGAATCAGAGACAGAGACAGAGAGGCAGTGACAGAGAGGCAGTGACAGAGAGACGAAAGAGACAGAGACAAAGAGACAGATAGAGAGACAGGGAGCCAGAGAGACAGGGAGAGAGAGAGGGAAAGAGAGACGGAGAGAGACAGGTAGAGAGAGAGAGAGATATGGAGAGAGAGAAAGAGAGAGAGAGAGAGAGAGAGCAGGAATACGTGTGCCGGGTTCCGCTAATATTAAAATATTTGCACTCTCTTTGGATGACTATGTTGTTTGAATTGTTAACAGTGGAATGGGTTTAAACGTCTTAATGTTAACACTTTGACCTGACATTCATATGTAGCTATGTATATTGATTTGCTTTAATTTTAATTTATTTAGCCATTCATTTAATCATTTATTTATCAATAAATCTTATTGTAAGTTGTCACTTCCTACTAATAATAATTTTAGTCTTATTGTAAGTTGTTACTTCCTACTAGGATTCTTAATACGAAGACTAATAAGAATAATTATCAGCTATCGAACCATACAACTGTTAACAACACAGTTTTGTGTTGTTGTTTTTTCGTTCTGGAGACTAGGAATGACAAGCAAGAAGTGGTATTGGAGAGCGATAAAATTGTGCTGCTGACATAGCTAGCAAAAGATCTATTTATTTACACCTTTCCTTGCTCAAATGTCTGATTACGTTGTCATGATAACGTTTGTATGTTGTTCATGCAACCTACATTTATTGGTCAAAGGTATTGTTGTCACAGAACTTTGCCATGTGGGAGTAAAAAATACTGAAATTACGATTTCAGTTTTATTATAAATATTTTAACTATTGATCTATAAACGAGTTGTTTAAAAGTAGTTTCGAACTATTAATGAAGTAAATCCTGAATTTGAATAGAATCATATATTATCAAAATTCTCTTTAATAAGAATCAGTACGTCTACTGTTTTTGTTCTTTCAGCATGAAATTAGTTTGAAATAGTTTCGGAGTAATATTAAGTCTCTAAAAATGTTATTACAAACATTTTTTGTTTTAAAATATTAATAATATGTATTATTAATAATAAATATGACGACCCGTTGTTTTTACGGATATGTGCAGTTTTTAACGCTACAGATGGCAGATTCAATCAAATGAATAATGCAAACCGAAACATTTCAATAGTGTAGGTAAATTTAGCAGTGTTTTATCGTGAGTAACTCAAAGAACACAAATATCTGAAAGTACAAGAAAACATTAGAAGGAGAATAAAAAGTATTAATCATAACCCTGAAGAAAACAGTAACATATCTTTTGTAAATTAAATATTATAAAGAATCACGAAATAAAAAGAAATTAACAACAAATGGGAAGTTGAGTTGAACTCTTATTCATATGAATCATTTACATATTTTACCGAAAATCAAAACTAAGTGGGACGTTTGAGACGCAAATAGTCTTACCCACTTCTCAAATCGCTCGTGTACGGATTTATGACATTGCACCGACCTCAAAGGATCTGACGCTCTTTTCCAGCTGCCAAAGACCCTAGTTACAGCTCCAAGAATATCTTGTATGGTGAGCGATCACTCCAAGGTTTCTACGTATCGCCTAATACTCCTATATTACAATGTTTTCGCATCGAGATATATGGAGAAGTAGATGCAGGCCAAACTAGAGCGTCGTTAACCATTCTGGGCTTGAATAGCGCACACTTAACGGCGAGCACGGAGGCGCGGTAGCTAGCAGCAGTGCCTCGTCGCAAATTGCTCTGTGAATCGAAGTGAAAATAAACCACGAGCGCGCTCCCTTAATAAGAGGCCGGGGGCCTTACGGGCGGTCGCCCCCGCGCAGGGAGCCCGTGGAGATAATTGCGTCGTCGGGGGCTTCGTTATCTGCGGGCGGCCTCGCTCGGGCGGGCGGCACCTCACACTTCCCCCGGCGCCACCCCGCGCCGCCCAGCGCCGCCCAGCGCCGCCCAGCGCCGCCCAGCGCCGCCCAGCGCCGCCCAGCGCCGCCCAGCGCCGCCCAGCGCCGCCCAGCGCCGCCCAGCGCCGCCCAGCGCCGCCCAGCGCCGCCCAGCGCCGCCCAGCGCCGCCCAGCGCCGCCCAGCGCCGCCAGCGCCGCCCAGCGCCGCCCAGCGCCGCCCAGCGCCGCCCAGCGCCGCCCAGCGCCGCTCAGCGCCGCCCAGCGCCGCCCAGCGCCGCCCAAAGCGCCGGCGCCGCCCCAGCGCCGCCCAGCGCCGCCCAGCGCCGCCCAGCGCCGCCCAGCGCCGCCCAGCGCCGCCCAGCGCCGCCCAGCGCCGCCCAGCGCCGCCCGCCGCCGCCCAGCGCCGCCCAGCGCCGCCCAGCGCCGCCCAGCCGCCTGCGCCGCCCAGCGCCGCCCAGCGCCGCCCAGCGCCGCCCAGCGCCGCCCAGCGCCGCCCAGCGCCGCCCAGCGCCGCCCAGCGCCGCCCAGCGCCGCCCAGCGCCGCCCAGCGCCGCCCAGCGCCGCCCAGCGCCCCAGCGCCGCCCAGCGCCGCCCAGCGCCGCTCGCGCCGCCCAGCGCCGCCCAGCGCCGCCCCGCGCCGCCCAGCGCCGCCCAGCGCCGCCCAGCGCCGCCCAGCGCCGCCCAGCGCCGCCCAGCGCCGCCCAGCGCCGCCCAGCGCCGCCCAGCGCCGCCCAGCGCCGCCCAGCGCCGCCCAGCGCCGCCCAGCGCCGCCCAGCGCCGCCCAGCGCCGCCCAGCGCCGCCCAGCTCCAGCGACGGGATGTGGGCGCTCAAGGCATGTGGACGTGGCCTCCTCCCAAAATCCCAAATGCAAAAAAATCGCGAAGAATCGCGAATTGATTGATTGATTATTTCGCGTTCACGGTCATGTCAAATGCTATCTTTAACTAATAATTCGCTTCTAAAGCTTCTGTTTTAATCACGGGAACGAGGGGGAGAAGTTCATTCCCTGCTGGACGATGTGGATCGTCGCAGACCTACGTCGACTTGCCGGGGATTTCCCTCTTCACGTTTTCCCCAAAAGGGGCACCGCCCCCGCAGGGACAATCTCTATGCTTCTTGATAGTCTTCCAACATGTGTGATGTTGTAGTGCATGTAGGGTATGTGGAGGAACAACGAAGACGAAGGAAAGTTTGCAAGCGGTCTGATTCTTAACCGTTCTGCTCCGTCATTTGCCTGGTGTGAAAAGAAAAATAAGCTGACCATTCTAAAATAAATAATAAAATATGAGGGAGAGAACCCATGGGTAAGACTTCGAAAATCCTAAAAATATTTACCACGAAACAAGTTGGAAGTTCCTAAAATAAACCATGGAAAGTTGGAGAGAGAAACCGAGGGAGAAACGTCCCGGACTCGTCCTAATCCTCCAAAGTGAAATAAGCAGGTCACTCTAAAATAAAAAAAATAAAAATGAGAGAGGATACAAAGGGGAGACCTCCACGTCTTAATTCCAAAAATTCAATAGAGCGATATTTGCTGGAAACTCCAAATACATCAAAATTAAATACAATCGAAGTAGCCCCCCCCCTCCCAGTAGGGCATGACTAACAAGTCAGCCATCTATTCTGCGGCTTAAAGTGTGGTGTGGGCAAACTGAACTGTCACTTTTCAATGTTATATCCCAGTACTTATAACTGGTTGATAATGTGAAAGCATCTCGCAGCAAGAGAATGACAATAAACGGGCTAAGTGGTTGCGACCTACTTAGCATAGGCCTCCCGAGTCCAAAGCCTTCAGGCGGGAACACCATGGTAAGGCATAATATGGTAAGGCTGGAATGCCAAAGTACTTACAAATACTTTAAGGAACTACACCATGACCAACATCCAGGATGCGGTCTTGTGATCATCATTCTCTAGAGTATACATGACTGTTTTTGCACTACCTTGCCCCCTTTATTCTTTCAGTACATCATTAATATACGTTAATTTAAAAACCGGTTACCTAGAAATTACAGCAAAAAGTAATTCGGTTCTCAGAAAAAAATGTGCCATATAAAACTATTAAGAGTCAAGACGGTAGTAGACCCCATAGTGAAGTACCACGCTAATGCCAATTAAATATTCAATATGTAAATAGCGGTCCAAATGTTTTACAAATAACACAAATTTTGTTTCATATTTGGAGAATCACAAAACAAAAAATGCAATAATTATTGAATGTCTTATTTATCATAATAGCACAAAGTTTGAAGTCTTTTCAATCAAACCTGTGAAGTTGTGATTTTAATTTGTAAGGTGTTAGATTGTTTGCTACATTGAATAATACAATTTATGAAGTGTGTTTTTATAGTTTATGTAGAAAATTAACAATTATATAATCACGTTTAAATTAAAATGTAAAATTCGTATTTTGTTTTATTTTATTGGGGAGAATACTGTAATTTTCCAGTAAAATATGAGAAAAACTCTGATATTTACCCATTAAAAACTGTTTTAACAACTGTGAAACTGCATGTGGTTATCTGAATCTGTGCAGAGAGGGAGATCCTAGGTTTTAGTCCGCTGGTGGTGGTGGTGGTGGGGGGGGTCGACGTAAGGTAAATAACTGTGGAAGTAAATCATTGCTTTCATGATTATTACAATTGGTGGCTGCTACGGTTGGTGGTTTTCAGAATTTATTTGGATGCTGGAGCAGTTACTGCGCACCATCTTTTCTTCCTCACCATGTTCCCACCCTACTCTTTGGGGGCTTTGCTGATCTGTCATCATGATATGACTACACCAGTTATTTATTATTTGCAGCTCCATGAGACTGAAAACCAAATAATTCGATTTTCTCCATTTTGTTTTCTTCTCGTGAACGAATGATACTTCGAGAAAATGGAACATTTCAAAAAAGAAGCTACTACATTTTTTTGGAATTCAAAATTCATCTCTTCTTTCCCTCTTCCCAACTTCCCCCCCCCCGACCAGTTACTGTGCCACTCGTGTTGATAGATTGATTTTTTCGTGTTTCCGGGCGCGTCAACTGCATTGGTCATTAGTCCAGTAAGTATAGTGCATGTTTTTTTCTCGGGAGATGGCAGTGATCTTCCCCCGCTGGATGGCGAGATCCGGCGCCGACCTATCGTCGGCTAGCGGGGTTTCCCCCTAACCAGGACTCTCCCACCAGCGGGGCACCGCCCCAGCCGGGAGAAACTCTAAGCTCTCGACCGATCTCCCGGAATATGTAGTAGTGTAGTGCATGTTAGTGTAAGTGTGTGTGTGTGTGTGTGTGTGTGTGTGTGTGTGTGTAAGGGGAGAGGATATGACAAGGAAGGGGAAGGACAGATCGCGCGCGTACCGTGGCCCGTTTGTTAGTGTACTACTCCGGCATTCACCTGGTGTTGATGGGAGAAACCACGGAAAACTACTGATCAGAAAACCCGGCCGCTAGGATTCTCCTCCAGACAGCGACTGAATTCGACCTAGCTGAAAAGCTAGTGTGGAAAATCCTGCCATCGTGGGGAGTGTAACCTAGGACCTCCCGGTCAGAGGCGATGCAGTGCCATCAGTTATGCACTGAGCCACCGCTCCCGGTGCCGCTCGTGTTCCCGCAGCTCGCTCTTCATCTCCCCTGTGCAGCGCGAGGCAGCGCGCGCGGCGGCGCGGGGCGGCGCGGGGCGCTGGCGCGGAGCGCTGCCCCGACCTACGCCACGCCTCTTCTCATTGAGCCGCCTGCGCCGTGATCGCGCCGCCTGAATGAAGCGCGAGGGGCGGCGAGGCGGAACCGGCCGCAGCCGCGCCCCGCGGCCACGCTGCCACTACTATGGAAACAGGCCTTCCCGGGAACTACAGCTTCCCGTGATTTTCTTTTTTTTTTTTAGCTTCTCGTATGTGAGTCGTATGGAAAGTATAGTAGCCGCGCGGCAAAAAATAAAAAAAAAATTTCTGGCCCTACCCCTCCGCTTACCTCGTCCGCTCGTCCATCCGTCCGTTGACCCTTCTGGATAGCAGTGTCCCGTTTCTCTCCCGCCTCTCTTCAGTTTCCCACCTGTGCGTGTAACCGCCTAACCACCAACCACCCCGCTCAGTTACCACTCCGCCCAGCTACTGTTTCGCCCAGTTACCACCCCGGTCAGCTACCACTCCAACCAGCTACCACTCCAACCAGCTACCACTCCAACCAGCTATCACTCCAACCAGCTACCACTCCAACCAGCTATCACTCCAACCAGCTACCACTCCAACCAGCTATCACTCCAATCAGCTACCACTCCAATCAGCTACCCCTCCAACGAGCTACCACTCTAACCAGCTACCACTCCAACCAGCTACCACTCCAACCAGCTACCACTCCAACCAGCTACCACTCCAACCAGCTACCACTCCAACCAGCCATCACTCCAACCAGCTACCACTCCAACCTGCTACCCCTCCAACCAGCTACCACTCCAACCAGCTACCACTCCAACCAGCTACCACTCCAACCAGCTACCACTCCAACCAGCTACCACTCCAACCAGCTACCACTCCAACCAGCTACCACTCCAACCAGCTACCACCAACCAGCTACCACTCCAACCAGCTACCACCAGCTACCACTCCAACCAGCTACCACTCCAACCAGCTACCACCCAACCAGCACCACTCCAACCAGCTACCACTCCACCCAGCTACCACTCCAACCAGCTACCACTCCAACCAGCTACCACTCCAACCAGCTACCACTCCAACCAGCTACCACTCCAACCAGCTACCACTCCAACCAGCTACCACTCCAACCAGCTACCACTCCGCCTTGCTACCCAACTAAAACTCCGCCAAGCTTCCGCCCAGCTAAAACTCCGCCCAATTTCTACTCTGCCCAGCTACCACTCCGTCCCGCTACCACTCTGCTTAGCTGTCACTCTATCTACTCCTTACGTCAACTATTTTCCCATCTATCAGCTTCTAAAACCATTAGCAGTCGTCCATAAGTTACGTAGCGCAAATTTTGCTTTTTGTGGAAGCCCCTCCTCCTGTAACGCAATCTTCACCTACAGCTCTAGCCTCTCGCTTCTAATGTAATCCCGTAAGGTGCGGAGGCGGTGTTGGCTTAACCCCCTAGATAATTACGTAAAGATTGTTTCGTCCCCTATTCATAAAATGTAAAAAACGTTGCTTTCTTTTTTGCTTGAAGTGAAAGGCATTGGGTTCCAGATGTTTTATCGCTTACTGTTATTAATCGATTTTATACTATCAACACTAAATTTAAAAAAACAAAATGAATATACTGAACGCGTATCTACCGTCATTTGTTCGGTATTTCAAGGAGAGTTGTAATCGATTTAGAGAAAGCATCGAACATTTCTTCAAGAAAATATGGGTGTGTAAGGTGGTAAGGGAAGCTAATACAACAAATTTTCTTTCGCGTCCTTTCACAAAAAGTTTCAGTAATAATTATCTGGTGCAGTTTGTTTTCAAGGTAAGGTGGATAGGAAGATTTATTTGCTATATATACCTACAGCATATATGTATAGATCTTAGTAAATGTAAAATATTTCCATTACATTTTCAGAAAGATGTTGAATTATAGATTCACAGTGAATAGTGATTGTATTGTTATAGAATAAGAAAACCTCTCTTATTTCATTCATCTCCGAGACTTAATGCTGAACGACAAGGAACTATGTTTTCGGAGTCTTCTATTTTAATTATAGTGTTTGTATATAATTTTTCTAACTTTTCTATACTACACTCCATACATACCTAAATTTTCACGGAAATTCTTGCTCCTTGAAATTTTAATATATGTCCCAACTTACCAAGTCATCTTTACCATCATATTTATTCTTGTCGCTTGTATGTGTTGTGCATAAACTAATTCAATTCTAGCTATATAAATGAAGTCATGCACTTTTAAAAACAAATCTGTCACGCACTTACAGTAATAAAAGCTTCGGAATGCCACTCAGTCCCACAAGTTTTTTTTGTATTTATTCGAATGTTTTCCATTATCTTGATAACTTCTTATTGAATATTATATAATATATAGGTTTCTTTAAATGTCTTTCTTGGGTTCGATTTTTCTCCCGTGTTTGAGTAATGTCTTAATTTGCCATGTGTCTTTTGATTCTATGAATTCAGTTTATAATTGAAAATGCTAATGTACGACAGATGTGGATGTCTTTTGCAAGTGACAATTTTATTATCGACAGTTATGTTTTGATCTGGACATACAATTATCATTTTCTCGTTAGGGATCTTATGCAGAGGGATTGATAAAGTTTATTATTAACATTGTAAGATTGCTTTTAATTTTGTAACAATCATATTATTTACTATTTCTTGTGAAGCCGGCAATTCTGCCCTAAGATGCAATGGTAAAATGAGAGTGTGCCAAAACAGTGTTTCTTAGTTTTATTTTTTAATTTTGTTCCACTCATCGAATGCAAATTCACATGTCTCAGATTTTAGGAAAATAGAATATAATTGACTCTTGCAGTCATTCACTCATGTTAAGTATCTTAACCAGAAATTTGGTAGTCCTGGGGCAACTAATAATATAACTATCTTCTTTATTGTTTCTCTTATCTTTAAGCACAAAATGTGGAAAATAAGACTTGGAGGATTCCCACTTGCTTCAAATTGGCACAATGTGGAGGTCTTTTAATGCTGGTTATTATAACGAAGATAATTCGTTTCTTTTCCCTTATATTACAATTTAAGCATAATCTCAAAATGATGGATTTAATAAATAATAATAATAATAATAATAATAATAATAATAATAATACCAATAATAATAATAATAATAATAATAATAATAATAAGAAGAAGAAGAAGAAGAACAAATTACTAAAAAATAGAATAATTTTAAAATTGGTCATTTTTGGGCGAGGGATCCATTAAGAAAAAGGCGTCCTAATCGTCCATTGAGTAAAGCGTTTTGTGAAGAAAACCTATGAGTTATAGAACTTGATGAAGCACAAATTTTCCCAGCTGCAACAGCTGACTGTACAGACCATTTACCGAGAGGAATTTTAAAAGGTAATGGTTCCGAATGAAAAAATGTTCCAATGAGTGGAAAAGTAGTATTTTTCTATGAAGAATTAAGCTGCATGTAACATGGGCAACCGAAGTCTATAGCCCGAAGAAAAGCATTAAAAACGCAAAATAATATTTGATATTTCCTTCTCATTTCCATTTCATACAACAACATGCTGATAACAGTGCGTGAGCATTTTATAATTAGTAGGAAAATCACGGGATCGGTCAATTAATGGATTACACTAGTTTGCCAACGTTTCGGAATATTTTATTCCATCATCAGGGCTTACTAATACATATAATGGTCAACCATGTTTCTCCACAGCACAACTCCAATACAGAGTTGCTGAAGCACCCACGTCCATAGCAGGTCCGACCATGGCCACGGCCCGAAAGAAAGTGGAGTTGTGCTGTGGAGAAACATGGTTGACCATTATATGTATTAGTAAGCCCTGATGATGGAATAAAATATTCCGAAACGTTGGCAAACTAGTGTAATCCATTAATTGACCGATCCCGTGATTTTCCTACTACTTATTAACGGTCGTGATTTCTACAATGGTCAATTTTATAATTAATTACAGAAACTAGGAAATAGTGCGCTTCAGTTTAATTAGCAATAGGACAACATTTTTGATATTCCCCGCAAATGTGCAAAGTATTTGAGACTGCAGGGACTCATCTTGAAAGTTACAATTTAAGTTTATTTCATTTTATTTCATTATTTTTCTTTAATGTAATTTAATATAAGGATTTTTTAAAATTCATTCAATAGTTGAGAAGCTTTTGCTGCTACAAGGTAATTAATGCGCTCTATAAGTAAGGTAAAATGTTTACTTGCAAATTGCTTAGTATGCTTATTAACCTAGGGTTGGAAAATTTTTTCTACGTGTTAAGAACGCGACCTCATTAAAGAGGTTACTTTGGTACTCGATTCTTTCCGCCTGGAACAATGCGAAACCGGGGGGCCTGTGTTTGTCCCATACTGCTTCACAAGTTCTTTTTTTTATTAATTTCAGTTATGATCGTTTGGCCTTAGCTACTGTGCATACACCAGGAAAAGCCGATGAAAGTGCACGGTGATTTAAAAGGGTTGGATATAAATGATGACACCTGCCAAAATGTTGTTTGTTTTTTTTTGTAACATTTACTGTCCTAGCATTACAACATCAATTACTTCAATTTATGTATCATAGTTGATTCCGGATTATTGGCATTTTACGTAATCCATTCAAATCTGGAATATTCTCTTCCTTATATTTCGAGAGCGTTTTCGTATGTGTTATCAAGCTTTGCACTCAAATCCTTCGGTGCGTACCCATATATTATTTTTTAATTATAAATGTATTTTAATTCTTATTCGGTAAACGTTTCTTTGTGAAAAAGTTGAAAAGATCAGGATTGGAAAGTGAAAATATACCTGTATTGTTGGCAAAGTTGTCCAATGTATAAAATATGTAAAACATTGTATCCTCTTTTTGGGGTCTTCCAGAGCTCGGGACCCCGGAACAATGGACAAGGTGCCCTGACGACAGTTTTGTGCATATAAATTCATGCGAATATCCAACACCAGTACGGTTTGTCTGTCAGATTTTTATGCCTAGTTCTTCGAAAAATCACTTGTGTACACCAATGGATTGGTCGTGATAGGTCGTCCGTGATTCTTTGGTACACAGAGATTACTAAGAAGGGACCGCTTTGACAGCCATTGCTTGACTACTGTTTGCAATATGACTGCAGGTTACATTATGTCCTCACTCTCCATTCATCTATGCGCTCGTTTAATGAGTTCTAATGCGTTCTATGCGTTTGCTCATTTGTAAATGGATTCTTCACTGGCTGTCGCAATGCCATCGCTCTACATGTTCATTTGTTTCCCGGCCTGTCAAAGTGGTCCCTTTTTAGAGTGGCTCCTCTATACTTGAAGAAGATTCTCATTGCATCAATGGAGTGGACTCGTGTTTGTCAGAATTCACAAAGCAGCTTAAAGTTGGGGGAATGGGTCACCAGCGCCGGATGCTCGAAGGCTGGCCTCGCCCTTCAGGAAACATCAAAACGAATCAGGAAAGGTTGCACAAGGCCTACTGGTTCTGGTTCCATTTACTTTTTTGTCCACGTCTAAATACACTTTGAAAATAGATTGGCTCAAAATTGACCTCGACTTGAAATCGTTGCATAGGCGGCACATTTACTCGGAAACTCAGTGAGGGACACTTCGTACCAATGAATCTGTTTCTCACCGAGTGGAAAGTTCTCGAATCGTCCGTGACGGCGTCGCCCACTTTCAGCTCAAGGCTCCCGGAGCGGTTCGGCTAGGGCTGCCAACCGTCCTCTATTTGGGAGGACAGTCAATTGTCCTCTCGTCCCTCTTTGTATTTTAAATGTCCTCCTTTTAGTAAATTTTTAACATTAGTTGTCGTTTATTTTATCACATGACTAACATCTGATACGTTGTATCATTTATTGCCTAATTAAGAATACAAAACATGAATATCCTTTTACTGAACACTGACACACGCATGTGCATGATAGTGTCTCGGTCTATCGACTAAAATAAAAAAGAGACTCTCAGACCATCTTCATCTGCATTTTGTGAACGAATCTTTTCATTTGAATCGCAAATGGATAGAAGTAAGAATAGAGCTGATGTTAATCTAAATTAAATATTTATAAAAAGAAATGTATTGATGTTCTTTTTGTTTCTGTTTCTGTTTGCTTGTAGAGAGTCCTCCCTTTTACCTGAGCATTGCTGGCAACCCTAGGTTCGGCGACGACGCGGTGTGTCGCGGCGCGGCGCGGCGCGGCGCGGCGCGGCGCGGCGCGGCGCGGCGCCGTCTCCTGCTGCCCTCTGGCGGCGGCGCGCCGTCGCGACGCCCTCCCCCTCCCCCCGCCTTTCGAGACGTCTTCCCTCGGAGCGGAGCGCGCCGCGCCCAGGCGCCCAAAGAGAAAGAACGGCCTCTCCAAGGCAGCCGAAAGCCCCGGATGCCTCCTGCCGTTACGAGGAAAACGGACTCACGAGGCAGCAGTCAAACAAGAGCTATTACTTTATATCAGTTCAGCGTCTCCGTCTGTTTTGTTTATTAAGAAACGACGATTGTTTCGCAGACAAAAATCTGAATTATAGACACATAAATGAACAATTAAATAATCTCATTTTTATTAATACGTTGTTATACTTTTATTAATATGGTAATAAAAATGGCATTACACTTGTTTACAAAACATGCACGTGATATGTAATGTTATGAAACGCGAATGTTTTTATAAATGTATACATTTTATTGTAATGCATTGAAACATACTAATAATAATGAGATGTTGCTTTAAATGTACCAGTAATGTGTTTGTAATTTTGTACATTTGTATGCGAAAGAATGGTATTCTCTAACAAGAGTAATTTTCTGTTGATGTATAAGTATTGATTGTGTCTTTGAGTAGATTAGATGATACGACACTGTGTCTCTCGGATCCTACATTTATTTTGAACGATCTTCTTCTTAAACGAATGGATAATCAATACATATTCAGTTAAACGTCCAACACGCAATCAATATTTTAACACATTTTGAATTGCACTTCATCACAATTCTTTTCCAGTTTCAGTATTAAAAACTCCAGATAATCCGTTTATTTTACTATTCATTTTATTTTTTATTATTATTATTATTTTCTTGCACAATATTGCAGTGTAACTTGCCTTCATTCACTGATATGAACATTGATTTGTATTTTATCTGACCAAAATATACAAAGTAAACACATTATATTAATGGTTAAATGTTTTGTTAATTCTAAGTTAACAATTTTACTTTGAATAATGCTGATAATGTTGTTGACATAATTGTACGTGCTCTCTGTTATGGTAATGATCAAGAATTAAAGAGTTACAATGTTCTTTCGTTCTAAGCAGATTTAGAGCTATTTAAGGCTCTTCGAATAATAATAATAATAATAATAATAATAATAATAATAATAATAATAATAATAAATTACTATTCATGTCACAGTTTTTGCTAATTCATCTACAGACTATTAATTGTATTCATCACCTACTATGTTTACGAATTCCAGCTACTTACAAATGCAAATCAACTAGAAAAATAAATGACGATTGCCCGTAACAATCTTGACGAAAATCACCACAAACTATATTTAGACCAGTTTATAAATTGTGGACGCCGAGTTTCCTTTCTAAAAAAGAAGTATAAAGAGCCTCTAAACGGAATCAAATGCAGGTTATACTCTTCGCGATAATAATTATGTTTCTAGTTGTTAAAAACTGGTCAAAACAATAAGTTTCTTATAATTACATTTGGATGTGATAAAATTATAAAACTGTTTAAATCAGCTGGGTTTGAATTGCTAATATAAGTTGTTCAATTCACTTTTATCTCCGGTTACTGTCAATCAAAAATTGTAAAAATTAGCAATAAATTGTGAAATTGTGTAAATATCAGTGGTCGCTCATGACCTAAGCTGTTTTATAGCGACCTTAAATAAATAAATACATAAATTTAAAAAAAAATAACCTTCTTAAGCTTGAGAATGACAAATGCCACGACAAATTTCACAACCCATCATGAAATATGTAACTAAGAATATGTCAATCAGGAAATCATATTAAATACTATGTAATAACAAGACAATCCTTTTTCAGAAAATATTTTTTTTTTAAATTTTCGGATTAATTATTATATTTTTTATCTCAGAAGTGATCTTATTATTCACGGATGGTATGTGAAATATTGGAATTTAGCATGGAAAACATGACAATAGATAATGTATAATAATGCTCACTTGTTGCTCTTAACCCTCCATCTCCAAGTCTGTGCGTGAACTCTTTCATTGTTATATTATTTTTTGAATGTAATAATCAAATTAATCAATATATTATTTTTGTTGAGCAACATCAAAGTACTATTAATTGAACCAGTGTTTTTACATCCCTTTATATCTTCGAAAGAGGTACTAGTCTCAGAGAATCTCCTCGATATTGTGATTTCAGTGTTAAAAAATATTAACTTATTCTGGAATAACTTTAGATGTTAGCGGAATCCTCCTAAATTGGAAGTCCATTGTTTCGATATTTTTTCTTTCCAGATTTTTTTTCTTTTATTCACGGTTGCGTTGTAATAAAAATAGAAATAGAAAATGGCATATTGTTATTTTCATGTGTTTACAAAAGAAAGAAGCACAGAAACTGTTGTCAAGTTCTTTATTTTATATATTTTTCTTGTTGAGGAAAGATATGAATTAAAAGATATTTATAAACATATCCAGAACGATACTGAATGCAATAATAAAACAGTTTAATTACTATACTTACTTAGTGCTGCATAGCTACTTACTATAAAAATGAGTTGTTGTACTGAAAGAGTAAAGTCGTGCGTAAAGGTTCCCAACTCTTAAAATATTCTTTAGCAAACTACTCAATAACTCGCATCATAGTTCTACGTAGAATAGTTTTAATTCAATTTGGGCCGCAGCCCGCCGGCAAGTGACTTTTCTGTCCCGCTCGCTGCCTGCGAAGCCGTTAACGACACATACCCCGAGCGGGAATCAAAAACGCCTGCTCCAAATGTCCGCGCGAGCAAGCGACCCTTTCCTTATTAAGATGACGTCATGCTCGAGTCTTATGGCCGCACCTGAAAAGGACGACTGATTTGATGGGCAGGTGAATACGAAAATATGATGTGAATGATAGAGCAATGGTGAAAAGAAAGCCAGGAAAAACAGGAGAATGTCGAGAAAACCTGTGGCAATCCCACCTTGTTCATTGTAAATTCTACATTCACCCACAGGAAATTCAGCCCCAGTCCCAACGACGAATGATACGTTGTGCGACCCTTATACCACACGTCGTCACTGTCATGCTAATAACTCCCTTTTCCAGTTCATTGGCGTACGATGAATTACAATGTTTGTTTTTTTTTAATTTAATGTCACTCATGGACCATTCATCACACATAAGCCATACGTATTTTTTTTAAATTTATGTATTTAAGGTCGCTTGATAACATCGAGGTCATCAGGGACCACTATCATGATACAATTGTATGGAAAAACATAATAGTTGCATTTTTACAACATGGTTTGGCCAGCTTATGAGATACCTTGCACGCGGCCTCCCCATGTGCCTCCGGAGGGGTTCGTCCGCCTCCGTTGCCACGCGGATCGATCGGGAGTGGAGGCAGGCGGCGCCAGCGGCGGAAGGGCAGCGGTGCGCCCTCTGCCGCCGGCCGCGCCGCCAGCGAGCAGCCCACTGGGCGGGGGTGGGGGGTGGGGGCGCATCGGAGGACTTGCCGATTGATGATCCGTGTACGTCCACTGCTACGGTCTCCACTCCCGTTAGTCTGATGAACAGATGTCACTGCAGCGCCTCTGACCGGGAGGTCCCGGGTTACGTTCCCCACGACGGCAGGATTTTCGACACAAGGTTTTCAGCTTGGTCGAATTCAGTCGCTGACTGAAAGAGAATTCTAGCAGCCGGCTGCTCTGATAGGTAGTTGTCTGTTGTTTCTCCGATCAACACCAGGCGAATGCCGGAGCAGTACTCTAACAAACGGGCCACGAACCGCGCGCGATCTTTCCTTCCTCTTCCTTGTCCTAGCCTCTCCCCTTACACACACTTACACTAACATGCACTACATTACCACATATTCCGGGAGACCGGTCGGGAGCTTAGAGCTTGTCCCGGCTGGGGCAGTGCCGCGCTGGTGGGAGAGTCCTGGTTAGGGGGAAACCCCACTACACACACCGACGGTACGTCGGCGCCGGATTTAGCCATCCACCGGGGAAAGATCACCGCCATCTCCCGAGAAAAACATGCACTACACAACATGGACTAATGACTAAAGCAGTTGACGCGCCCGGAAACACGAAAAAATCAATCAATCAATCAACCGGGAAGTGGCGGTGTACCTCCCCAGTCGATGGTGAGATCCGTCGCAGACCTACAGGTGCCTACAGCATGTGAGGGATTTCACTCTCCTCTCCCCGTAGCGCGGCACCGCCCCAGCCGAGACAAGCCCTCAGCTCCCGACCGGCCGCTCAACATGAGCGATAGTGTGGGGCATGAAAGTGTGTCTGTGAGTAAGAAGAGAGATAGGAAAGATCGCGCGCGGGCCTTGTCCCGTTTGATAGTATACTGCTACGGCATTCGCCCGGTACTGATTGGAGAATTGGTGGATAGCTACCGATCAGAGCAGCCGGCCGCTAGAAGCGGATGAATTCAACCTAGCTATGTAGCTGGTATCAAATACTATGGAGACTCGAATCTAGGACCTCCCGGTCAGAGTCGATGTAGAGGCAGCAGCAAGGCAGGGCGACACTCGCCCGGTATACATCAGATTTTTATGTAATTACATATTTTTTGTCCTTCTGCTTACCATTCGAAAAATTGTAATCTTGGCGAATTACCGTCGTTCTAACACAATATCAAAATGTTTCATTACATATTTTCACATATTTCACACTATATTACATATTTTGCTATTTTCACTAAATTCTTCAATTTTTTGGCTTTTTGTTTATGAAAAGAAGTTTTTTTAAAAAACAGTTCTTTTTCCTACTTATTACTGAGTGCTTGTCTGCACGAGGTACGCCACATGATGACGCGGTCGGATGTTCTCACAATCGGGCGCGCCCGCTTCAGTTAGTAGCTTCTTCAGTTTGTCATGAACAGGGGGAGGATTTTGATGACCTAAAACATCGCCAGAAATGATTAATAAAATGCTTTACAAATACCCTAAAACCAAAGAAAAATGACGTAAAAAATCATATCCAAACCAGTTCGGATGAACAACTCAAGCTGCTGGATACATTACTGATGTAACCGTTTCTTCCAATCGGCTTCTTCCATTCGCTCAAGTGACCTCAGCTTGCAAACCTTTGGTTTGGACTGTTTGGACGGTCTTAAGTTACCCCAAAATCGGCCGAACCGGCAATGGCGCTGTTACGTCACAAGAATTACATACAACGGTGGTCAAAACAATGTCTGAGCGAACAAATCGAATAGGTTACAGAGTAATTGTGTCAAGAACATTTGTTGCAACTCCTAAATATTATTTGAAGCAAGAACTGTTAAAAATGACATTAAAATCGATGAAATCAGCAAAACATGCATTAAAAATGACGGGAAAAGGTAAACAATGACTTATTAGTCGAAATAGACAAAAAATGCAAAATAATGACCTATAAAAATTGGTCATTTCCTTTAGTCATGACATCAAATGCATTTCTACACTAAACGGCATTGTTCTAAAGTGAAAAAAAAATACATTTCATTAAAATCCACCCCTAGTCGTGAAGATTTTGCTACTGAGGAGAAAGTTGTATGAAGGAAAGCGTGCATAAATTTGTGCTCTCCACATGATTTTTAAACGTTTGTATTATTTTTAAAATTTGTTTAGGAAACTTTTTATAAATGTAATTTCGTATTATTTAAATATTCGTTTTATAATTATTGCATTGTAATATTACATATTGTATCCTATTTTACATATTTGTTACATACTGTTACTGTTTTCATTACATATTTATGTAATGGATGTCGGGAAATTCTCTTTCACAAATCGAACGATAAGAGATGGGAATAGATTGCCTGCAAAAACCTTTGAACCCTTTTCTCGAAGCGTTCAACAGTTTAGGTAATTAATTTAGGGTATTTCTAAGTTTATGAGGTAGTTAAATAAGAATATTAAGTTTTACAGTGAAGTGAGGTGTCGTGCAGTGTAGAGCAGAGAAATAATGAACGAAATGTTTCTAGTGTTATAGTGAAGTGAAGTGAAGTGAAGGATAGTGCAGTGCGGTCTTAATTATTATAAACCCTCAGTGCGGCTTTAGATGATAGACGTTTCTTTTCTTTTTGATGTAATTTAATGTTTTAAAAATCAGCAGTGTTTATATTATTGTTATTATTATTATTATTATCATTTTAGCATTATTGTTACCATTATTATATTATTTGCATGGTATTTATTATCTTATTTATGTAATTAACTGCCACTGGGTTACACCCAATTGCAGTTTAAATAAATTTATCTTATCTTACATATTTTGACGTTTCACACTACATATTTTTCCGGTATCCACTCATCAGATTCGGCAGAGGCCGGTCTAAAGGCGGGAAGCGCTTCTGTGCCCTCGGCCGCCGCCGCCTGTCAGACGTCGGACGGCGGGGCTCCGCGACGGCGAGTGGTCTGCGGCGGCCCAGCGCCGTTGCCGACGCGGCCGCGTGCTAGACCGGAGGGCGGTGCCGACGGACGAGGAGTTGTTTTGATCGTGTTGGCGATGGCGTCGCGGCGATGGTGGCGGTGATGGCGGAGGTGCGGTGTTGGTACGGTGGATGTAAGATTTCTAACTGCTCGAGTTGGAGGCCGTTGATAACCAAAGACGTAAGTTCAATTTTAACGAACTTCAATGAATTGGAAATAAAAGCTAACTTAAAGAGTACTCACAGCTTTCTCTTGGGGGGTTCACTTGTTAAAAGGTTGAAGATACGCCTGTACGCATGATTATAAGTAGAGCCCCGACGTTTGGTTAAAATGCATTTTTCTTACTCTTGCACATTACGACTTTTAACAATAGGAATCACTTAATTGTGATTCTGGAGTTGATTTAATAGATTTTCATTTTGCTTTTTTGCCTATTTTAGCTTCTGATGCTTATTTTTGCCTTTTACGTCATTATTTTGCTTTCTTATCTCAAGCTTGATATATACCTGCAAGCTTGGAGAACACGAAGGCACGGCTATGTTTTGTCTTTTTGTGGAAGCAGAGGCTGTGTTAAAAATCTAAATGACAAGGTAAGATGATATCAGTCAAGAGTTTTATTATTTTCATAAATGTCGACAGCTCACGAGGAACGTGTTCCGCTCACGAGGAACCCCATCCCACTATTGAGTATTTTGGCCTCCAATCCCTTTTGAGGACAGTTCTCTTTGTATGATATAGCCTTCTCAGTGCTGGCGATTTCACAAGTGGAACGAAAAATATAACTCAGTTTTCACTGATTCCTTTGCAAGATTCGTAAGTGAGTCCACAATATAATTTCAAAGAGACATCGTCGCGAGTAAAACAAATTCGTAGCCTTCATACTAGATGGTCATGTCTCATATGGAATCAAGATTAAGAAGAAAATATCGTTACTCCACAAGTTAAGTTTAGAATTAGCATAAAAATGTGAATCATGTTAATTATGAATTTTTTACGATATTTCCTTTTAAATGTGATTTTTCATTGTTTATATGCATCTTTGCACCCCTACTTTAGCTAGAAAAATGCGTCTTTCATGCCTGAACTTCCAGGTTTCGAGTAAGAAAAATTGAAAAGATTTTTATTTTCAAGTCACGTGAAAATACTTTTTTTCAGATTCTCTCCAAATTCACTTTTGTCACACTTCTCCTGGAAAAAATCAGGTATTGATAACACATACCTAATTAGGCTTACGTAGTCAGTCTTTGTGATTACAAGAAATGAATAACGTTTTGTACTAAAATTTAAAAGCATTTTAATTATTGTGAAATATTTTTGTTTGATTCAAATGACAGTCTTCTCTTGATAGGAACGTGGCTTGAAACATGGTATTATGTGCCACAACTGAAAAAACAGGTCACAAGGGGGCTTAACTGCTAAATCCACAGTGCGTCTGTTGGAAAGATTGCACGTCAGAGTAGCCAACTTATGAATCCCTAGAGGGACATCTTTCTTGGACTTATTACAGAAAACGTATAGGGTTTTGTCCAAGCCAACTCTTTGACAAAAAGGTTGAAATTCGCGTACTCATCTGCAATTCAAAATGTGCAAAATGAGTTGCATGAGAAAAATATTCTGCAAAATGTGTGGCATTGCATTCTTTTTCCTTTTTACACTGATTATGTAAACCGTAAGATGTGCTGACGCAAACAAACGAAAAATCAAAAACACATGATTTTTTTATCGAATCCGTCAAACCCTCGCAGTAGAGGCTAATAGCCGATAGCTATGGTTTCTCCAAGTCAATATAATTCATGGGAAACACTGGAACATCTCAATAAATTTTGAGATATGCGAGTTATTTTATTACATTTTATAATAACTATTAATATTATAACCATTTATATAACTATTAATGGAATTCCTACCCAATATTTTATATTAAAGATTAACTGATCTCTTATGATTCCTTTTAGTATTGTTTACTTCTTAATTCAGCAGTTAGTGTGTTGTACCCTCTTTACAACCACCACTAGAAAAAAAAAATTTAAGCATTGTCTCCAAACTTCATTTTTCGAGTTATGCACGTATGGTTGTCCATGAATGACAAATATTTTTGAGACCGACAATTTTAATACTTTAGTTTACGAAGGGGCATAGGACTAGTGTCGTAAGCGCAAAGTTGCACTGTGGGTATCTTGAAGTAGTTGCGAGTCCAGGGCCTCTCGCCTAAGAGAGCCTGACGATAGTTAGGAGACGCGCCGTACGCTAATGAGCCCTCTCGTTCCGCCTCACGCCGTCCCTCCTCGTCACCCCCCTCTGCCCTCCGATACAACCCCGCCCCGCCCCGCCCCTCTCCTCGAGATGGGGGAGGGGTGTTGGCAGGCCTGGGACAGGCTGTCCTCACGAGGTCCGAGAGTCGACGCTTGTCTAAAGAGGATCTTCCCGCTACGAAGCCCCGTCGTTTGGAACAGTGGAATTGTACTTTTGCGTGTTTATTTTAACGTTCTCGCCTTTGCGAAGGTAAAAAGAAGTTATGTAATTGTGCGTCGGAAAACGACGAATCTTCGACAGAAAAACTCTCGTTGCCAGGCCTAGTAACGAAAACGTAGATAAATACTAATGTTATATACATATAAAATGTTATTTATTGTTATATAATATATAATGTTATACATACACATTATATACACACACACACACACACACACACACACACACACACACACACTTCGCCTGACACGTGGTATAGCCAGAATCCATGTTTTGTGGATCCTTGATATTGAAAAAGCAATTGACGGCAAAATGTCTGTCAGTCCGTCTATGGTCAACGCTAGCGTCTAAACGTTCAGCCGATTTTCTCCAAAGTTCATATTCCCGGATCGATCTAAACGAACTCGAACGAAGGCTTCGGGAGTTTCAAACGGATATTTTGATTTTTAAGGGTACTTTATATTAAGCCTCAAAGATAGTTTCAAAATTTTCTCAAAAATGGCTTCAAATTTTTAAAATTAATCTTTGTTGTCGGAATCCTAAAGGATCTTACGCCAAGAGAATGGTGCAGATCTTATGTTCGTTGAAATCCGAAATTTTTTGAAAATTGAAAAAGTGCAATATTTTGGGGGAATTCCTAGAACTATAATATTGAAGACGGACATTTTTCCTTAATAAAATATTTTGCTTACAGACATCTTGAAATAAGATCATGCTCAATTTTCCGAAAATATGAATAGTTTTGGTGTAATTTTGCGTGAAATATAGGCAATTTAAAGAACATTAACAACTTTTTCTCAAAAACCGTTCCAAAGGAATCCTGATGATATTTTGTGCAATTCCAACAATCATTAATGATGGTTCAAGGAAAATCACCAGAGAAATGTAGTGTTCGACTACTTATAAACTAAAAAGGCCACATTTAAGTCATATCAAAGATATTAATTTCTGTCTGTTGTTTTTTGCCTTCTTTGCCACCTCATTCGTACTACTATTATTCTGCCACGTTTTATAAATGTAATTCGTGTTTTTTCACTTTTTCGAATCTGTAGTAAAGTGTGATGATAACTGGTGTAGAGTGAAGAACGCTCTGATGCACATATATGTGGATTATTATTTTATCCATTTACCTTTTCATAAATGCGTTTTTAATTACGTTAGAGAAAAAATGACAGGATATTCAGGACTTCATTCCCCATACTGTTCATTTACGTAACTAAGTGTAGGAGAAAGAAGAAAATATTTAAAGAGGGGAGCGGGGGGAAATGTGGACAGAAATAAATAAATAAATAATAATTTAAATCGCCATTAAAATGGAAAAATTGTCCAATTTTATGTAAGGCCACAGAATAATATCTTATTTTCTTTGT
The DNA here is from genome assembly GCA_011170035.1 of Teleogryllus occipitalis. NCBI lineage: Eukaryota > Metazoa > Arthropoda > Insecta > Orthoptera > Gryllidae > Teleogryllus > Teleogryllus occipitalis. The sequence continues at coordinate 31,532 of BLKR01001889.1, read as the reverse complement.
CTATTCCCTGATAGATATTAATTTCAATTTCTATTGTGTGCTCTTATTTATCATGTGAACGTAGGGGATATGAATCTTGATTATGACTTCGCCCTGTTATTTTATCTCTCCAACGCATATTTATTCATTGTTATTAGTTGCGAGGGTTTCGCACCATACTGGCCTCATTGTAAAGATGTCGGGAGGATCTTGAACGAAGAACGTGAAACATTTCCAGCAACACGCGCGGCTGCATGTCTAAAAGAAGTATTTTTCCAGAACGTAAAGGGTCCGATATTTTCCTTGCATCAGATTATGTTATGAAGTACAGTAGCAAAATAAAAGTACAGGATTTTCAAATTTTTCCTTGAGTGCGTTACATTAAGTGTGTTATTGAGTGTTTCCAAAAGTATTCAATGAACCACATATTTCAAGAAGAATTATTAATACTAGTGAGAACCCGTCAAAATTTGACGGTGAGATCTGAGATAATTGTAAAATACTGTACCCAGACTAATGTTCACAATATATTGCATTGTTTGGATCTTGAGGGTACAACGAAGATATTCGGTGATGAGTTCCAAAAATTTTGAACACGTATGGCCCATGACCAGGTGGCAATGCAATATCGGCACAAAAGATATAGCACTATTATACTGAAGGATATTATTTCTAAAGCTTTTTGTTGTGTCATCATCTCCTATTACCAACTGTTTGATTTCTTCTGGCATATTACCCGAAGGTAAACTTATTTTCCCATTTAAGCAACACAGAGTAAATCGTTTGCAGAATTTCTCTCACATTGAAAGTACAAAGCAGAACAAAACTGACATTTCATAAACAATGACCCAATAGAAAACCAAATGATCTCACTATCACGACACCTACGTTGACTTTCTCTTTCCCTGCGTCCAGTTAATGTACGTTTGCGTCTTTTGGGGCGGGTGGACAACGATTCCGAATTCGACATAACCTGTAAACAACTTTACTAAAGTACAACCGAGCAAAACCCACTGTGTTCTCTACAAAATACACCACAGAAGCAAATACATGCAAACTGTCAACACCACAATGAAATTATTACACTGAAACAAAACCTTGATAAATTGTAAACAAATCTCAACAATCAAAACAAAACATCAAGCATCGTGGACTCATGTATATCGATTTTGAAACTGCCACCCTTTGAAATAAAACAATTGACTATTGATAAGCGTACTATTAAAGAATGATTTAATTTATTAATTTACACAGTAAATGTTGGTGAATCAACACAAACAATATCTGATAACACATCTAGGGATCATATTCTTTCATTTAAAAGAAAAATACAACAATCGGTTCAGTAGAAGCTCTAAACGAAGCCATTGCAGAATACCTTATTTTTTTAAATATATAGATAATTCACCACAAAATGTCAAAATGATACTGGCAAATATACTGTCACAGACGAGTCCTTTAATTCACAATTTGTATTCAAGTCTTTGAAATTGCAAGAGTACTTTTCTTGAAGAAAGTGAAAACAAATAATGTATATTAGGTAGTCAGTTTGAAAAATATTCCACAAAATTTCCAAGGTCCCAAGAAATACCGCAGTTCATTCAAATTTAAATCAAAAATGAATTGGAAACCACACATTTCAAAGGAAATACTTCGCAATAATTTAGTAGGAAGAAGTGTAGCATTTATGACGGCTTGAATGAAAGTATGAGAGGTAGGCTTCTTATAAAAGAGGCTATTTCTAGTTTCTAGTCGCCGTAACCAGCTTTCGGACGCATTGCGGATTGTGGCAAAACAGCTTTCTGTTTTAATAACTTATTCGTATGATTAGACTACGTCTGATACTTTTTGGTTTTTAATTTTGATAGTGTTTCTGGGGTCGTCAAGTGCTATGGCCATTAATCCAGAAAGTATAGTGTATGTTTAATCACCGGAGGTGGTGCTGTTCTTTCGCTGGATGGTGAGATCCAGCAAGACATTTTGTAAGAACGTTTTAATGTATGTTGTGCTCGCGATGTCCTAAGCTTAAATTTATTTATTTGTTCTTTAATTCAAAACCGTAAGGGCTTCGTGAGGCGCTTTACGATAAAAGCCATTCGTGAAATAGCGATGATCATGCCTTTAGCATTATTATTGAGAATGTTGCGTTGCACTGGAAAATACCAGCAGACAACACAGAGTGTTTGAAAGCATATCGATTGTCTTGATCGGGAAGCCGCATCGCAATGGGGATGTGCTTTGTCATCCGGAATCAATGACACGCGCGGCAAGAGCAGCTCTTCAAAAATGGATCCGCCGCTGGCGGGACACGCGAGGCGGACGCGGCGGACGCGGCGGACGCCGGCGCTCGATGGCGCCTCGCGGCCACGCACCGAGCGGTTTGTGCATCCCTACGCGGCATGGCGGCGGCGGCGGCGGCGGCGGCGGCGGCGGCGGCGGCGCGCGGTGGAGAGAGCGAGTAACGGGCCGCCTCCGCCGCCGCCCTGACCTGCGCAACGCGGCGATCGCGGCCCAGGGCAGGCCCGCCACCGCCGCCGCCGCCGCCAGCCGTGACACAGATCCCGCGCCGCCGCCCACGCTGCCGTCGCCATGGCCCCCGCCTGCCCCAACATCCTGACCATCCACGAGCACATCAATATCCACTACCCATCGCCACTGCGTGATGTAACAAAATTTCTCATGTCTGCTTTGTCACTGTTGCTACTGCGGGGCTTCTAAGAAAAAGAAGCAAACTGACTGGGCCAAAATTATTCGCGCTGCTCTTTTTGCCGTGTACGTCTCCCCGGTGCTGCCGTCGAGGTGCCTGACGGCGATATAACTCCTCTAACATCGCCGACGCCTCCAATAATGCCGCCAAAGCCAGTATTCAGGCCATTCATTCCTCGCAAACGCATTGTGTGTGTCATCATTGCCTCCGATTCTCGTAACACAAACACACGTCTCGTGTTCCTAGCATGATAACCACACAACCTGTTGCTCTCTCGCTCCTAAACCACGTAAGATAAAACTTGTTTCACTGCCGGCCACTTCGCCCAATTGGCTACTGACAGATGTCTGATTATGACACGTCGTTCTCTGTAACAGCGATTCCACTTGTGTTAAAGGCGGTAACGAAGTTCTCTTTTTCTACGTTAAATGAAAGATGCGGTGTTCTCTTTGCCACCATTGCAAAATGAATTGATTCCACGAAGAAAACAAAAAGTGATCGCTGTTCCAACATCCTTTGTCCTGCCTCTCTGTCTGTCAGTCTGTTAGTCTGTCTGTCTGTCTGTCTCTCTCTCTCTCTCTCTCACTCTCTCTCTCTCTCTCTCTCTCTCTCTCTCTCTCCAGTCGTTTGTGCTAATATCTACTTTCACTGCGTCCTCCACCATCATGAACTCTTACTTTGCCATCACTATGGAGTGCCATTCTGAACCAACGTTCCTTTTATTAGCTCTTGTCATCAAATGCTTTCTCTTGTTTCTTTAATATCACTCTCCTCTGTATCTTCTCTTTCTTACAATCATTGTCATCATAAGCAACACAATTTGTCTTCTACGCCTTGCTCCGACGTCCATTCCCTTTCCACCTCCATCACGTCAACTCTACCTCCTCCAACGCTACTCCAAGGCCGCTCAATTTGCACCTTCATCACGTCTTCCTTCTCCTCCGTCAGCCTTCCCTTCGCAGCTTATCACCGCCATGCAACCTTCGCCTCCGGTTCCTATCTCAATTACCCCCACCGTCGCCGCCAACGCTGTCTCCTCGCCGCCGCCGTCGCCACCCCCTCGCGTGGCCGCGATTCGGTTGCGGTCCCCCCCTCCCCCCTCGGTGCTTCGCGTGAGCCCTTTCCAGACCGTTCGCGGCGAGACTCTCTCCTTCTCTCCGGAGGCAGGCGCTTGTTATTGTACTCGCCATGTGGAACCACATGTGCCGGGCTGGCGAGACAGCTATCGCATGCTCCAGCCATTATTTCTTTATGCGTTCCTGTGACATGTTTCTATTTTGAGAGGAGTCGCTCTTTTTGCTGGTTTGTTTAAGTTTTTTTTTGTTGTTTCGGAGAGTATGATTCTATTACCTGGTAGATAGATGTTCTACTACCAGGTAATGCAGATGAATTTTGCATGTTAAGCTTACCAGAACTTTTTATTTGTTATAACTTTGCGTTGCCGACCTGGATGGCCGTGGTGGCTAAGTACGACTACCGGCTCAACGCTTCGGTCCATAGGTTCGCGAGTTCGAGACCTGCCTTGGGCACTGTTCTCTCACATGTGTTGTCGCGGAGAGCCACGCATTCTGTTGACCCCGGATCAGAGGAGCCCGCAAGCGCGTTGGTGTCTAAAGTAAGATCGATTATGCGTCCAATCGGGACGGAAGGGGTAATCGGCTGTCGGCTGGATAAAAGTCCTAAAAAAAACCTCTCTTCGTTGTGACTGTGACTTCTGATTTGCTCTACTTAACACTAAGTTAGGGAGAGACTTGTTAAGGATATCCGGTTCGTACTCGTCTCAGTCAATTTAATGCCTTATGTGTTTGCTTAAATCTTCAATCCTCCTGACTTATAGGCCAGCAAACCGCAACAATAACTGCAGGGCTCCTTCAACTCCTGTCAACTCATTTGAGACCGGTTTGGAAGTTCCCCTAATACTCTAAGAGGTAACAAGGAATAGTAGAAAGTATACTGACAACCCTGTGGTATTTATGCGCAAGTACTCATATTTAAGAAAGAAGTAATTTTGAAGTACTGCGAAATAGTTTTGCTTATGCAGCATTATCCATTTATAATAATAGTTACTGTGGGTACGTCTACAGTACTTTGTGCAAAATATTGTGTGTTTTCAATACGTGGTATCTTATACTTGAGTGTCTTTTGGGCAAGTTTATTATGATTATTGCATTTATTCAAAAGTTGTGCGCAATGCGCTCCTCCTTTGTGCAGCGGCGCGGGGGGCTGCCTCCGTCCGCGGACATCCGCCCCGCCGCGCCGCGTCGCGCCGCATTTGCACACGGCGGCGCGGGCCCACTCGCGCGCGAACAAAGAAGCGCTGCGATCGCCCCCCGCCACCTCCGCCTCCACCCCGACCCTCCCTCCACGCAACAAGTGGGCAGTGCGGGCTTGTCACAGTGGTAACTCGTAACTTCCCGTCATCACGATAACCGGCCACCAAGTTTGTGCATCTCTAGTGTTGCTTCTATCACATACAACATTCGACTTTCAGACCAAGTTCACTTTGTTTTTATGGGAACGAGTGGGAAGGTTGTTTTGCGTAGGAATGGAAATGCATTTCGATCGTGTACAAAACCCGTTATTTCTTTACTTTTATTTAGGATGCTTTGTAAATTCTCTTTTTCAAAATTCTTTCACGTAGAATTTATGAAAGAAAGCTGGATTTCTAGTAAAATTTCATAAGAAAGATACTTCTGTTTCCGTTGGAAAATCAATGCACACCTCCACTAATATTTAACCGTTTATTTTCTAATTGCGATTATACAATGTATACTTCTTGTTTATGAGGCTAGTTTCAAACTAGTAATTTCTACTTTTTCTAATTGAGTATTCGATACTAGAACACTCTATATACGGAACATACATGTATAATTCCTCGAATTTTTTAAAATTTTACAAAAGGCATGTTACATTTTGTAATAAAAATGGATATTGATTTTAAAATTCAATAATCTGGAAACCTAGATTAGGTACTGCAAAGATGACAATCTCTAAAACTACCAATTTCGAAGCAAAATTGCTGTCCATCGACATAGTTGAATGGTATTTGATATATAATACTCTGCCGTTAAGAACATCCAAAATCCCACGTAACTGCTCAAGAGTGATTGTAGTATTCTGACCAAATAAATCCTTCTTAGCGTCAAAAATAGCAACATTCAAATAGATGAAACTAATAAATGGCTAAGACTTAACTTAGAATCAACTATCTACATATTTTAAAAACTAATTAAACAATACTAACATGATTTACTTAAAAACTGTTGAAGAAAATGTGTAGTTAATCATAAACAAATCGTCGTACTTGAAGGATGACTCGTCTGATGACTTTTGGCCTATGAAGCAAATTCATAAAAATTGGATTTTGGTGGATATAAACCTACTTTGCTCTTATATCTTCAGAGAAACTGCGTAATAAATGAAATAATCTTACTTCGTCTTTGGACTTCAGATCCACATAATTTCTGAACACGTGTTCTCAAGAATGAAGGATGAGGAAATTTGAAAGTAAGTTTGAAGTGATTTTTTTAACAGGAACACAGAACAGCGAAGTTATTACTTTTATGGAAGTGAAGGTAACTAATATACAGCGTTAAATTGTTTAGGGAGAAATACAGTCTATTTCAACCATTTTGTGTTTTCGCTTTTTGTATTAGAATATTATTTATTTGTATCGAATTATTTTGTAGAGTTAATAACAATTAATGCAATAATAATTTAATGTTGCAGATAGTATTATCCTAACAACATTTAAATAAAATTTGGGATTAATAATCTCATTGGAATGGATATTGTTTGCATCTATCTTTGAGTACGAATCAACAGACACCCTAGGCCTCCAGGCTATCCTGGCGACCAATGGAAGCTGTGACTCCTGAACACTTGTCTCTCCGCGACTTGTCCTACATCCATCGCGCTTCACAACCTCCGAATTATTCCCAACGTTTGTTATTCATCGCAACAGAGATTTGAGATTTGGAAGCAGGCAGGCAGGCAGGCAGGCAGGCAGGCAGGCAGGCAGGCAGGCAGGCAGGCAGGCAGGCAGGCAGGCAGGCAGGCAGGCAGGCAGGCAGGCAGGCAGGCAGGCAGGCAGGCAGGCAGGCAGGCAGGCAGGCAGGCAGGCAGGCAGGCAGGCAGGCAGGCAGGCAGGCAGGCAGGCAGGCAGGCAGGCAGGCAGGCAGGCAGGCAGGCAGGCAGGCAGGCAGGCAGGCGGGCAGGCAGGCAGGCAGGCAGGCAGGCAGGCAGGCAGGCAGGCAGGCAGGCAGGCAGGCAGGCAGGCAGGCAGGCAGGCGGGCAGGCAGGCAGGCAGGCAGGCAGGCAGGCAGGCAGGCAGGCAGGCAGGCAGGCAGGCAGGCAGGCAGGCAGGCAGGCAGGCAGGCAGGCAGGCAGGCAGGCAGGCAGGCAGGCAGGCAGGCAGGCAGGCAGGCAGGCAGGCGAGGCAGGCAGGCAGGCAGGCAGGCAGGCAAGGCAGGCAGGGCAGGCAGGCAGGCCGAGGCAGGCAGGCAGGCAGGCAGGCAGGCAGGCAGGGCAGGCAGGCAGGCAGGCAGGCAGGCAGGCAGGCAGGCAGGCAGGCAGGCAGGCAGGCAGGCAGGCAGGCAGGCAGGCAGGCAGGCAGGCAGGCAGGCAGGCAGGCAGGCAGGCAGGCAGGCAGGCAGGCAGGCAGGCAGGCAGGCAGGCAGGCAGGCAGGCAGGCAGGCAGGCAGGCAGGCAGGCAGGCAGGCAGGCAGGCGGGCAGGCAGGCAGGCAGGCAGGCAGGCAGGCAGGCAGGCAGGCAGGCAGGCAGGCAGGCAGGCAGGCAGGCAGGCAGGCAGGCAGGCAGGCAGGCAGGCAGGCAGGCAGGCAGGCAGGCAGGCGGGCGGGCAGGCAGGCAGGCAGGCAGGCAGGCAGGCAGGCAGGCAGGCAGGCAGGCAGGCAGGCAGGCAGGCAGGCAGGCAGGCAGGCAGGCAGGCAGGCAGGCAGGCAGGCAGGCAGGCAGGCAGGCAGGCAGGCAGGCAGGCAGGCAGGCAGGCAGGCAGGCAGGCAGGCAGGCAGGCAGGCAGGCAGGCAGGCAGGCAGGCAGGCAGGCAGGCAGGCAGGCAGGCAGGCGGGCAGGCAGGCAGGCAGGCAGGCAGGCAGGCAGGCAGGCAGGCAGGCAGGCAGGCAGGCAGGCAGGCAGGCAGGCAGGCAGGCAGGCAGGCAGGCAGGCAGGCAGGCAGGCAGGCGCCGCTGAGAGGCCCAGTCGGGGCCGCTTGCGCCGGGTGCGCTTACGTAATGGCCGCGTGGCTGCGCCGCTCGTTTGGCCCGGGCGTTGCCCCCGGCGGCGCCTGCGCTTCCTGGGCCCCCGCCCCCGCCCCGCCCCGCCCCCGCCCCGCCCCGCCCCGCCCCCGCCACGCCCCGCCCCGCCCCCGCCGCCGGGCCGCGCTGCGACGCCGTCGCTCCGCTCCCCGCTGCAACTGGAACGATGCGGTGGCAACTCGCACGACATGGAAACACGCGGCGGCGTCAACAGTTGCACCGCTGCATGGCGTTCTTGTGCGCCTAGTAGCGCTTGTCACAGAGGCTGTGATGGTAATGATTATTGAATGTTCAATTGCGAATATTAGCAAACAGTGATATAATGGGATTTGGATATGCTAGAACATTACAATGAATTAATATCCTTCACGCATTGTGCACGCTCGCGTTCACCAAACTTCCGGAGTTGTTTGTCAAAGAAAGTACCAATTATCGGGTCTTAGTCTCCACACAGTTTAACTATTACTTACGTAATAGTTACAAATAATGCGAGAAAGTAAGTGATGGTATAGTTGATTTTTTTGTTTCACGGAAGAAAAAATTATCCATTGGGATTCACAATTAATTTGGTATTTAACCGTGACGAATTGGTAATACAGAAAAGTTAACAACGGACACCCTGCAAAACACATTTATACTACACCTTCCACCGCATTTTCCGCCTTTTTCAACAGCTAGCACGCAGAGTCTATTAGATCATTAGAACACAATAAACAAGCTCTCAAAACAACATGGCGAATCGGATGAAAACGCGATGTGATCCTCACTCGACAACAAAAGCAGACCGAGTAAAGCGTTTATTGAGAGCTCCGCGAGAACGCTTGATTAAAGAAACAGAGGAGTAGAGACGCGGCAAGGAGAAGTCTTTGGTACAGACGAATTGGACGAAAGCGAGTAGTTTTAAAAGGACAGAACAAAATTTCATCGAAAAAAGTATACGAACCGTACGAAAACTTTATAACCTATCATCTTTCTCTGTCTGATTTTTAATTTTAATCCAAATACATATATTCTGCAAAGAAAATTATTTGTAAGTATTAAAAAATATTTTTTTTACATGGAACAATACGATTAGAGGGACCAGGCATCAATTTCTGTTTTATCCAGCAACTATCCAACCAATTCATCAAGTCTCTTAATTTCGTTGCATTTTACGGATGATAGGAGGATTTAAATTTTCAAAAGTTCTTGTTGTTTTAGCAACTGAATTCGGACGTCGTAGTTAACCGTAAAATATTTTATTAGACACAGCTGGATAACTTAAATGTGAAATATATTTAAAGAACGTAATGTAAAAGATAATTTTAAGTAATGCTTTTGTGTTATTTTATCGAAAAATCCTATTCTGAGATTCTCAGTTTGGTACTCTCACGAACATTGACAATTACATCTTATTCCATATAAAATTATTATTAGAGGGTTCCTACGAACTTCATTATATCAAAATTTCGGCGGGAGTTGAAAATTAGTCTCTTCCAGCACTTCCCAAACCATTTACCTCATCTAAAAATATTACACAATATTGTGAGTCATGCGCAATCAGAAGATACATGATCCTTGCCGTTAAAAGTGGAAACGTTTCTCTTTTCCCTGACATTCCGATTGTAAAACAGTTTATCTAGAGAGAAATGGTCTTGACAAAAAGGGCAGAGGCGTTGGAGCATCACTAAACGAATAACGCCACCAGCCGTTAATCCAATGGCCCGATCTCTTGCCGGTTCTCTCCGCTGCGGCGCTCCGATGCTGCTCCGCAGGCGCTCCGCCGCTCCTTTCTCCCGCCCCTCGCCGAGACATCGCGTAGCGACGGAAGCGGAAAAAGGTGGTGATGATGTCAAGGACTGCAAACATCGCCGAGCACTGTTTCGTTCTGTTTGCTGCAACTGCGAATTCTTATCAATATAATTGGTGGTTTGATGATGTTGTAGAAATCGATACTAGTAACTGTCTACTACTTGAAATTTATTTTTTTAGAAAAAGGTTAGTAATGTGAGCATAGACGGAGGCAATCCGCGGCAAGTCAGTTATAACGTTAGATAGTTGATACTGAATATAAATGTGTGAAAATATGAGCAGTTTGACGACTCATTTGCATTTGAAGGGTAATAAAGGTGTGGTATGCTTTAATGCAATTGCATGGAAGCAGCTGTGATTGGTGCGTGGGTCTTGCTGAGTTTTCCTCAGAGTCAGCGTTGCCAACGTCTTCGCAGATACTCTGCGCGGGAGGGTCCAAGTCGAGTCCCTTTTCGACCTCTAGCTGTGTAGCTAGGTTAAATTCAGTCGCTTTTTGAAGGAGAACTGTATGGGCTGGCTGCTCCAATCTGTGATTTTTCGCGACTCCTCTAATCACTAACCATTCGAATACCGGAGGGGTATCCTACCAAACAGGCCATGAACCGCGCGCGATCTTTCCATCCTTTTTTCCTATTGTCTTCCCTTACAGACACATTTACATGCACTACCTCACCAAGGATGTCGGGCACCTGACGGGAGCTTGTCCCGGCTGGGGAAATACCCGGAGGTGGAATTCCCTCGCAAGCGAGCGGGGAAGTATACTAGCACCTCCAAGCATTACAACATTCACAACCCTAACGAGACTAATGACCGTAGCAGTCTACGCCCCAAACATCAGTCAATGATCATTCAGCCGAGCCTAGGAGGACGGCAAGTGAACAGCCAAGTGAACTGCGTCTAATATGTGATGTCACTGGACCAACACACAAAGCACGCTAACAAGGCTCCGGTCGTACAAAGCAAATAATACGTTGATAGTAATTTCAGTGCACAAGAGGTGCGTCTCATGATGCAAATATATGTTTACAATTCTAAGGAGGTCCTCTTCCTTGTTCTCTGAAGACTAGACAAGTTGGTAAATGGCATTACTGAAGATCATAAAAAATCCTACCTACATTTCACACTACGATTTCACATCACAAAAGGTTAGTGTGGAGGATAATTCTGTTTACAATCATTTTAAACTAAAATGGCACAGAAAAACAAGGGTCTGAAGAAAGGGGAAAATGTGTAATGGTGGAGCGTAGCACATTACAAATTAATGAATTTCTGTTCCCCTTACGTGTCCTAGTTCGTGATTCGTACTCCTGTGTTCTTATGTCTTGAATTTAAGATGGAGAACATCAAATTGCATTCCTAATCTTATCAAGGAAAATGGGAATTGCATATGTTGGTTACTTAATTGAAAGAACTTATCAGCAAACGAAGTCCAAAATAATGTATATCGTTTAAAAAATATTTTCTAGGTTTTGAAAAGAAATATTTGTTATCTGTTATTAAACTGAGCACACATTGGTTAGTAACTTACAAAGAACAATTTCCTTTAATTAACTCTTTTGTAACTCGTAAGATAATTAATATGAACTAACATTTGTTCAGATTAGAGAGAATTCAAATTCACAAAATATTGGCAATTGCTTAATGATCCGAGCCAGGGTTGACATTCCTGAATTACTTACTATTACTTGCACCTTAATTTGACGTACCACATACAAATGTTTTTATGATTTTTGTCGGGACATTTCAACATAAATTGATATAGGTTTTGGTGCTTCTAGGCAGTGACACACCCAAGAGGTGGGGTCTCATAGGGTCCCCACCTTGACTCCAGAAACCAAAACAGATAATCAAACACGTTTTTATCAATTGTCTAAGGTAACTTTAATCATTCAATAACTCAGTTGAACACGTTATAAAGAACTATGAATATACAAATAAAAACAAAAATAAATCTAAATTTATCTTAAACGAAAGATTCTTCATAGAGAAACATGAAGTCGTACAGCCTCTACATCTGTATCCCCTTAGAAGAAACGTGTTTGAGTCCCTGCTTATAAGTATTTTATTGAACGATTTCCCAGAGAAGCGCGTTTTTTTTTATTATTTATTTTATTTTTACAGATCATAGTTCAGTACATATAACACTTTACATATGCATTGAAGGCTTACATTCTAAATTACCTTAGAATTAAACTAAAAACTAATTTGGGTGAGGAAATCTTTTCCAGACACCTCTAAATACAATCTTTTCGGCAAATTTGATTAGGAATGCCTGGTATGGATATCTATTTTTTAATCGGGTTCTATGAGGAGTTTTCCGGATTCTGAAGCTGTCTAGGTGTGGAATTTGAGGTATGGAGTGATAGAACTGGGTTGAGAGATATGTCATATGGTGTGTTATGGAATCAATTTGAAATTCTTTGTGGAGCTGTGAGTTTGAGACAAACCAAGGAGCATTTGTGATAGTTCTAAAAAACTGGTTTTGGACTATTTGGAGCTTGTTTAGGTTTGTTCTTGCAGCGGAGATCCAAACTGGACAGGCGTAAAGGAGGAGTGGTCTAATGATGCTTTTATAGATGGATATGGCGGTTGGGAGTGGGAGGTGTGAGGATCGATTAATGATGGGTTTTAGTTGGTGTATCTTATTTTTTGCTTGCTGTATTTTACTATCGATGTGTTGATTCCAGTTCAGTTTAGTATCCATGTTTAGCCCGAGATATTTGACGGTGCTATTAGGAGGGAGCCAGTTAATGGGTTCATTATTTATTGTGAGCGGTGCTGGAGGAGTATAGGGTCCAAGAGTGAATATTTTAATAGCTGTTTTGGTTGGATTCAGTTTTATTTTTAAATATGCTGCCCAACTGTCTATGAGATTGAGATACAACTGAAGAGAATTTCTGATATTTACTAATGACTTACCGGCTAGGAAAATTGCAGTATCATCCGCGAATTGGGCTGTTTGTATGTTGTCTAATTTCGGGAGGTCGGATACATATAAATTGAAAAGTGTAGGGGATAGTGGCGATCCCTGTGGTAAGCCAGCACTTATTTCTCTTGGATTTGAATGAAGAGAAGCGCGTGCTGGGTTGAAATCCACAAACCGCGCGCGCGTCGGCGCGACCTTTTGTTGGCCTCGCGCTTGGGCCGGTGGCTGGCGGTGGCTGGCGGTGGCGGCCGGGCAGCGGCCAGGTTGATGGCCGGAGGCGTCGCGGGGCCCCTGCGTCAGCGCTCGTCGCTTCGCTATTGCGAGCACGCGCGCACTTTTTGCAGGCGGCCGCTCTATGCACACATGGACGCGGAGACGGCCGCCGCCGCCTCAGGAAAAGAAGCGGACGGCATATTGAACTCCCGGCGGAGGAGACGCGTGGTGCGCGGGTCGCTGCGAAACCAATATCGAATAGAGGACGCCCTACCCTTCGCTCTGTCTTGCGCGAAGGCTGTGAGGTGGAGGGGAAATGTCAGATGTCAAATGTATACGCACGTGGGTACGTCATATCTCCAGAGTTGTACCGATAGCGGTAGCTCACTGCAGCGCCTCTAACCGGGAGGTCCTAGGTTCGAGTCCTGACGGCGCCAGGATTTTCGACACTAGCTTTTCAGCTAGGTCGAATTCAGCTGCTGTCTGGAGGAGAATTCTAGCGGCCGGCTGCTCTGATCGATAGTTTTCCGTGGTTTTTTCGATCAACACCAGGCGAATGCCGGAGCAGTACCTTACCAAAGGGGCCACGGACCGCGCGCGATCTGTCCTTCCTCTTCCTTGTCCTATCCTCTCCCCTTACACACACACACTTACACTAACATGCACTACACTACCACCTATTCCGGGAGACCGGTCCGGAGCTTAGAGCTTGTCGCGTCTAGGGCGGTGCCCCGCTGGTGGGAGAGTCCAGGTTAGGGGGAAGCTCCACTAGCCGACGGTAGGTCGGCACCGGATCTCGCCATCCAGCGGGGGAAGATCACCGCCATCTCCCGAGAAAAAACATGCACTACACTAACGGGACTAATGACCGAAGTAGTTGACGCGCCCGGAAACACGAAAAAATCAATCAATCAATCCAGAGTTGTCAGGAGAGGTTTGTAAAATATATAATGTACAAATCGGTAAGCCACAAATGTGCGATCGCGTTTATGGGAAAACATTAATAAACGTGTCGAAATTGTATGCCTAAAAACATAATTTTCCATTATTACCAGAGACAAAGAAGGGGTTTCTAAATTAATGGCTGTAGATCGAACATATAGCACACGCTACCATTATCTTGGAAGTACGTTATTGCTTATTGACAGACATGAAGAAACTGCTGTATGCGTTATTCTCCTTCAATTTAATTTTTTTTCTAAAATGGCGGTTTACACTTGCAATCACCTGACTGAGTTATGTAATACGTTCTAATTCACACTTACAATAACCAAGAAAAAATCATTGTACATTTTGCGCGTGCAACGTGACCGGTTGTGGAACTACACGGCTATACATTGCTTTGAACGTTGAGTGCAAGAGGTAGTTATATTTGCCAGCTAGTTTCTCTGGACGGTGTACTCACGCATGTATACATACCAATCTACCGTACTGTGCTGCACGTTATGCGGTGTGCGTTGGTGTGCAATGTATCGCGTGTAAAGAGAGGGAGCAATTGAGCTCGTCCCTCAGTCGCCCACTGGCTCGTCTCGTTGTCGGCGCCGACTGGCACCTTTCCTTGTCACCGGCTGCCCAGGCATCTGGACGAGGGACAGCCACGCCCCCTCTCTTCTCTCGCCCGGAGCCTCTTCCTTCCTCTTACGCTCTTGGCGACAGCGCCATTATTTGCGGCCTGCCTCCGAAGGTTCGAGTCCTGAGCATTTTGAAAAAGGTTGCGGAATGTCTCTGATAGCATGAGAAGTTATGATAGCATGCGAAGCCTTTATTGCAGAAGGGAATAGAAATGTCATTTAGAATCGAAGAAACAACATTTCTATGATAAACACTTGAACATCATTTGTGGGTAATTCACTTCGGTGCGAAAGAAACACCCGATTTTCACATTCCCGGATCAATCAAGTATTAATTTACTATTCAAGAACTTCAAGTGTTTACTGCATAGTGTTACTGTTTCATTCTTTGTACATTGTTTTTAATATTACTATTCATAAATTTTGGTTAGTTTGCTATCTGGATAACAGAGTTTTCTCATTTGTATATTTGTTGAATTAAATATAGTATTGAATATTCATTCTCAATTTCCTTATTCTTGATTCCCGACTGACGAAATTAATGATCGGACGTTTCTTTCCCAAGAGCAATTTATTTCACTGTGACGCGGTAATTAGACTACTGAGTTTTCTGTGACATCGCAAGAATTAAATAACTTTGGGGTTACATTGTTTTCGTTGTTGCCAATATTTGCCTCCAATATTCGTGTCCAGTAATTACTTCGACACTCTTGCTGTCTTCGCACTTTTTATCTGTTGTTGAGTTGTTACCTGACTGAAGGGATGTAATCATGCATTGATGCGAATTTATTGTTGCTTTTTGATAGAGGATTAAATTCAGGACGCACGTCAAAATTATTAAGGATTTTGAATTAATTGAAAAGCCAACGTTAGCCTTTTCTGAACCGGGTAGACATCTTAAACAGGTGGGATGCAAGAAGGAAAGGAAGAAAGAAAAAATGAGTTAAGCAGAGTAGAACTATTCTATCTGGTGGGAAAGTACCGGAACGGTGGGAGCCACGATCTTGGGTGAAGACTTTGAATAGATTTGCACATTGCAAACGTTAACACTCTAATTTTTAAGTAACTTTATTTACACAGACAAATAGCTGAAGAGTAAACATTGTATTTATTCACAAAAATTCAAATGATGGGTGAAACAACCCAAAACATTTAAATTACAAAGATTTGAATTAACATGAAAAATATTAGAATTAAAATAATATTTTTCGACAAATAATTTTTGCTGCTGTCTTAATGAGTGTGACAGCTGGTTATTTATAATTTAATAGTTAAGGAATTTTACACAAGTCAGTTAAATGAACGTCGCGCCGATGAATACTCCATACTTCGACATCTATCGGCGAAAGGCCAAATAGCATAGAAAAACCTGACGCTCATATATACTTCCAGTAACATATTGCGACTGCAGAATTACCAATTTTAAGTTCAGCCTCAGAAATGAGGAAAAGGCATCAAGAATTCTGGAGGAGTCGCATCTGGCTAGCGATCCTCTCTATAGCCACCCTGGCAGTAGAACGTTTCACAGATTTGCTACATGGTATTTCAGTGCACATCTATTTATGCTTTCTTAATGCAATGGCCAGTGGAGTTTTTCTATGCGGTTTCTTTTACTCAATGATGTAAAATAATAACAATAGATGATGGCAATAGATTTAGCGCTTTAAGGTTTAATGAATGTTCGAGGAAGACCGTTTAATAGTATCTCGAGGTATATTAATTTCTGCCAAAAAAGAAACACCGTTCTCGGCCTGATTTCGAATTGAGTTCGGAGTCATGGACGCACTCCATCACCTGCAATGGTTCTTCCAAGCCGGCGTAAGAATCGAATGAACTGAACGACACGAGTTTGAAACCCGTGAGTCAGAGCTGTAAGTAACATTCGTGCCATGAGCCACAACGCAAGCTCTCATCTCACGGCCTTGCTTTTCACACACCTCCTCTCTCTCTCTCCCTGTCAGACGTCTAGAGCGGAGTCTGCTGTAGCCCCGCGCACTCGCATAATTGCGTTTACTTTCCTCGTTCCCGTCGCTTTCTCGGCGCCGAGAAGTTACGTTGCGTTGCTCGGAGAGAGTTGTTGATTTATTTATTTATTGATGTGCACGTCAACTGCTGCTCTCGTTAATCCCGTGAGCGTAGTGAATGTTTAATTGCCTGGAAGTGGCGTATTCTTCCCCGTTGGTGTGCGAGATCCGGTGCCGACCTACAGAGCGCCTTGCGGGAGAATTTCCCCTCCAGGCATCTGTCACAGAGAAGCACCGTCCCAGCCGAGACAAGCTTTAAGCTCCCACCATTTATAGTAGTGTAGTGCATAATAAGTATGTGTGTGTGTATGTGTGCAAGGAAGAGGAAGGAAATACCGCGCCCAGTCCGTGACCCCTTTGTTAGGGTACTGTTCTGGCATACGCCAGGTGTTGTTTGGAGAAACCACGGAAAACTACCGATCAAAACAGCCATCCGCTAGAATTCTCCTCCAGACAGCGACTGAATTCGAGCTAGGTACACTTATCCAGGTAGCATGGAAAGTTTGCCACCTTCGGGACTCGACACAAAACTCATTCGGTATAGTATACAGTCCACTCATTCGGTATGTATACCGTAATGTACAAATGTACAATACCGTAATGTACAAATGTACAAATGTACTGATCCCCATAGTTCTCAGACCGGGAGCGGTAGCTCAAAGCATCAACTGATGTCACTGCAGCGCCTCTGACCGGGAGGTCCTAGGTTCGAGTCCTGATGGCGGCAGGATTTTCGACACTACCTTTTCAGCTAGGTCGAATTCAGTCGCTGTCTGGAGGAGAATTCTGGCGGTCGCCTGCTCTGATCGGTAGTTTTCCGTGGTTTCTCCGATCAACACCAGGCGAATGCCGGAGTACCTTACCAAACGGTCCACGGACCGCGCGCGATCTGACCTTCCTCTTCCTTGTCCCTTACACACACACACTTACACTAACATGCACTACACTACCACATATTTCGGGAACTTAGAGCTTGTCCCGGCTGGTGCGGTGCTCCGCTGATGGGAGAGTCCTAGTTAGGGGGAAATCCCCCAAGCCGACGGTAGGTCGACGCCGGATCTCGCCATCCAGCGGGGAGGATCACCGCCATCTCCCGAAAAAAAACATGCACAACACTAACGAGACTAATGACCACAGTAGTTGACGCGCCCGGAAACACGAAAAAATCAATCAATCAAACCCATAGTTCTCAGCCACTTGGCGCATCGTCCCCTCCGAATCCCTGACAGCCCCCCCCCTCCCGCCGCCGGATGTCGTCGACGCAGCGCGATGCGCCTGCCCCCGATGCAGTCGCCGACTTTGTAGGCGCTTTTAACGGAATTTGGCCGCGCGTGGCGGCCGCGACCTGCCCCAACCCACGCCGTGATGGACACGTGCCACGCCCGAAACTACTTGTACTCCGCTTTCTTCGTTTAGCACGCTTTTTCCTAATGAGGATTTCGTTCTTGATTATACCGGTGGCTTTTTTTTCCCCAAGGGCTTTTATCCAGCCGACAGCCGGTTGCCCTTTACGTCCCGAACGGACGCATATTCGACCATACACTAGACAAACACTTGCGGGCGCCTCTGATCTGGGATCAGCAGAACGCGAGGCCCTCCGCGACGACACACAAACAAAGTCAAGGGACAAACAGCCATGCCCAAGGCGGGACTCGAACCCGCGACCCTTCGGACCAAGTGCTGAGTCGGTACTCGCTCTTAGCCACCTCGGCCATCCAGGTCGGCATACGTACGTATATACGGAGTAATATACGTAGTATAGAGATAGCTATTTTCAAACGAATTTCATTAATTTTTAAAAGTTTTCAGCTTAAAGCAGAATGTTTTTTCCATGTTCCTCGGCGAGTCACGACGTGGTGAACAGAGATCGACAGCGCTTTCTTTGTATACAAGAACATTTGGAGGACATTTAGTTGGCACGTTCTTCATCAACAATATGAATTCATTAGCAACATTTTATTCTTCACGTACTACTTCTGATACTATATGCAACACAATTCAACAACTCTGTGCAGTGTGATGGACTACAGGATTTGCTTGAAAGATGTCCTTGAGTTAACGATGGGTTAAATGCGATCGAGCTCTTAGTTAACGTATCGGTTGAGAAAACATCAGATTTGCAGTCAGATGTTCACAAATGTTAGTCGGCAATGGCAACATACTAAATACATCAGAACTTAACGATGTTCGTTTTAAAGGACCTTTGACATTGGCAACATTTCCGGTCAAAAAGACAGCTCTTTCGCGGTAACTTGTGATGAATGACAATGGATGTCCTTCACTTGTCTTTTCCTGATGCAAAAAATAGAGGCAAGTCATTTTGAACCAAAGTGCACAATTGGCACATTGTGTGATTTAACTGTAAACAATATCGTTCATGTAATGAGTAAAAATAGTGTTTTTGTGTGCGAAGATTGGGAAATAGGGGTAGCAGATCAATTAAGGAGCAGTGGGGTGATTTACGTGCAAATTAGGTGCACGGAAAGTTTCTGAAATGCTTTCTATTGGGTTATATAACATTTTAAAGTAAAAAACTAAAGCTTCTAATGCGCTTTATCTGTAGGTGCGTCACTTAAAAATCCGGTCCTTACTAATGACACAAATGGTGCATGCAGTTATGAACTTAGAATAATTCGGTAAAGTTAACCGCATTTAATATAGTGCCTGTAACTGGTTGCCTTTTTAAAGAAATGAGCGAAGGCTGCAAAGATATCACCAAGAAGGGCAGATGTCTTTCGGTTCCGTTTAATTATATAGTTAAAACATTTCCAGGAAGACTTTGAGTGGGAAACACTTTTCAAAAGGACGTTTTGTATCTTCTATAACAACAACGTCAAACTGCGCTTTATGTTCCACTGCACATTACACCAAGTGTGTAGTGTTCCACTCGCAAATTGCGAAGTTCTGGGCAATACAGTTGTCACTGAATATTCAACTCTAGCGAACAGCGATGTGCAGTCGGTATCTTTTTTTTTTTCCTAGGGCTTTTATCCAGCCGACAGCCGGATGCCCTATACGTCCCGAAGGGACGCATATTCGACCATACACTAGACAAACATGCGGGCTCCTCTGATCTGGGGTCATCAGAACGCGAGGCCCTCCGTGACAACACACACACAAAGTCAAGGGACAACCAGCCATGCCCAAGGCGGGACTCGAACCCGCGACCCTTCGGACCGAAGCGCTGAATCGGTACTCGCTCTTAGCCACTTCGGCCATCCAGGTCGGCCGGTATCTTTTTACTCTTTAGTTTTCTCGTATTTCCTCTCACCGATTGCGCTTTATCAGCATCATCACGCCATTAAGAGAAATGCACGCCATGACCGCACTCCATGTGGATGCGTGCCGGCCGAAGATGACGCCGGCCTCCGGAGCTCGTGTTTCCGGTCGGCTGCGTCGCGATGTCGCGGATAACGTTGCAGGCGCGGAAGGGGCGGCGGCGGGAGACGGCAATCGCGACCTACCGCAAGGCTGAAGCGGAGAGGCGCGCCGTCACCCAGCACAACTCTCTCCGCCACGCCGCGCCGGCCGAGTGCAGCCCGCAACATCGCAACGCACAGGCTGGTCGGTGTCTCTGTCCGGCACGTCCTAGGGTTAGAGTTGCCAGCGTAGTGAATTTTCAACACTTTATTTTATTTATTTATTTATTTATTTATTTATTTATTTATTTATTTATTTATTTATTTATTTATTTATTTATTTATTTATTTATTTATTTATTTAATTTATTTATTTATTTATTTATTTATTTATTTATTTATTTATTTATTTATTTATTTATTTATTTATTTATTTATTTATTTATTTATTTATTTATTTATTTATTTATTTATTTATTTATTTATTTATTTATTTATTTATTTATTTTCTTTTGGATAGAAAAATACAAAGATCAGTGTTAATACACTCTACATTTGTTATAGTTGCTTATATCTACTTACAATTAACTTACAATAATCTCACAAATAAGCTTAAAATACAACTTACATTATTACTAGGGTAGTAGAGGTATCTTTGTACAATATCTCTATGTTCGGTCGAGATCTGAGAACGTATTTAGGAATGTATGGAAAGGAAATTTATTTTTAAATGATGAGTTGGGTTTTCTGTGAGTTGGGTTTTGGCAGAGTCTTAGAGGGGTTAGTTTGGGTATATTTGGTATGTTTTGGAAGAAGTCAGTGGATATAAAAATAATGTGGTAATCGGTTCTATCTGGAATTTTTTATGGAGTTGTGCATTGGAGACGTACCAAGAGGCATTTGTGATGGTGCGCAGGAACTGATTTTGGCAGTACCGAACCAAACGGGCAACCGACCGCACGTCTTATCTTCCCCTTTCTTGTCCTCTCCTGTTCCTTTACTCATATACACTGACACTAAAATGCTCTACGGTCTCCCCTATCACGCATTCGGTAACCGTTCGGGTGCTTAGATCTTGTCCTATCCTCTCCCCTTACACACCCCTTATGCACTGCACTATCACGCATGCCGGGAGGCTGGTTGGGAACTTAGAACTTCTCCCGGCTGGGGCGGTGCCCCGCTGGGGGAAGTTCCTGGCTGAATTCGAGCCATCACGGCGGCCGCTAGAATTCTACTCCATCTGATTGATTGATTGATTTATTGTTAGTGATTCCGGGCGCGTCAACTACGGTAATCATTAATCCCGTAACGTTAGTGCATATTTATCATCGGGAGTTGGCGGTGATATTCCCCACTGGATTGTGAGTTCCGGCGCCGACCTACCGTCAACTAGCGGTGTTTTCCCCTACCAGATATCTCCCACCAGCAGGGCAACGTCCCAGCCGGGACAAGTTCTAAGTTCCCTAACCGGTCTCCCGGCATGTATGATAGTGTGTGTGTAAGGGGAGAGGATAGGACAAGGAATAGGAAGGAAAGATGGCGCGCGGTCCGTGGCCCGTTTGTAGGGTACTGCTCCGGCATTCGCCTGGTGTTGATCGGAGAAACCACGGAAAACTACCGATGAGAACAGCCGGCCGCTAGAATTCTCGCGACTGAATCCGACTGAGCTGAAAAGCTAGAGTCGAAAATCCTGCCGCCGTCGGGACTCGAACCTAGGCACTGCCGTGTCATCAGTTGATGCACTGGGCCATCGCTGCCGGTCGACCCATCTACGTCGCTAGACTCGAGCCCTAGGTCTTCCCGGTGCGCGGCGGTGCGAAAGTGCGCCTACGCGGTTGCCCGTGCAGCCAGCGGGGGGCGGGGCGGGGCGGGGCGGGGCGGGCGGACAGTTCCTCGAAGCGCGGCCATCGCGCAGACGGCGTCGGCCCCATAAATTGAGGCCGCTACCGACCTCATCGGCAGCGGAAGCCACTGGCCGGGCTTTTTGCCGCCCTCCCTCCTCGCTGCTCCTCCCCGCGTCAGCCCTTGGCCGTTGGCTGGCACGGCCGGCGATCCGGCAACGGCACTATGTGCCCTGCTGCAGCTCACAACGGATCTTTTATCCCCCCATTTCATGATAATAGACCTCCAAATCAGGTTTTATTTTGACTTTTCCGCATTAAAACGATGCAGATTCGTTTAAAATTATATCGTGAGCCGTAAATAGATTCTCTGAAATTGACTTTAGATTTACCCTTCATTCACTTTAAGGGACTCATAAAATTAAAACGATTGAAGGGATGATAACAAAAACTAGATATGTTCAAAATATTGATTTTGCAGGAAATGAAAAAAACAGCAACAGATTTTCATGTTTATCTTTCAGTGTAAACTCTATTTTTGTAAAAAAGTTGTGTGATGGCCAGATTCACTAATTGTTGGAGAAAGTTGGAATGTTCACTCACCTCACACTAAATCAATCGTGCACAACAAGATATTTCATGCTTATTATAACTTAATAAACAAAATATTATTTAAAGATTTTTGGAATTTCAGACATAACAACCTTTGCTGTTGTCATTATTGCCCGACTCAAAATCATCCTCGGAGTGTTTAGCTTTCTGTGGTCCTAGATGAGTGAATATCTTTTTTCATAAAACGCTTGAATGTTCAGGTTTTTTCAAATGCGGCAGAAGATGGCTCAGATCCTTTTCTTTTGCAGACTGAATTCCTGGCTTTTCGCAGAAACGTGCCTAACGATGCAATTCAGTTTCCAGTGTTGTTTTGATTCTAATGATGTGAGTGTTCCAATCTCCAAAATAAGTACTACTACTTTTCAGTTTTAAGTAGAATTAGACTTCACTTACTTGCATTACTCTGACTTGCTTTAATTTAACAGGTGGCTTTGCTGTTTTGAGCAAAAATTTTTCTGTAGCTTCTATTCGAAGTCAGTCAACGAAAAGCGTGTGTAAAGTGTGTAGGACGCTTTCGAGCCCTGATAATGACAGTATTCTACGCCTCAGGAATATCGGCATCTGTAACAGTCCTCGTTGTTGTTGTTGTTGTTGTTGTTTATATCAAAATTCTGATCGAATGGAAAGAAGATTTGACCTCTTAAAGGAGATATATGAGCTACCTTCTTAAATAATTTGAGAACATGAACTTAAGCATATAAAGTGAACCATTATTTTTATTCTGACCATGACAGATATCACTAAACAGAACTAGCTCATCAAGATGTTCATGTGCAACTCTGAATAAGTAGTCCGAAAGCATTGAAGTAACCTCATTAGCTCCTTTCTTCCCCTCACGTTCACAATATCTGTACATTGTTACAGTCATCACCTGTCTTGTGAATTCCAAATTTGTTAAGCTTGAGCTGGCTGGCATATAATATATCACTAGTTTTCATGTGACGCAGTGGCATATTCTTGGATACCCGAACCTAATATTAAATGAATGAAATACAGTTCAGTATGCTTTATAAGGGATGCTTATTTGATATTGTTCAGTAAAAATGCTGATGCATGATGGAAATATTCCTCCGAAAGATATCAGGATTGTCTCTTAAAGAATAATGAGGTTTCTTGCGTTAAATGAGTTTATGTGTTATATTGCAAGTTGGTTTATTTACTTTGGAAGTGTAGACAGTCTTTTGTCGTAAAATCCTCGTTTATCTTTTGGAGACTGGCCAGATATTATCAAACTGAGCTGAAACCTATGAAGTCTGTGTTCGTTCTCGGAAACAAACAACACTTCTACAATTCCCTTCTAAACAACATCATTCCATCGTCGACGTAAATTTGGACATATCCTGTTTTTGCTATCAACCCTTCAATTGAATTCACAATAGAAATTTCTAACAATTTATTTTTTGATATAAATGGAAAGGAGATGTAACGATATGTCTGAAAAGGAAATTGACTTTGTTAAAACCTACTGAATTATATATTAATAACATACTGAATTGGCAAAAGCCTTTATTGCAAAATAATCAATTTGGTACCCTAAATAAAGATTTGTGAAAAAACTCCTCTGTGAAATATCCAATCGCAGCGTGTTTAGAGCTGTCTTCATTTACTCGTTTATATTTGTAGAGAGCTTCCATTATCACATATCGGGATTCATTAGTCTTGACAAATGTTTGACAGAATAAGCTATAAATGACTGCTTTTGACTGGCACATTTATAATATAGTTGTCTATTCATGCTGAAGAGAGACACCTTGAGATGAAAGAAGCTTATTAGGAAAGTGATTTGTTTGAATGGTGTATTTTAAGAATAACACGAAGAGAACACACGAGGTGTATTTCCTTTACACCCAACAGTACAAGTCGCATGTACGCACGTAGTACATATCTACTATGCGTGTGAAGGTAACGGGAAATCTTACACACTAATTACAATTTACCCACGAATAAGAAGTGGTTGTTTCATATGAGACGTTTTAATACATTACTGGTTAAGAAACATTGTTGTTTCCCCCTTCGAAATAAATATAAGCGAAACCATGAACATAATTAGTAATCAGGTTTTTTTAATCGGCAAGAATGTACACTAATTATTTGTTATCTAAGGAAAACGTATCCAATTTAAACCCCATTAAAGTATTATTTTGTGAGAAAGTCAGACATTAAAGCAGGGAACTGTTGACACATCACCCTCGTGCTAAGAATGAACTGTATAATAACACATTAATCCTTCGATAGACTGCTTTGAGTATTCTTTACATGAAGAATTCTTAACAACCAATTGGCAACGACCAATTGGAAGGCAGGTTAACGGGGCTTGGTCATAAGTAAACACGAACTATAAGCTAGTTGTTTGCCGACGTTTCGGAAAATTTATTTCCATCCTCAGGGCTTGCAACCCAAAACATGAAAACATAATTAATACATGACACATTCAGCACACGTATTAATTATGTTTTCGTGTTTTGGTTGCAAGCCCTGAGGATGGAAATACATTTTCCGAAACGTCGGCAAACAACTAACTTAGTATTCTTTACGTTAAAAGCCAGTGGGCCTCCTCGCATCCTCTAAAAAGCGCCAAATCAGTAAGCGGCTGTTTCCAGTGTCGCCGAGCGCCGCGTGGCTCTCTCTCTTGCTGCCCGCCCTTCTCACTTGCCCCAGCTGTCCCGTCCCGTCAAGACCCGCTCCGAGCCGTGCCATGCCGTGCTTTGCTGTCCCGTCCAGTCCCGTCCCGGTACGTCCCGTGCCGCGGCGAGTCGCACCATGCCACGCGGTTCCATCCAGTGCCGTCTCGTGCCATCCCGTCTCATCCTGCATCTTCCCGCCTCGTCCCATTGCGTCCCGCTCGCTCGTCTGTGCGCTCGCCCGCCCGCTTGTCGCCCACTCGCCCCGCCCCGCCCCGCCCCGTCCCGCCCCGTTCCGCCCCGCCCCGCCCCGTCCCGCCCCGTCCCGCCCCGTCCCGCCCCGTCCCGCCCCGTCCCGCCCCGTCCCGCCCCGTCCCGCCCCGTCCCGCCCCGTCCCGCCCCGTCCCGCCCCGTCCCGCCCCGTCCCGCCCCGTCCCGCCCCGTCCCGCCCCGTCCCGCCCCGTCCCGCGCCGTCCCGCCCCGTCCCGCCCCGTCCCGCCCCGTCCCGCCCCGTCCCGCCCCGTCCCGCCCCGTCCCGCCCCGTCCCGCCCCGTCCCGCCCCGTCCCGCCCCGTCCCGCCCCGTCCCGCCCCGTCCCGCCCCGTCCCGCCCCGTCCCGCCCCGTCCCGCCCCGCCCCGCCCCGTCCCGCCCCGTCCCGCCCCGTCCCGCCCCGTCCCGCCCCGTCCCGCCCCGTCCCGCCCCGTCCCGCCCCGTCCCGCCCCGTCCCGCCCCGTCCCGCCCCGTCCCGCCCCGTCCCGCCCCGCCCCGCCCCGTCCCGCCCCGTCCCGCCCCGTCCCGCCCCGTCCCGCCCCGTCCCGCCCCGTCCCGCCCCGTCCCGCCCCGTCCCGCCCCGTCCCGCCCCGTCCCGCCCCGTTCCGCCCCGTCCCGCCCCGTCCCGCCCCGTCCCGCCCCGTCCCGCCCCGTCCCGCCCCGTCCCGCCCCGTCCCGCCCCGTCCCGCCCCGTCCCGCCCCGTCCCGCCCCGTCCCGCCCCGTCCCGCCCCGTCCCGCCCCGTCCCGCCCCGTCCCGCCCCGTCCCGCCCCGGCCCGCCCCGTCCCGCCCCGTCCCGCCCCGTCCCGCCCCGTCCCGCCGTCCCGCCCCGTCCGCCCCGTCCGCCCCAGTCCCGCCCGTCCGCCGTCCCCACCGCCCATCCCGCCCCGTCCGCCCAGGAAATCCGCGCGCGCGACCCGCCGATCCCGCCCCGTCCGCCCGTCCCGCCCCGTCCGCCCCGTCCGCTTGCGTCCGCCCCGTCCGCCCGTCCGCGATCGCCGTCCGCCCCGTCCGCCCCGTCCGCCCCGTCGCCGGAGTCGCCCCGTCCCGCCCCGTCCGCCGTCGCCCGCCCCTTCCGCCCGTCCGCCGTCCGCCCCGTCCGCCCCGTCCGCCCCGTCCGCCCGTCCCGATCCCGCCCCGTCCCGCCCCGTCCCGCCCCGTCCCGCCCCGTCCCGCCCCGTCCCGCCCCGTCCCGCCCCGCCCCCTGCCTGGAGGCGAGGGAAACCGCAGAAGTGCTGGGACTGGCGTGGGGACGCCGCCGCCGCCGCCGCCGCCGCCGCCGCCGCCGCCGCCGCCGCCGCCGCCGCCGCCGCCGCCGCCGCCGCCGCCGCCTCGCTGCGCGCCGCAGCGATAGCGCCCCGCCGACGTTCATTAGTGGGTGCGCTGGCGGGGGCGGCGGTGGGTGGCACGCAGGCGCGATTTCACGTCCTGTTTCGGCGGCGGGGAGGGGGGCGGGTGGAGGAGAGGGGGCTGTGGGGATGGGGGACTGGGGACCCGGGTCCCGCTGTGGGCGGGGCGGGTGCAATGCACTCGCCAGCCCGTTAGCAGGGCGCACGAATCCCAGAGAATGCAGTTTCGTGCAACGAGGAAAATTCTGGACCGGAGAGAGCTTCCTTCACACATCGCGAAATGAGTGTTTCGGTCTCGAAGAAACAAAGAGACGGCCAAGTGTCAGCTTTCCGCTTTGGGACTGTTGAGCACGGAAATGATAATCGTATGAGACGTTAATTTTTTTATGATGTGCATACCTAGCTTATTGTCGTATTAGAAAAGCCACACGGTGTTTATAATCCTAAGCTACTTTTTTATTCGAATTTACTGTATCATTTTGTTAAACAACTAGTGGTAATTATCAGTCACTGAATCTTTGGCGTTGGTTCATTTCTTTTCTGAACATGGTTTTTGTGGTTGACATGTAGATTATGCATGAATTTTCGCCTTTATAAAGAGATACAGTGTACGATTAATTTCAATAGTTTTCTAAACGATTATCCTGGCAATGAAACGAAGGTTTAAAGAATTCTTATCTTCGGAAATATATCGTGAACAAACAGCATTCATTATGACACATGCTTTTCTTTCTTCACAAGTATTATTTTACTGAATGTAATGTACCAAGAAATCTATTCGTTCTACCAGACATTATCGCAATTTTCTCATGATACGCTTCGCTTCCTATGAAAATAGTTGTGAATGGGAAGCTCATCTTGTGCTTTTGGTATCCTTTGCTTCAGAGACACCGCCGTTATTTGTAGCGTGTTGAATTGCACTTCGCCACTTATTGGTAGGTCAAGTTTTAGAACTAGAAACAAATGATGTTCAAGGATTAAAGAAGATGATTATTGAGAATTCTGCCAGCGAAATTTGTTTTATTTTACATACACCAAGTTCTTTACGAATTTCTAAATTCATTTTCTTGTCCATCAGCTTATAACCAGCTACTGATCTCAGAAATCTCATTGCAGCACTTTGTAGTCTTGTGCTATTTTTTTGGTCATTGCCCAATTTTCACTTCCATATAAACAAGTTGGGATACTTAATACAATATAGAATTTAATCAAGGTTTCCCTTCTGACTTTCTTTCAGGGTTCTCAGGGTTGTTCCGTTCATACAATTTAGTCTTTCAATTTTCCCTTGTATATCTATTTCCCCTCTGTATGACATTTTGTATCCCAAGAAATTGAAACTTGAAACTTGTTCTATAGGTGAAATATATAATGTTTAACCTGAAATATTCAACTAATTTGGATCTAATCGGTTCCATCCCTTCAAAGCCTTTTGTTTTTGTTGAGGATATACAGAGATTGTACATTTCGGTTACCTTTTGTAATTCAAACTGCTTTCTGGAGGCTATATTCATCATTTGCTATTATAAGTTGGTCATCCGCGAATAATATGGTCATTAGATTTCTTTCTCGTCCCATGTCATGGCTATACGATTTTAGTCTGGATATCCACATATTTAATGCTTCATCTAAATATAAATTCAAAAGAATTGGGGACAGACTACATCCTTGCCTTACTCCTTGGTTTATTATTTCTTTTTTATTCTCTTGGCCTTTGATACAAATTTCTGAGTTACTATACATGTTCCCTAATAACCGAAATCATCTGTGGTGCGAGGCCTTTACGATGCAATAAATTAAATAGTGTACTTCTGTTTACAATGTCCAAAGCTTTGGAGTAATCTATGAAGAGCAAGTGTGTTCTTTTATTAAATTCTCTATGTTTCTCTATGATCAGCTTGAGAATGAAAATATTATCGGAGCAAGACCTACCCTTCCTAAAACAATTTTGTTCTTCTAATAACATGGTCTTCGCAATTTTACGCACTCTGGATGCGATTATTTTTGAATAGATCTTGTAAGCAACATTTAAAAGACTTATTCCTCTATAATTTTCACAGGACGACCGGTCCCCTTTCTTAAAGATAGGGCTTATTACTGCAATATTCCACTCTTGCGGTATAAGCACTTTCTTCCAACATAGATTGAGAAAGTGTAAGAGCCGTTTCTTTAAATTTCTGAGTCATATTTGATCATTTTGCCTTTAATACCATCGCTTCCACTCGCTTTTCAATTTTTTATTTTTCCGAAGTCTAAGTGATTATATTGTTGTTAGCATTTCACCCTGATATAGGAGGCTGCTCAACATGTTGAGTGGAATTCTAATCTCTTCTTATTTACAGATTGGGCACAACATTTTGTTTCGAAAGTCCTTCTTCGCTCATATTTAGAATCTTACTGCTGAGACATCGTTGTATAAATGACTGGTGTTGATGTCGTTTCTATGACTATTACATAGTCTTGTTTTTAGATGCAGTAGATCTAATGATGTCTACTAACTATTGCTGATGCAGCTGAATTGATACGCCATTGATAAGAATTTATTTCAAAGAGAAAACATTTTAGATCATTTGTATGAACTTTGTGACCATCTTCAAAGTATAAGTTGAGCACTATTGAAGTTGATAGTAGTTATCGTTTACGCCACAAAATATTGACAAGGACACTCAACTGTACCTCTGTGAACAACATAGTATCAAAGGCAAATAAGAACAACAAAAAATGCTTAAACATTGCAGGTTCAGTTGAATACAGTGAGGAAACTTCCCACATATTCGAAAAAAAAAGAAACACCATGAGAATGCACCTCACTTAGTGATGAAGAGATACAACTCCTCTTTTATGCAAATGCAGTTTCTCACGAGTTAAATTACTCGTCGTCGGCATTCAAGGAATAAAGATGCCATCCTAACATCATAATATGAATTGAACGAATTCATAACTGGCTCCGTTGCTGTGTCAAGCATCTACAATTTAAACACCTAGTAACAAGTAGAAGCACTTTGATTTCTTTTAAAGAATTCTAATGGAAAAATTAGTTAGTTAAAGAATAAAATTAATCAACTGAATCATTATTTCCGGCTAAATTAAAGTTTTTCAGCTTTATTGGGATTTTCATAATTGTGACTGACCTGAAAGACCTCTTTGCAAACGCTGGCGGCATACTTCAGTCCAGAGTACGAGAAATGAGATGTTTGAAATTATGAAATTTATTAATTATAATTTGGTATATATGACTATTATCTATAAATTCCTATTATCCCTGTTGAAAACGCATAATCGATATTTAATTGAATCACTAACTCTGCTTGACGTATCACTTTAAACATATTTTATATTTCGTTCGTAAGCTGCAATAATGGCACAACTAAAACTATTTTATTTTATTTAATAGGTAATTATTACAGACAAATTAGAAAACTTGATGCAATGTGGCTAGGCCGAAGGCCTTTAAGCCATTACAATACCTACATTCTACCGCGTTCTAACCTTTCGAATTCTGGTATTCACCCCAAATGGTCTCTCCTTCGCATCAAAGCCGCGGAAAAGAGACCATAAGGTACGGCTGAGGAAAAAACCCCTGAAGGGGGAAAAACCTGCCGTCAGAAGCCGAGTACATGCTAATCTATCCGGTTTTTAAACCATTTATTTATTTGGCGCGGGCGTCAGGCATTCTCCTTCCAGTGTTTGGCCTCCTCCGCACCTGAAAACAAACAGCACCACAGAAAATCGTCCGCACCAACGCCTCTGCCCTAACATTTCCGATTCCTACTTCCCTTCGCCTCCTAATGTGTTTTATTTTAACCGTTTCCTTTTATTTTGTTTTAATTTAATTTATTTAACTTATTTTAATTAATTTAATTTTAATTTATTTAACTTATTTTAATTAGTTTCAGTTAATTTATTTATTTTTATTGACTTATTTATCTACTTATACTTAACAATTGACTACAACGTATTACTTTTTTTGTACAGTTTACTAACCTAACATAACTTACTGACTAACTTAATTATTGTTAGTTTATTGATTTGTTATTTATTTCTCTCCAGTCTAGGCTTTGCTCGTACTAATCAGTGCTGTTTTCCCACTCCCTAATTTCAGTTTCTCTAATGGTCCGAACCTTTCCTAGAAATGTTCCTAATTCTTTCATGAAGTTAGATCTTTTATCACCTAGAATGTTTTGGGCGAGCGTTACGTTCCTATGTTGGAAGTAGTAATTTCCCATTCCCATCCATTTTCCTCTCCAAGTTTCGGTCGCATTGCAAATTAAAAGGATGTGGATCCAGTCTTCCCTATCACCGCAAAGCACACAGATGCCATTACCATTAGAGTCCTTTAATCTACGTTGCATCCACCCCCCGACCCTGAACCAAGCGTATCCCCCCTCTTGCGTCCTTTCGCAGTGTGTTTACGTAACGTTCGCAACCCCATAACGGACTCGCGTGAATTTGCGCAACTAGCGAACGTTTTTCGGCCGTTGCTGCCAGGATCTCTTGCCTTTTAATATCCGCAAGTCTACCCGAAATTAGCCGTTTTATCTCACGTGTTCCCCTATCTCCCACCATCTCCGGAGAAACGTCTCCCAGACCTGCACGTTCCAGTAGCAGTTTAATTTTATACGACCAGTGGCGTTGGTTGCTTCCCTGTAACTGCACTCGAAAACATCTATGTATAAGTGTGTCAGACTGTTCACCTGCTAATTTAATCCAAAGTTTAATGGTTTTCATTTTAAAATCTTTCCAAATTCCTACACTACCGACCTCTCTTAGGACTCCGGCATTTGCTGCGAATCTAGAGACTCCGAGAATTAATTTGTAATAATCTGTTTCGACGCTTTCTAGTCGATCTATCCTATCCACTCCCCAAATTTCTGCCCCATAATTCATTGCTGGGAGAACTAGCGATTTAAACATTGTATCGCACACCTTTAAAGACAATTCCGGAACCCTGCGCACTGCGCCAACGATTTCTTTGAGCGCAATTCTTCCTTTACTGTGC